>JAVGWX010000014.1:57095552-57508052 GCA_036924085.1 Ariolimax columbianus
ACATCTATAATGTCAGTGAATGAAGTTCGACGTCCGATCTCTATGTTACGGATTTAGTCTCGAATGGAGATCTTCAGTGTTCTTCGCTCCATGACTTCTTGGGCGGCGGAGGTTGAAGTGGAGAGATGGCCTGAAGCAGGCCCTATGTCCAATATGGTACACCAAGATAAAAGAACGGAATGAGTTTACTCAATATTTGTCTACCTGGCATCAGACACATCTGCCTGATTGAATACCGGGATTTCAAGGCAACGAGGAGGCAGACAGACTGGCAAAAGAAGGTGCAAGACTACCACAACGAGATCCTAGTGCGACATACGAAGAGTCAAAAAGGCTTATTAGATCTAGATACATGACCAAATGGGAAACAGAACATACTGGCTACACAAAAAACGATGCCTATCACCAGTTGAACAGAAGAGAGCAGGTCGTGGTCTTCAGACTGCGCACAGGCCACAATAGACTGAGGTACCACCTATTCAATAAATTGAAGATAGGTGGCACTAACGAATGCTCGTGTGGTACCGGGAAAATGACCGCTGAACACTTGCTGCAAAACCGCCCGACATACGAGGATCAGAGAAAGCAGATGTGGCCATCACCAGTGGCAACACTAGACAAGCTCTATGGCAGTGTCGACAGCCTCAGGATGACCGCTGCTTTTCGAAAAAATGAAGGTTAACGTCTGACAGCGTACGAAGAAGAAGAAGAAGAAGAAAAAGAAGAAGAAGAAGAATACCGGGATTTAACGAATAAATAGAAACTGCTATATAACCAGTAAAGGTCCAAGCCAATATGTCGGCTCTACGGCATTGTACAACAGACTGCAAGCCATATGTCAGTATTATTATAATATAAAATTCTACGAAATCTCTAGACAACGAAAAGCAGTTTGTCATTCCTTTAACTCCATTAAGCCAAGACTCTAGAGATGAAAGATACCACGGCAAGAGCACACACTTTCAATTCCATGGACGTTCCAGCAATGATTGCCGGATGTGACGTGTGGAACTTGATGGTGGGAAGTCTAGAGTAACTCAGATGGTAAGGAACACAGGGTACTGAAAATGTCGGTCCAGGATAGCATCCGAAACGATGAAATTCGGCGTCCAACTTTGTTTCTGGACGTTGTGGAAGCAGCGATATCATACAGACATAGTTGGGCTGGACATGTGGTACACGCGCCTGGCAACAGGTGGATATGCAGAACTACGTTTTGGTGACCATATGCCAGTACACGTCTATGGGGTGGCCCACCTATACGATGGCGAAATGGACTACTTCTTCGTTCTCAATCTCCCACTACGGGATCAAGATGCCGTGCAGCGCATGAGCTGCAGTGGTCAGCGACCCATAGCTGACTGCTAGCGTCAGGGCCAGCGAAACAGAGCTGCCAAGACCCTTCTACAGCTCCACGCGGTGATCCTGGATAACAGGCTGCAGCAGGGCAGACTGGCTAAGGAGAAGGGATCGAAGTGGGAATGCTAGTACTCAAAAAATGCTTCCTGAAGTCAGATGTGTTGGACCGAAAGGTGCAAATATCACAGTCAAGCTGTAAACTACGACACAACGCATTCCGTTCTCTGGACTACGTTCTGCTACTAAAGCCCCTTTAGGGTTTGGTAGTGGGAGATTGACGCCAAGCCAAGTCAAACCAAACCAAGTCAAACCAAGCCAAGCCAAACCAAGCCAATCTCCGGCTACCAAGCCCTGAACGTTCTCAATCTCCCACTACCAAGCCCTGAACGTTCTCAATCTCCCACTACCAAGCCCTGAACGTTCTCAATCTCCTGCTACCAAGCCCTGAACGTTCTCAATCTCCCGCTACCAAGCCCTGAACGTTCTCAATCTCCCGCTACCAAGCCCTGAACGTTCTTAATCTCCCACTACCAAGCCCTGAACGTTCTCAATCTCCCGCTACCAAGCCCTGAACATGGTTTTGCAAGTAGCATGATGTGTTGTGTCGCTAGTTTACAGTTTGAGTGCGATATTTGCACCTTTCGGTCCGATACATCCGTCTTCGGCCGGAGCTGGTACAGCGTTGCACAAGATCGGGAGTCTTACCGAAAATTGTTGGCTTCCTTGCATACGTGACACTTGCCGGACTGCCGCCGGGGATAATGTGATAATATGAAATGTGTGATAAAGTTCCACAAACCACCTGTAGTTACTGGTCCCCAGTGATAAAGTTCCACAAACCACCTGTAGTTACTGGTCCCCAGTGATAAAGTTCCACAGACCACCTGTCGTTACTGGTCCCCAGTGATAAAGTTCCACAGACCACCTGTCGTTACTGGTCCCCAGTGATAAAGTTCCACAGACCACCTGTAGTTACTGGCCCACATTAATAAAGTTCCACAGACCACCTGTCGTTACTGGTCTCCAGTGATATAGTTCCACAGACCAACTGTCGTTACTGGTCCCCAGTGATAAAGTTCCACAGACCACCTGCAGTTACTGGCCCACATTAATAAAGTCCCGCAGACCACCTGATGTTACTAGCCCCCAGGACTGGAAAAAGGCACAGAAGACAGCAATTTAGAATTGGGTCAACAAAGAGTTCGCAAATGCATTGTTTTTTTAAATGTTAAGACTGTCGTACAACTTTGCTCTGGTTGCTGGGGTAATCCAGGGGATTTTAGCATGAAGACTACAGGTCTTTTTGCCAAGCTGTCGCCGCGTCGTGTGCTGGCTATGTTTGTTTATTTCACTCCGAACAGAAAAACCAACAAATTCCTTACCAGGGATTTGATCAGCTGCCTTCCTTATCAGTAGGCAAGTATCGAAACCATTCGATCACACTTTCCCCCCTTCCCAAATACAATTATTAGATGTTTAAAGAAACTATCAACGAACACGAAAATGTAAAATAGGTGCACGGGTCAAGAAAATATATTATTGAGGTCACAAATTATCTTAACACCATTGTAATAATGCTCCCCCCCCCCCCCCCCCCCAATCATTATTTCAATTTTTAAAAACAAGACAACGCCTAAACGGTAGATAATAAAACAAGAAATAATCAATATAAATACACATAATAAGGATACATTTCAGCACACCAACAAACAAAACTCGACCCGGCTCAGCTTATCCCAAGATGCCGACTGTTCTACTTTTGTTGGTGGGCTGGTTAGAGCACAGAGAGAGACGTCATTTCATGAGAAAACAGGACTGGGACGTGCTCTGGAATACACGTTTCGTTTAGTCATCCCTAGGTCTGGATATCTGGGAGGCAGGCGACGCCCCTGGAGAACTGCAAGCAGCTTACAGGTGGAGTTGTACAGGGGCGGGATGGATGGAGTGGAGGCTGAGGTGGATGGGGAAGGTATGGCTAGTAGAGGATGTCAATGTAGATGGACGGAGAATAGTTAAGAGAGATAACAAAGAAACAACAACAAAAACGCTTGTAGTTAGAAAGTATACTACGATAGCAAGGACAAGTAAACTATAAGCACTCAGCACACATACACACCCATATGACAACCTGAAACACACACATAAACATACACATACCAGACAACAGACAATGCACAAACATACACATACCAGACAACAGACAATGCACAAACATACACATACCAGACAACAGACAATGCACAAACATACACATACCAGACAACAGAAAATACACATACCAGACAACAGAAAATGCACAAACATACAAATACCAGAAAACAGACAATGCACAAACATACACATACCAGAAAACAGAAAATGCACAAACATACACATACCAGCCAACAGACAATGCACAAACATACAAATACCAGACAACAGACAATGCACAAACATACACATACCAGACAACAGACAATGCACAAACATACACATACCAGACAACAGAAAATACACATACCAGACAACAGAAAATGCACAAACATACACATACCAGAAAACAGAAAATGCACAAACATACACATACCAGAAAACAGAAAATGCACAAACATACACATACCAGCCAACAGACAATGCACAAACATTCAAATACCAGAAAACAGAAAATGCACAAACATACACATACCAGACAACAGACAATGCACAAACATACACATACCAGACAACAGAAAATACACATACCAGACAACAGAAAATGCACAAACATACACATACCAGACAACAGAAAATGCACAAACATACACATACCAGACAACAGAAAATGCACAAACATTCACATACCAGACAACATAAAATGCACAAACATACACATACCAGACAAAAGAAAATGCACAAACATACACATACCAGACAACATAAAATGCACAAACATACACATACCAGACAACAGAAAATGCACAAACATACACATACCAGACAACATAAAATGCACAAACATACAAATACCAGAAAACAGAAAATGCACAAACATACACATACCAGCCAGCAGACAATGCACAAACATACAAATACCAGAAAACAGAAAATGCACAAACATACACATACCAGAAAACAGAAAATGCACAAACATACACATACCAGCCAACAGACAATGCACAAACATACAAATACCAGAAAACAGAAAATGCACAAACATACACATACCAGCCAGCAGACAATGCACAAACATACACATACCAGACAACAGACAATGCACAAACATACACATACCAGACAACAGACAATGCACAAACATACACATACCAGACAACAGAAAATACACATACCAGACAACAGAAAATGCACAAACATACACATACCAGCCAGCAGACAATGCACAAACATACAAATACCAGAAAACAGAAAATGCACAAACATACACATATCAGCCAGCAGACAATGCACAAACATACACATACCAGACAACAGACAATGCACAAACATACACATACCAGACAACAGAAAATACACATACCAGACAACAGAAAATGCACAAACATACACATACCAGCCAGCAGACAATGCACAAACATACACATACCAGACAACAGACAATGCACAAACATACACATACCAGCCAACAGACAATGCACAAACATACAAATACCATACAACAGAAAATGCACAAACATATACATACCAGACAACATAAAATGCACAAACATACACATACCAGACAACAGAAAATGCACAAACACACACATACCAGACAACATAAAATGCACAAACATAAACATACCAGACAACATAAAATGCACAAATATACACATACCAGACAACATAAAATGCACAAACATACACATACCAGACAACATAAAATGCACAAACATACACATACCAGACAACAGAAAATGCACAAACATACACATACCAGACAACATAAAATGCACAAACATACACATACCAGACAACATAAAATGCACAAACATACACATACCAGACAACAGAAAATGCACAAACATACACATACCAGACAACAGAAAATGCACAAACATACACATACCAGACAACAGAAAATACACACACACACACACACACACAAAACAGACAACAACAGACAACAACAACATCCCGACGTCTGTAAGAGAAACCTTAAGAACCGAAAGATCGAACATAAAACAAGCGCAAGAACGATCAATGAACATGTTCTCAGAAAACATGACGGACGATAAGTTTAATGTTTTTTTTCCCATAGTAGTTAGACTGCTGTCAGAGATGAAGTTGTTAGAGACTTCAGTAAAGGTTTGTCCCATAGTAGTTAGACTGCTGTCAGAGATGAAGTTGTTAGAGACTTCAGTAAAGGTTTGTCCCATAGTAGTTAGACTGCTGTCAGAGATGAAGTTGTTAGAGAACGTATGACATGAAAAAGTATGGCTTGGCTTGTCTTGGCTTGGTTCGTTCTCAATCTCCTGCTACCAAACCCTGAAAGGGCTTAAGTAGCAGAATGTAGTCCAGAGAACGGAATGTGTTGTGTCGTAGTTTACAGCTTGACTGCGATATTAGCACCTTTCGGTCCAACACATCCGACTTCAGCAAGCATTAATTGAGTACCGGGTTAGCATTCCCTCTTCGATCCCTTCTCCTTGGCCAGTCTGCCTGCTGCAGCCTGTTATCCAGGATCACCGCGTGGAGGTGTAGAAGGGTCTTGGCAGCTCTGGTTCGCTGGCCCTGACGCTAGCAGTCAGATATGGGTCGCTGAACACTGCAGCTCATGTGCTGCTCAGCATCTTGATCCCAAGAAAACGTTTGACCTGAAAGTCTTTAGAAAACGTATGACATGAAAGTCTTTAGACCTACACTTCGCCCGATCCTATAAATACCTGTCAACAACGCCCCAGAGCAAGTCAAAGTTGGAATGATGGCATTAAACAAAAAACTAAAGAAGCAAGGATTGAAAATAACAAGAACCATACAGATTTGTCGTAGAAGAAGATAGCAGCCTCCTACATCGTGCATCCACATATGTAGATAAATCAATCAATCAATCAATCAATAAATCGACGTTCTTTAAGTGCCGTACACGGCACATACGACAGGAACCAAGTTCTCCAGTTTGATCTGTGTGACGTCACTCTTTCCAGTCCATAAATGTTGCTCAAGCCCATATTGGGACCTTCTCTCACGATTGTTGTTGCTCGAGCCCATAATGGGACCTTCTATGACGATTGTTGTTGCTCAAGCCCATAATGGGACCTTCTCTGACGATTGTTGTTGCTCAAGCCCATAATGGGACCTTCTCTGACAACTGTCCTGATTAGAGTTTCTTTCGGTCTTCTTCTTTTCCAGCTGCCAGGTGGAGATCACATAAACGCTTGCAGAAGGAGTCTGGTCTGTCCATTCTAAGAACAAGCCCGATGTATGTCTATATGTGAATCATGTTGGTGGATGTCCATATGTCAATCATGCTGGTGGATGTCCATATGTCAATCATGTTGGTGGATGTCCATATGTGAATCATGTTGGTGGATGTCCATATGTGAATCATGTTGGTGTATGTCCATATCTGACTTATGTTGGTGGATGTCCATATGTGAATCATGTTAGTGTATGTCCATATGTGATTCATGTTGGTGGATGTCCATATGTCAATCATGTTGGTGGATGTCAATATCTGACTCATTTTGGTGGATGTCCATATGTCAATCATGTTGGTGGATGTCCATATGTCAATCATGTTGGTGGATGTCAATATGTCAATCATGTTGGTGGATGTCCATATGTCAATCATGTTGGTGGATGTCCATATGTCAATCATGTTGGTGGATGTCCATATGTCAATCATGTTGGTGGATGTCCATATGTCAATCATGTTGGTGGATATCCATATATCAATCATGTTGGTGGATGTCCATATGTCAATCATGTTGGTGGATGTCCATATGTCAATCATGTTGGTGGATGTCCATATGTCAATCATGTTGGTGGATGTCCATATGTCAATCATGTTGGTGGATGTCAATATCTGACTCATGTTGGTGGATGTCCATATGTCAATCATGTTGGTGGATGTCCATATGTCAATCATGTTGGTGGATGTCCATATGTCAATCATATTGGTGGATGTCCATATGTCAATCATGTTGGTGGATGTCCATATGTTAATCATGTTGGTGGATGTCCATATGTCAATCATGTTGGTGCATGTCCATATGTCAATCATGTTGGTGGATGTCCATATGTCAATCATGTTGGTGGATGTCAATACAAGGGGCTTGCCATAAGTCTTTACCCTGACCATGAAGGAGTAGGAAAAGAAAGCTGAAATTTGGCACAGTGCTTATTTCTTCTCAATGTAGCCACCACCTGAATTTATACATTTCTGTGTGACCTTGAAAAGACCTTCAGAATAAAGTAACCTATTTTTCGAACTAAACCAGTTATCACAAGCCAGTGTGACATCTTCGTCACTGTCGTAAACCAGTTATCACAAGCCAGTGTGACATCTTCGTCACTGTCGTAAACCAGTTATCACAAGCCAGTGTGACATCTTCGTCACTGTCAAAATGATTTTCTTTCAGCTGTTTTTTTAAGTTTTGGGAAAAGAAAAAAGTCTGCAGGAGCTAAATCCGGAGAATATGGAGGGTGTGGAAGAATTTAAATATTCAAATCGTTGGCTGTTTGCAGCACAAGCCTTCCTTTATGGGAAGGCGTGTTGTCTTGAAGTAAAGGCAGAATTTGAGTGCGACCTATCCCTCGTTTTCTGGTTACAGTCTTTCTTAGTTTGGTAAGGAGATCTGCATTATATTGCCCATTAACCGTGTTGCCACGATGCAGGTAATCTGTCAATATGACACCTTTGACGTCCCAAAATACAGCCATCATCACTTCTCTTGCAGATTTCTGTGCTCTTGGCTCAACATGTGTTGTTGAGCCCGGGGTTTTCCACTGCATGCTGGAAATGTTGGATTCTGGGTCATAATGGTGAACCCAAGTCTCATCTACTGTCACCGTGGTCAGCAACATGTTTTTCGACCGATACATTTTGAGCAACTGGCCACAGCAATCAACCCTTGTTTGTTTCTGTTCACATGTTAGCAGACGCGGGACCCAGCGGGCACACACTTTTCTCATGTTAAGTCTGTTGTGTAACATTCTAAAAACTCTACTTTCATTCAGTTTTGCTGACCTAGATATCTCTGCAATTGTCATTTTCCTTTCCTGGTCAATGATTTTCTTCACTCTTACAGCATCTTCATCGCTGCACTCTGAGGATGGTCTTCCTGATCTTGGAAGATCAGCAACATGGGAACGGCCACACTTAAACTGCCTACACCAGTTTTTTTTACAGAAGCATAAGAAGGACATAATTCCTCAAACACTGGTTCCATCTCCCTGTGTATACCTGTAGGTGTTTTTACCTTCAACATCAAGAATTTTATCACAGTTCTGGCCTATGATTTCTCCATTGTTCTGACAAACCGTTAGAATTGCAGATATAGTCAATAAGGTGTGTTGCACCATGAACCAAACCGGGTAAACCCGTCGAGGAGGGAAATTCATACTTCTCAAATCCTGTACAAATTGAATGAGCCACATATGTGCCAAATTTGAACTTCCTCCTCTCACTCCCTCATAGTCAGGGTCAAGACTTATGACAAACCCCTTGTACATGACTCGTATTGGTGGATGTCAATATATGACTCATGTTGGTGGATATCAATATATGACTCATGTTGGTGGATATTAATATTTGACTCATGTTGGTGGATGTCAATATATGACTCATGTTGGTGGATGTCAATATATGACTCATGTTGGTGGATGTCAATATATGACTCATGTTGGTGGATGTCAATATATGATTAATGTTGGTGGATGTCAATGTGCGATTAATGTTGAGACGGGATTTAAGGAGAGCCACTGTAAACCTGCTATCTAAAATGGTCGCCAGAAGTGAAGAAATCAACAAATTTAGTTTTAACAACAAACAACAATAAGATCCAATCCATCAAGTGTTTAGATACGGACTTCCGGATCAGAGGTCAACCGCAGTGGTGTGAACCCATACTCCGGCTGGAGCAACGAAGGACACATTATATGTCTAATACCATCGTATATTATATAAAAGACTTACCTATGGTCTCTACGACTATGTTAAGCTTCAGTTCACAGACGATAATCCCAGGTAGAAAAAGATTGTCTTTAAAAGTTGTTGTTCGGCAGGGGTTTTGCCGCCATTAGCTAGACACGCCCCTTTATGACGAAACGCGGTTTTGATTAGTGGATGGTCAGTGACAGCTTCCGTTTCACAACTGTCACGCGCCCATGTCAATCAAAAAATGGTTGGAAAGGTGGCGCGAAAAGGGAGGAGTTTGAGGTCGTGCTTCTGTTGGGGAAAATGTTGGAGAGGAGATCTTTGAAATGTGGAAATACAGAAGAATTTGGTGCATTTCGTAAGAAGAAAATTAATTAATTTGTTAAAGTATTCGAGAAATTTTGACAAAATGCGTATTTTTTCTACCCGTTCGTCACGCGTGATAGGCGCACATGACTAGTTGATCAAGTTACATTCTCATTTGGTGGCCGAACCCCTTGAGTGCTTCCTCATCAATATACTCAGTGCAAGGTCCTGCTTTTACAATATTTCGTACCTCTTCATTTGGCATTCTGTCTCTCCTAGTTACGGTCATTACTTTCGGGAGGCATTTCATCTAATCTCATCTCATCTCATCTCATCTCATCTCATCTCATCTCATCTCATGTAGTGATCTTTCTCTCGGTAGATTTGGTTAAAGTCCACCTTTGGCACAGATGACAGAGCGTTGGAATGAATATACTGTTGATCAGCATTTTTGTTTTTGTGGACTTGTTTATGTTGGGGTGTTTATGTTAGGGTGTTTATGTTAGGGTATTTATGTTACGGTGTTTATGTTAGGGTGTTTATGTTAGGGTGTTTATGTTAGGGTGTTTATGTTAGGGTGTTTATGTTGGGGTGTTTATGTTAGGGTGTTTATGTTAGGGTGTTTATGTTAGGGTGTTTATGTTAGGGTGTTTATGTTAGGGTGTTTACGTTAGGGTGTTTATGTTAGGGTGCTTATGTTAGGGTGTTTATGTTAGGGTGTTTCAATAATGGTGATATCTGGATGACAATTTCCCAGGCTTTTTACCATCTGATCTAAATTTTTCTGTCTAGACCTCCATCTTGTGTGATAACACTGCCTATGTCCTTAGCTTGGCTTGGCTTGGTTTAAGTAGCAGAATGTAGTCCAGAGAACGGAATGCGTTGTGTCGTAGTTTATAGTTTGACTGCGATATTTGACCTTTAGGTCCAACACATCCGACTTCAGCAAGCATTTTTTAGTACCGGGTTAGCATTCCCTCTTCGATCCCTTCTCCTTAGCCAGTCTGCCCTGTAGCAGCCTGTTATCCAGGATCATCGCGTGGAAGTATAGAAGGGTCTTGGCAGCTCTGGTTCGCTGGCCCTGACGCTAGCAGTCAGCTCTGGTTCGCTGGCCCTGACGCCAGCAGTTAGTCATGGTGGTGGATGTCCATATGTCAATCATGTTGGTGGATGTCCATACAAGGGGCTTGCCATAAGTCTTTACCCTGACCATGAAGGAGTAGGAAAAGAAAGTTGAAATTTGGCACAGTGCTTATTTCTTCTCAATGTAGCCACCACCTGAATTTATACATTTCTGTGTGACCTTGAAAAGACCTTCAGAATAAAGTAACCTATTTTTCGAACTAAACCAGTTATCACAAGCCAGTATGACATCTTCGCTAGCTGTCAGTCATGGGTCGCTGGCCCTGACGCTAGCAGTCAGCTATGGGTCGCTGGCCCTGACGCTAGCAGTCAGCTATGGGTCGCTGGCCCTGACGCTAGCAGTCAGCTATGGGTCGCTGGCCCTGACGCTAGCAGTCAGATCTGGGTCGCTGGCCCTGACGCTAGCAGTCAGCTCTGGGTCACTGGCCCTGACGCTAGCAGTCAGCTATGGGTCGCTGGCCCTGACGCTAGCAGTCAGCTATGGTCGCTGTCCCTGACACTAGCAGTCAGCTATGGGTCGCTGGCCCTGACGCTAGCAGTCAGCTATGGGTCGCTGGCCCTGACGCTAGCAGTCAGTCATGGGTCGCTGGCCCTGACGCTAGCAGTCAGCTATGGGTCGCTGGCCCTGACGCTAGCTGTCAGTCATGGGTCGCTGGCCCTGACGCTAGCAGTCAGCTATGGGTCGCTGGCCCTGACGCTAGCTGTCAGTCATGGGTCGCTGGCCCTGACGCTAGCAGTCAGTCATGGGTCGCTGGCCCTGACGCTAGCAGTCAGCTCTGGGTCGCTGGCCCTGACGCTAGCAGTCAGCTATGGGTCGCTGGCCCTGACGCTAGCAGTCAGTCATGGGTCGCTGGCCCTGACGCTAGCAGTCAGCTCTGGGTCGCTGGCCCTGACGCTAGCAGTCAGCTCTGGGTCGCTGGCCCTGACGCTAGCAGTCAGCTCTGGGTCGCTGGCCCTGACGCTAGCAGTCAGCTATGGGTCGCTGGCCCTGACGCTAGCAGTCAGCTATGGGTCGCTGGCCCTGACGCTAGCAGTCAGTCATGGGTCGCTGGCCCTGACGCTAGCAGTCAGCTATGGGTCGCTGGCCCTGACGCTAGCTGTCAGTCATGGGTCGCTGGCCCTGACGCTAGCAGTCAGCTATGGGTCGCTGGCCCTGACGCTAGCTGTCAGTCATGGGTCGCTGGCCCTGACGCTAGCAGTCAGCTCTGGGTCGCTGGCCCTGACGCTAGCAGTCAGCTATGGGTCGCTGGCCCTGACGCTAGCAGTCAGGTATGGGTCGCTGGCCCTGACGCTAGCAGTCAGTCATGGGTCGCTGGCCCTGACGCTAGCAGTCAGCTCTGGGTCGCTGGCCCTGACGCTAGCAGTCAGTTCTGGGTCGCTGGCCCTGACGCTAGCAGTCAGCTCTGGGTCGCTGGCCCTGACGCTAGCAGTCAGTCATGGGTCGCTGGCCCTGACGCTAGCAGTCAGCTCTGGGTCGCTGGCCCTGACGCTAGAAGTCAGCTCTGGGTCGCTGGCCCTGACGCTAGCAGTCAGCTATGGGTCGCTGGCCCTGACGCTAGCAGTCAGCTATGGGTCGCTGGCCCCGACGCTAGCAGTCAGCTATGGGTCGCTGGCCCTGACGCTAGCAGTCAGCTCTGGGTCGCTGGCCCTGACGCTAGCAGTCAGCTCTGGGTCGCTGGCCCTGACGCTAGCAGTCAGCTATGGGTCGCTGGCCCTGACGCTAGCAGTCAGCTATGGTCGCTGTCCCTGACACTAGCAGTCAGCTATGGGTCGCTGGCCCTGACGCTAGCAGTCAGCTATGGGTCGCTGGCCCTGACGCTAGCAGTCAGCTTTGGGTCGCTGGCCCTGACGCTAGCAGTCAGTCATGGGTCGCTGGCCCTGACGCTAGCAGTCAGCTATGGGTCGCTGGCCCTGACGCTGGCTGTCAGTCATGGGTCGCTGGCCCTGACGCTAGCTGTCAGTCATGGGTCGCTGGCCCTGACGCTAGCAGTCAGCTCTGGGTCGCTGGCCCTGACGCTAGCTGTCAGTCCTGGGCCGCTGGCTCTGACGCTAGCTGTCAGTCATGGGTCGCTGGCCCTGACGCTAGCAGTCAGCTCTGGGTCGCTGGCCCTGACGCTAGCAGTCAGCTATGGGTCGCTGGCCCTGACGCTAGCAGTCCGCTATGGGTCGCTGGCCCTGACGCTAGCAGTCAGTCATGGGTCGCTGGCCCTGACGCTAGCAGTCAGCTCTGGGTCGCTGGCCCTGACGCTAGCAGTCAGCTCTGGGTCGCTGGCCCTGACGCTAGCAGTCCGCTATGGGTCGCTGGCCCTGACGCTAGCAGTCAGTCATGGGTCGCTGGCCCTGACGCTAGCAGTCAGCTCTGGGTCGCTGGCCCTGACGCTAGCAGTCAGCTCTGGGTCGCTGGCCCTGACGCTAGCAGTCAGCTTTGGGTCGCTGGCCCTGACGCTAGCAGTCAGTCATGGGTCGCTGGCCCTGACGCTAGCAGTCAGCTCTGGGTCGCTGGCCCTGACGCTAGCAGTCAGCTCTGGGTCGCTGGCCCTGACGCTAGCAGTCAGCTATGGATCGCTGGCCCTGACGCTAGCTGTCAGTCATGGGTCGCTGGCCTTGACGCTAGCAGTCAGCTCTGGGTCACTGGCCCTGACGCTAGCTGTCAGTCATGGGTCGCTGGCCCTGACGCTAGCAGTCAGCTCTGGGTCGCTGGCCCTGACGCTAGCTGTCAGTCATGGGTCGCTGGCCCTGACGCTAGCAGTCAGCTCTGGGTCGCTGGCCCTGACGCTAGCTGTCAGTCATGGGTCGTAGCTCCAGGTACTTGACCTCCTGCACTTGTTTTATCGTCAAGTTTTTTTGTATTTTTTTTTTGCTTAGATGTTTGCCTCACTAGTTTCTACTGGCGGAGGCGCGCCATTTTCCACCCCAGACCGTAGTCCATAGGGCGATATCAGGACGCATAAACCAGTGCTTGGATGAATGTATGCGTCTGTATGTACCTATGCTAGGTTTGTGCGCCCTCAGAAGCTAGCCCAACCAAGGTGCAATGGAAGAGCCTCACCATGAGGGTGCGTGTGAAAGTTGTGCAAGAGTGTGACTGTAGGACAGAGTCAAATGAAACAGAGTGAGGTGAGAGAGAAGGGGAAGAGTGGCCCCCAGGATAGAAGACCATCGTAAAGCTCGTATTTTCATCCGATCTTCAAAGTTTGTTTTGAATGTGTTCATTTTCATTCTGCCCAACACTCAGTCGACCTGTACTCCTACAATGATGGATGCCCCTGTGCAGACCCCAGCTCTGGTCTGAGGTGGAAGAAACTGGGAGCTAGGATTTCCTGCTTAGCGGACTAGGCTCAAGCAGCTTATTACTACGCTGCGTGTGGATAAGTGAAGCAAAAGGTTGTTAACCGATGTGCGAGTCCATCTTAATAGACAAACATTACAGCAAAGTAGACCCGCAGCCTGTTAAGCGTCATCTACGCTGCTCTAAACAAACCACCTAACCTTAGCCGGTGTTATGCCATGTCACACAGTTAGTCGCCTCTTATAACATGCTCTCTGTGGGGCTGTTGGGCTATTCTTGTCTGCGTCATACACAAAGACCCCGGTGGACCATTATATTAGGATTATCCTACCCAGTTATTATGATATCCTGAAACTGTTCGTATTACGGTGACAATGTTGTTCTTTACATAGTGAGGTTGCTAACCTTCCCTGGTGAATATAACGATTTCCTGTGTCTCATCTTGTCAGCTCCAGCATCAAAGACTCCGGCCCAACCTTTGATTCTTCCCACGCTTCGCTGTATCAGAATATAAATTAACCAACAAGAAAACGTTACGTGCATTCAGTCCGGATATGGTACGGACCAGTCATTAAAGCTGATGATCTTCGCTGCGGGATTGTAATGGCGTATTGCCCTCTAAAGCGGGGCCACAGTAATTTACTTTGGGGGCCGTTCCTCGATTTTCGAGTGCCCCCGAGCAAGAAGCGCAGCTGTAATCTAAACTGGCCCCCGGCAAACACCTACTTCCCCAGTAGGTCTTGCTGGCCAGCAGCGATCGACGATTGATAACCGATGATATAGATACGTATCAGTTCCGAGCGCCATCTGTGTCACTTTGTATCGGGGAATTTAGTGATAAAGTGATGGATGAATCGATTGTTGGATTTCAGCAAGAAATGGATAGAAATCTCCAGTTAAATAAACGGTCGTTAAAATGATAGAGCTGCCTTTACTGCTAACTCCCTTACAGGAAGTCTGTACCCAAAACATTTGCCTTTACCTTTATGGTACATGAACCATTTTATATACAATACTGAACAACAATGGAGATTACACTAGAAGTAAGAAGACGACTGACTATGGCAATGCAGAAGATAAGGAGTATGCAGAACCTATGGCATAATACAAACAAAGAACTAAAACTAAAGATCCTAAGAACATGCATTGTTCCTGTGGCAACCTATGGATGTGAAACATGGACAATTACAAAAGCAAAAATAGCGAAGATCGGTGCTTTTGAAACACAGTGCTACAGAAGGGACCTGAAAATCCCGTGGACAAAGAAAGAAACAAATCTGCCCGGCAAGACCTGATTGTGGAGGAGAATTGGCGTAATGACGTAATGACCCGAACACTGAGGTTTTTTTGGACACGTCAAACGACACAACGGACTGGAGAGAGCGGTTAAGAAGGGAATGGTCACTGGGAGGAGAGAGGCAGGGGCCGACCGAGAAGATGACGGACTGAGGACATCAATGAGACGCTGGATTTGACCTTGGGGGAGGCCGGAAGGCTGGCGAGAGATAGAGTTTCCTACAGACAGGCTGCCATGAGAGCGACGTTATGCAAAGGACATGCTACATGATGATGATGAGTATTTTATACGCACGCATTACTTTCAATAGACACGCCATAATATAGACAATTCTTCATATTTCGTCGTAACGTCATTCACCGTAATCGCTTGCAAAGACACGATCCTATTAGCCACACGATGTGTCCCTTTAGTCTATTAACCACACGATGGGTCACTTTAGTCTTTTAGCCACACGATGCGTCCCTCTAGTCTATTAGCCACACGATGTGCCCCTTTAGTCTATTAACCACACGATGTGTCCCTTTAGTCTATTAGCCACACGATGTGTCCCTTTAGTCTATTAGCCACACGATGCGTCCCTTTAGTCTATTAGCCACACGATGCGTCCATTCCATCTATTAGCCACACGATGCGTCCATTCCGTCTATTAGCCACACGATGCGTCCCTTTAGTCTATTAGCCACACGATGCGTCCATTCCGTCTATTAGCCACACGATGTGTCCCTTTAGTCTATTAGCCACACGATGTGTCCCTTTAGTCTATTAGCCACACGATGTGTCCCTTTAGTCTATTAGCCACACGATGTTTCCCTTTAGTCTATTAGCCACACGATGTGTCCCTTTAGTCTATTAGCCACACGATGCGTCCCTTTAGTCTATTAGCCACACGATGCGTCCATTCCATCTATTAGCCACACGATGCGTCCATTCCGTCTATTAGCCACACGATGCGTCCCTTTAGTCTATTAGCCACACGATGCGTCCATTCCGTCTATTAGCCACACGATGCGTCCATTCCGTCTATTAGCCACACGATGTGTCCCTTTAGTCTATTAGCCACACGATGTGTCCCTTTAGTCTATTAGCCACACGATGCGTCCATTCCGTCTATTAGCCACACGATGCGTCCATTCTGTCTATTAGCCACACGATGTGTCCCTTTAGTCTATTAGCCACACGATGTGTCCCTTTAGTCTATTAGCCACACGATGTGTCCCTTTAGTCTATTAGCCACACGATGTGTCCCTTTAGTCTATTAGCCACACGATGTGTCCCTTTAGTCTATTAGCCACACGATGCGTCCACTCCGTCTATTAGCCACACGATGCGTCCATTCTGTCTATTAGCCACACGATGTGTCCCTTTAGTCTATTAGCCACACGATGTGTCCCTTTAGTTAGGACTAATCCGAGGCGGCTTCCAATGAGACTTTTAAAGTGGGATAGAAATGAGAACAGCCACGCCTATTGTAATTCGTTAATGTGGTTGCTAAGGATGCCAAGACTGTCATGCACGTGCCATCACGGTGAAAATAAAAACATGACGTCATAATTGCAGTTAAAAGATGGCTGCCCCATTATTGGATTTCTACAAACAGGAGCAGCGTTATGTTATCCGTTTCATTTTTGCAAAGAGGAATGAAATCTTAGCAGAGGAATGAAATCTTAGCAGAGGAATGAAATCTTAGCAGAGAGGAATGAAATCTTAGCAGAGAGGAATGAAATCTTAGCAGAGAGGAATGAAATCTTAGCAGAGAGGAATGAAATCTTAGCAGAGAGGAATGAAATATTAGCAGAGAGAGATACAATATTAGCAGAGAGGAATGAAATCTTAGCAGAGAGGAATGAAATCTTAGCAGAGAGGAATGAAATATTAGCAGAGAGGGATGAAAGCAGAGAGGAATGAAATATTAGCAGAGAGGGATGAAAGCAGAGAGGAATGAAATATTAGCAGAGAGGAATGAAATCTTTGCAGAGAGGAATGAAATCTTAGCAGAGAGGAATGAAATATTAGCAGAGAGGAATGAAATATTAGCAGAGAGGAATGAAATATTAGCAGAGAGGGATGAAAGCAGAGAGGAATGAAATCTTAGCAGAGAGGAATGAAATATTAGCAGAGAGGAATGAAATCTTTGCAGAGAGGAATGAAATCTTTGCAGAGAGGAATGAAATCTTAGCAAAGAGGAATGAAATCTTAGCAGAGAGGAATGAAATATTAGCAGAGAGGGATGAAAGCAGAGAGGAATGAAATATTAGCAGAGAGGAATGAAATCTTTGCAGAGAGGAATGAAATCTTAGCAGAGAGGAATGAAATCTTAGCAGAGAGGGATGAAAGTAGAGAGGAATGAAATCTTAGCAGAGAGAAATGAAATCTTAGCAGAGAGGAATGAAATCTTAGCAGAGAGAAATGAAATCTTAGCAGAGAGGGATGAAAGTAGAGAGGAATGAAATCTTAGCAGAGAGGAATCAAAGCGGAGAGGAATGAAATCTTAGCAGAGAGGAATGAAATCTAAGCAGAGAGGGATGAAAGTAGAGAGGAATGAAATCTTAGCAGAGAGGAATCAAAGCGGAGAGGAATGAAATCTTAGCAGAGAGATATGAAATCTTAGCAGAGAGGGATGAAATCTTAGCAGAGAGGGATGAAATATTAGCAGAGAGAGATGAAATCTTAGCAGAGAGGAATGAAATCTTAGCAGAGAGGGATGAAATCTTAGCAGAGAGGGATGAAATATTAGCAGAGAGAGATGAAATCTTAGCAGAGAGGGATGAAATCTTAGCAGAGAGGAATGAAATCTTAGCAGAGAGAGATAAAATATTAGCAGAGAGGGATGAAATATTAGCAGAGAGGAATGAAATCTTAGCTGAGAGATATGAAATCTTAGCAGAGAGGGATGAAATTTAGCAGAGAGAAATGAAATCTTAGCAGAGAGAGATGAAATCTTAGCAGAGAGAAATGAAATCTTAGCAGAGAGATATGAAATCTTAGCAGAGAGGGATGAAATCTTAGCAGAGAGAAATTAAATCTTATCAGAGAGAGATGAAATCTTAGCAGAGAGAAAGGAAATCTTAGCAGAGAGGGATGAAATCTTAGCAGAGAGAGATGAAATCTTAGAGGAGAGGAATGAAATCTTAGAGGAGAGGGATGAAATCTTAGAGGAGAGGGATGAAATCTTAGAAGACAGGAATGAAATCTTAGAAGACAGGAATGAAATCTTAGAAGACAGGAATGAAATCTTAGAAGACAGGAATGAAATCTTAGAAGACAGGAATGAAATCTTAGAAGACAGGAATGAAATCTTAGAAGACAGGAATGAAATCTTAGAAGACAGGAATGAAATCTTAGAAGACAGGAATGAAATCTTAGAAGACAGGAATGAAATCTTAGAAGACAGGAATGAAATCTTAGAAGACAGGAATGAAATCTTAGAAGACAGGAATGAAATCTTAGAAGACAGGAATGAAATCTTAGAAGACAGGAATGAAATCTTAGAAGACAGGAATGAAATCTTAGAAGACAGGGATGAAATCTTAGAAGACAGGGATGAAATCTTAGAAGACAGGGATGAAATCTATAAAAATTCTTGGCCGAATGTAGGTCTAGTATGATGATGCCTGTTTCTCACTCCAGCAAGTGTATGGGTGGAGTAGGAAGTTCCAAAACGGTGTGAATTCTGTGACAGTTTGTTCGTATATCCCTTTTCATTGGTCAGTTTGTTCGTATATCCCTTTTCATTGGTAAGATTGTTCGTATCTCCCTTTTCATTGGTCAGTTTGTTCGTATATCCCTTTTCATTGGTCAGTTTGTTCGTATATCCCTTTTCATTGGTCAGTTTGTTCGTATATCCCTTTTCATTGGTCAGTTTGTTCGTATATCCCTTTTCATTGGTCAGTTTGTTCGTATATCCCTTTTCATTGGTCAGTTTGTTCGTATATCCCTTTTCATTGGTCAGTTTGTTCGTATATCCCTTTTCATTGGTCAGTTTGTTCGTATATCCCTTTTCATTGGTCAGTTTGTTCGTATATCCCTTTTCATTGGTCAGTTTGTTCGTATATCCCTTTTCATTGGTCATTTGCATCAATTGTCAGATGCGCCCTTAGATTTTGCTTGTTCGAAAATGATCCTTGATTTCTCCACAGAGGAGGCTCACCCTGGGGGCCACTCTTCCCCTTCTCTCTGTTCTCACCTCACTCTGTTTCATTTGACTCTGTCCTACAGTCACACCCTTGCACAACTTTCACACGCGCCCTCATGGTGAGGCCCTTCCATTGCACTTTGGTTGGGCTAGCTTCTGAGGGCGCACAAACCTAGCATAGGTACATACAGATGCACACATGCACCCAAGCACTGGTTTATGCGTCCTGATATCGCCCAATTGACTACGGTCTGGGGTGGAAAATGGCGCGCCTCCGCCAGTAGAAACTAGTGAGGCAAACATTTAAGCAAAAAAAAAAAAAAAAAGATTTCTCCACACAATCGTCCAATGTGGAATTCTTAACTTCATCTCTGTGCCTACACCAATTGTAGACTTTGAGGCGCGCGTAATCAGACCACGATGCGGAATCACGTAGATATATCGTTTGACTTCCGTGACAAATTTAGACAATTGTTTTTGGATGCGTCGTGGACAGGAAGTAGAGACTGCTGTCACGTCAGACAATTAGTTTGTCACGCCCAGAATTTAATGTGAAAGTCAAGCGTAACTTTTTGAACAGAGAATAACTTGAACAAACACGGGTTTGTTACCGCAGCGACACAGCAGTAAAACTAAGCCTATGTGACGACATCAAGGTCGTCGTCAGGAACAAGCAACATCACAAATGAAAGCAGCTAACGAATCCTAACACCAGCAATTATCATAGACTTGACACAAAATACCATTCTGGCTGCTTCCCTTTGCTTGATAGCGAGCAAAAGTGGTCAGGAATACGTGAGAAATACCAGAATGCCAGTTGGAACAGGGTTGGTTAAAACAAGAAACGGTCAATGTGATTACACAATGTGAACTTTCTGCATAAGATGTTCATCAGAAAATAATTTAATGTTTACGGCGATAAATATTTGTCGTTTATTGTAGTACATAGCTGGGTTGATACATTTTATCAAGGAAACTCATTGCTGATGAGGCCTGACCTGGTCGTCCTGTGTCCTATTCAGATTGCACCAGAAGCACTTGTGCGGCGGGTGGGGAAGATGATACGAGCTAACAGAATAATAATGATAGACAGTCTAGCAACTGCAGTGATTCTCAGCGATTTACTTCTGTGTGGTCCACATGGACTACACTGGCAGACGTTCACTGACGAAGATGTGCAATTGGAGGTGCAATTGTGGATGAGACAGCACATGACAGGCATATATGGAGCAGGAGTTAGTGCACTGTTAAGCTGATAGGATGAGTGTCTCGTATTTAGTGGACATTATGTGGAGAATTAGAGGACAATGTAAGCCAATAAGAAATTTTTTTTTTAAAGTTTGTATCTCCCTGAGTTTGTCCGAAAAATAAATCATTTATGGTTATTCCTCGTCGACCCAGCTGTAAATTGGTACGTGAGGATTTTTTGTTTGTTTGTTTTTCTTTTCTTTTGTTTTTGTTTTGCGTTCGCCTTAGGTGGTGTGCGTTGCACTGAGGTATTTATTTTGCCCCTGTCGCCCAGTGCATCCGACTTCAGCATGCATTTTATGTAAGGGTCTGCTTCCTCCTGCATTTTCTAAGGGTTTGCTTCCCCGGGGTAACGGCCGGTGCTGTGATGGGGATCGAGCCCAGTACTTTCTGGGTGTGAGCCGTATCACTTAACCACTAGGCCACGCCTTCCCTGTACGTGACGTATGAGTTGGGGAAGATGTTAACAGCAAGGAAGGGAACTGTCTACTCCAGCTCACATAGGCTGCGGCTTAGTCCATGAAGAGCTATCTCATCCCAGACAGCAATTGATGCCGTGGGACAAAGATTTACCTTTACCTGGTAAACGCGTATGTTTAATAATATTCAAATACGGACTTATATGTCACCGGAAGGACATTCCATAAAGTCCCCTATCTCCACTGTTATATGTATTAGTATTAGAACCCACCTTAGAGAAGATTCAGCAAGATACAACTATTAAGGGAACTCATATACCAGGGACAGGAGAACAAAAACTAATAGCCTATGCAGATGACACAATATTTTTTCCATCGACCCAAAAATCTATACAAAACATTATCAATACTTTCACAACCTTTGGCGAACAAAGTGCTTCTAAATTAAATATCTTCAAATCAAAAATAATGGGGATTGGTCAGTGGAAATCTAAAACCGATTTCCCTTTTCAGTTAATACAGGTAGATACATTTAAAATTTACGGCATAGATTACTCGGCCAACCCTTCAAACGACAAAAACGAAATGTGGCAAACAATTGCAGCACAAATTAAGGATAAACTAGATAAATATAAATTTAAGGCCAGCACGATATTCAGAAGAAGCGTCATAATCAATACCTTCGTCATCCCCAAATTAATATACACATCAAACATCTTTAAACCCCCCTCAACCACAATTAAGGAAATTCACTAACTCATTAGACATTTCATTTTTCAACATACCTTGCATAGTATCAAAACTCTAACATTAATACAGGATAAAAAGAGAGGCGGAATTTCTTTACAAAATGTCGAAACTAAAATTAAAGCCCTCCGCATTAAATTTATAAGTGAAATAGTCACACATCCAAATGAGTACCCACTAGCACACTACTATGTGGGCCTCAGACTTAGTAAATGGTGTAAATTGGATATCACTAGGCCACATTACTTTGGGAGTCCACCCCCATTTTACCAACAATGCATTAGACATATACAGGGCAATGGACACCTATTTAAACAGGAGACCAAAATTATTTATAAACAATTAGTGAAATCCCAAGAACCATCACTCAACAGTAGAATCAAAAGCCGATACAAATATTTTATTACAGATTTTACAGGCATATTCAGAAATTTCCACACACTAAAAATATCACATAAGACCAGAGAAGTGTCATATAGACTTTTACTCAATCAAACACCACTTTATCACCGCATATCATATAGGACGCCCAACATGTAAACTCTGCAGACAAACCATTCCAGAGACAGAAGAGCACATATTCTACCAGTGTACGACCATATCATATAGGACACCAACATGTAAACTCTGCAGACAAACCATTCCAGAGACAAGAGCACATATTCTACCAGTGTATGACCATATCCCAAACTTTAATGACACTTAGACAGACAATCAACAAACACACACAGACGAAAGTAGACATGTATAGAGCAATCATGCTCAACACTATCCCCAAAACAGATAGGAACACCCAAGACAGACTATTGATACTCTTAGCGGAATTTAAATATTTAATCTGGACATGTAGGAACAAGGCACTTTATGAACAAAGAATATACACTACACAACTTTTCCATTCCATATACACACGAAGACACAAAATACTGACATAAATTATTCATACAACGTACACATGGATTTGTATTTTATCCTTTTATTCACCTTTCTTTGCCACTGTTTAAAAATTAATTCAACAGCATTTTGTGCTGTGTAAAAAAAAAAAAAAATTCCTGCCTTTCTTTCCTTTCACGAATCATTCCTTTTTCATTACTCATTTACATTGATATGTTAAGTTTCAAGACGTTATGAACAAGTTATGTGAATTTGTATTGCACAAAAGTATCAATAAAAACGATTTAAAATACTAAAATAAAAAGAGCACGACATTTGTTTCAATTGGGTTCAAGATGCGAAAGCTGGAGTTTGGTCAGGTGATATGGCAAGGCTCCACCTGTGTTACAGCAGCTTGGTCAACGAGGAAGGTATCGTAAGCTTACTTTAGTAGAGTTTAAAAAGTTGGCTCAAATTGGGAGTTTATGTACAGAAGCTGTTAGTCTTCTGTTTCTGTACAATATGAAAAGTGGCTTTTAGAGTCCTGTATTCTTGTATAGTATCTAAGGTGTCTATTAGAGACTTTTTGTTTTTGTACATGTACAATATGTAAAGTGGCTATTAAAGTTCTCTGTTCTTCTACAATACGAGAATCATTGCTACAATTTTATGTAGCAAAAATTAAAAACATTTCTCAAGCAAATAGTACAAATGCGACGGGCTCTAATAGCCACTCTACATATTGTACAGAAACAAAAGACTATAATAACCACCTTACATATTGTACAGGAACAAAAGGCTCTAATAACCACCTTACATATTGTACAGGAACAAAAGGCTCTAATAACCACCTTACATATTGTACAGGAACAAAAGGCTCTAATAACCACTTGATAGTACACAACACAGTTCCTATAAATTAGTGGCCTACCTCCCAATGTCCTCTCCTCCTTCCTGAATAGATTAGGCTAACTGATTCACCTAATGACCGTCCCAGTACCCTAGAGCGACTCAGAAACAATCGATGTTCGAACCAAATACGTCAAAGTGATGAATTAGGTAACAGCCTTATTGGTCGTTCACACTGTCTCGACTGGTCATCGGATGATCATGCAACATAACTCGGATGGGAGTTTGGTCGTTGTATATCTGAGGTAGCTTCAAAAAGTTACCAGAATAGTTGACTCGTGTTTGAATGAAAGATGATGTGATGGAAAATATATTTTTAGAAGTTGGTAGTGACCTAGACGAAAGGGCATGTCAGACGTGACCTTCATGAACTCTCGAACAGAAGTTAACATAATTTTGTTTGTGTGATGTGCTCGCTGCGTCATCGGAGTTGAAAATGTCCTTGATTGAAAAACGTACACATGTCAAATTCTGTGTTTTACTTGAGAAGTCACCCTCAGAGACACAGACATTGCTTAATAACGCATATGATGATATCGCAATGAAGAAACAACTATTTCAGTGACACAATCCTCAGACAAAACGTCAGTCCTCTGAATAGAAATCTCAACGGACAGAGAAGTTTCGTTTGGACAAGAGCAAATGAAAAGTTATGTTGGAATTTGTTTTTATTCCCAGGATATTGTCTACCATGATTTCCTTCCTGAAGGCCGACCGGCTAACAAGGAAATATACGTTGATATTCTCCGTCGTCTAAGAGGTTCAATCAGAAGAAAACGACCATAAAAATGGAGAACAGACAGTTGGATTATGCTGCATGATAATATGCCAGCCCATCGATCTCTACTGGTGAAGCAGTACCTCGCAAAGCACAATGGCATTACCTTTGGAACATCCTCCATATTCTCACGACCTGACACCGGCTGATTTTTTTCTTGTATCCTCAATTGAAACCGGTCATGAAAGGACAGCGATCTAAGGATGCTGAGGACGTTATTACCAATGAGACAAAACAGCTGAGAGAGATGTCAAAGAATGGGTTCCCCGAATGTTCCTAGCAGCTGAGAGAAGTGTCAAAGAATGGGTTCCCTGAATGTTCACAGCATCTGAGAGAGGTGCCAAAGAATGGGTTCCACGAATGTTCCCAGCAGCTGAGAGAGGCGTCAAAGAATGGGTTCCACGAATGTTTCCAGCAGCGGAGAGAGGCGTCAAAGAATGGGTTCCACGAATGTTTCCAGCAGCGGAAAGAGGCGTCAAAGAATGGGTTCCCTGAATGTTCACAGCATCTGAGAGAGGCGTCAAATAATGGGTTCCCCGAATGTTTCTAACAGCTGTATGCACGTTGCCAAAAGTGTGTAGTTGCCAAAGGAAACTACTTTGAAAGAAATGTAGTGTAGATAATTGTATTGTAACCTATGTCTATACAATCCATTAATTCCTGGAACTTTTTGAAGTATTCAAACTATAATATCGGAATACACCTTTAACCAAATGACAGTTTCGCATGAATGACCTTGGTTGTTTTCTGCACTCGACAAAGTGCCTGATTTGTGCACGAGATAATCAGAAATGTGTTTTTAACTTAGTTTATTTGAATGTCAAAACATCTATTTTTAAAACAGCGCGACTGTGTACCGTAAATATGTTCAAATTATGTCCAATTCAGCGAGGCTGCTTTTAATGTAGCCTGATGAATACATTTTTCAAAATACATCAAATTTCTTAGAGAAGAAAATACTTACTCAGCGTCATAAATATTATAAGGCTACATGCAGACAATCATTTAAATCTGACATGCAGTTTTGTAGAAAATTGCTTCGGACCTTGTTTATGAATTAAAAGCCAGCCTGCCCATTCAGCGACGAATGTCAACTGGTCGACATCTTTCAGATGTTAGAAACCGAATCACCGCTCGCTGATCAACTCTGGACGGATTCCGTATCACACCAGCCATGTTTTCAACGGTCTGCTGAGGAAACTATGAGTCGGAGGATAATGAAATTGTGCAAACGTGACGGTTGGTATGTGCTGTTTACATCAGAAGTGACTTCATCATGCGCATTACACGAATGTTCACTTGATACAGTTAGGTCCGGTTTCATTTGAACACGCCTCGTAGCATCATCTCAAACAACGCATTCATCGCGAATACTTCTATTACGTCCACCAACGTCATTGCCACCACTTCCACCTCCACCACTCCCACCACCCCCAACACTGCCACCATCATTATTATAATTATCATTATTGTACAAATTATCGAGCCAAAACAAACAACAAATTCGCAGTCGCATCAATAATAAACGTGTTTACTGTAGCCAGCAATAATAATATTACTGTACAATATTTGCAATGCTTACAGTACAGTCTTCACAAAAACAAGCTACGAGAGAAATGGCGGGAGAAAGTGTCTGGATGATAATGAGGTTATTGCCTGCAGATCTCACATTTAGTAGCTTCCTCATAAACATGACGGGCATTTTACTTGATCACTTATTGACTGATCCACCTTTCGGTACTTTAGTCTTAATTCACCCAAAACGGAGTTCCCTAAATTCGCACCCTACGTATCTGACAGCTGATTAGATAGACAGTCTTAATCACGGGGAAAACGTCACATTTCTAGGACGACTAAATAACGGAACTCATATTGTGCAATAGTTTAAAATCAATCTATATTCGACACAGGGAAATAAAACGAATTTACAGTACAAAACACAACAAATTACTTTTGATAGTGATTTTTTTCACAGAATCCTGCCCTGAAACGTATATCTATCTTTGTTTCTTGAATACGATATTATAGTTGCACTGATAGTTGACACCTACAAGTTCCGTTATTTAGTCAGCCTAGGAATGTGACGTTTCAAAGGGATTCCACCATTTGAATTAGAAGGCCTGTAGGCTGTGGTTGGTGACTCTACCGGGACATTCCATTTTGGTTTAAGGGAAGGACAGGTCGATATAATTCTATTTTAAATAAATAAGTAAACACTTAGATAAAAACAGATGTGTAGAAAAGATTGTTGTATTCAGTTTTGTGGAGGGTTAGGGTTAAGGTTAGGGTTGGGGTTTGGATTAGGGTTAGGTTTTGGATTAGAGTTAAGGTTAGAGTTAGGGTTTGGGTTTCAGTTAGGGTTAAGGTTAGAGTTAGGGTTTGGGTTAAGGTTTGGGTCAAGGTTTGAGTTAGAGTTTGGGTTAGGTTTGATGTCAAGGTTAGGGTTTGGGTTAGGACAGGGTTTGGGTTAGGGATTGGGCTAGATAACATGGCTGTTATTACATCGCCTGACATAATGGCTAACACCATGCTGTTGTAGAAACTGCATGCCACTCTCCTAGTCATGGTCCAATGTTGTCCGATTCTAGAAATCCATTGGCAACACGAAATAAATGAAAGCAGAAATTCTCGTATATTCTTGCAGAATATTTGACACCCCCAACAGTTAACAAGTGGACTATTCTGTGACGTTACTACCTCAATTTCCGTGCTAAAAATAGATATTTCTTTGTTTGATTGGAGTTAAGACGCAAGCACCCATCTTTTCACTGCAAGCAGAGCATAGGGTCACCACTAGAGCTGACCACTTCACAGAAGCCACGTACACAATCTGTCATATGCTGTCTTCGTTTCAATGGCATTGGAAACACATCTAGGATTGATGATGAGCAAGAGAAGAAATACGAGAAGAGGACCCAACGAGCAACCTTGACCTGTCAACGGTTTCATTATTACAGTTATCGGTGTTATTATCGTTTTCATTATCAGTATTATTGTTGTTGTTACGAGGCGTGTTCAAATGAAATCGGACCTAACTACACCAAGTGAACATACGTACGATGCACACGATGGCGTCATTTCTGGTGTAAACAGCACATACCAACTGTTAAGTTTGCAAAATGTCATTATCCTCCGACTCATAGTTTCCTCGGGAGACCGTTGAAAACATGCCAGGTGGGATACGGAACCCCCAGAGCTGATCATCAAGCGGTGATTTGGTTTCTAACAGCTGAAGGATGTCGACCAGTTGACATTCTTCGCAGAATACAAGCAGTGTATGGTGACAAAAGTGTGGCGAACGTAAGCTTCGGCGACGGTCTACCCAAATTGCTGCATTAATTTTGGCGATGGCATCTTCTAACGCAACAATATACGCCTGACCTGGTCTCGATAGATCTTTCATTAACTCACATCCTTCTTTAAACATGGTCGTCCAATTCTTCACTGTTGTCTTCGACACACTTTTGTCACCATACACTGCCTGCGTTTTGCGATGGCTGTCAACTGGTCGACATCCTTCAGCTGTTAAAAACCGAATCACCGCTCGCTGATCAACTCTGGACGGATTCCGTATCACACCGGCCATGTTTTCAATGGTCTGATGAAGAAACTATGAGTCGGGGGATAATGAAATTTTTGCAAACCTGGCGGTTGGTATGTGCTGTCTACACCAGAAGTGACGCCATCCAACGCATCGTACATATGTTCACTTGATGGAGTTAGGTCCGGTTTCATTTGAACACGCCTCGTATTATCGTTATCAGTATTATTATTATTACTACCATTGTTATTTTAATTGTTATTATTTCCTATGTTATTATTATTGTAATTATCAAAATTATTATTAGTCTAATTTGTATAATCATTATTATTGTTGTTGTTATGATTATTATCACTATTATTACTGCAATTATTTTTATTATCTTTATTATTATCAAAATTATTATTAGTGGCATTATTATTATTATACATTATTATTATTATACATTATTATTAGTAGTAGTAGTGGTGACATCAGCAGTAGCAGTAGTATTAATATTATTATTATAATTATTATTCGTATTGTTAAATGGTAAAGGAAAAAAGAGGAAGTTTAGGAACACACAGAAGGAGAAGAAGAAGGATAGTAGAGAGAAAAAGAGGAAGTTTTTAAGGAGAAGTATGAGTATGAGGAACGAAGAAGGAGTAGAAAAATAGAAGAATAAAAACAAAAATGAGGATGAGAAAAACAGCAAATAATGAAGAAGATAAAGAAAATTGGAGAGAAATAAGAAAAAAAAAGAAAAAGAAAAAAGAGAAGAGAAAAGAGAAGAAAAAGAAGAGATATGTGAAATAGTAATGCTAACAATTAACTTGACATGGAATGCTAGATACCATCGAGTAGACACACAAACTATCCAATAGCTGAGGGCAAAATTTGCTAAAATATACCGCACCTTCCACAACACACATTCCAATTATATCAAATATATTAAACACATCAACATACATACAACAATATACATACAACAGTATACATACAACAATATACATACATCAATAATCAGATCTAAAATAACGCTTCTCACAAATAACATCTGATACTGTAATATTCATAATTACTTCACAACCAAAACTTTGGCGCAGTAGTACGCACGACTAATCAAACAGCAGAAGTTGTCTTTCACTATTACTATTACTTCTTGCGTCTCTTGGGGTGGTGTATTGTCCATCACTTATCACAAGTATCACATTCATATTTTCATTGCTCACTCCGACATCCACTGTCTTTACGCTCTTATATCAGTCGTAATTTAAGTTTCAAGTTTCACAACACATCACAACCCAACACAACACAGTTAAATACAACACAACACAACCTAACACATCACAACCCAACACAACACATCACAACCCAATTCAATACAATACAACACAACACATCCAAACACAACACAACCAGACACAACACAACCCAACTCAACACAACGCCCTCGACTGCAGTTCGACAGGTGTGCCGTATGCAGCCCGATCTTTCACGGTACCGTACCACTCCGGACCTAGGTCTCTCAACAGACCATCTCACCATCGTATGGCGGCGGTCGAGAGGTCGTGTATTATTATACAGCCACCAAAACGTTATTCTGTGTCCATCTGTTATGGGCACGCGTACCATGTGGCCAGCCCAGTGATGTTGCGAGACAACGCAGCCTAAAAGACGCCCACTGATTTAAGAGATTTCAGCTACAAATTACTTGCATTTGTTTAGTCAGGATTAACTGCGCTACTTTTTATCCTCACTCTCTCGTCTCGAGCCGCCCGACCCCAGTGACAAGTCAAGGACAAGACGATTAGTAGGCGACTACGAGATACAGGGGACTCCGCATCAAGCACCCGTGAAAAAGACGGCGGAGTCCCGAGTCGAGCCCACACCACCTGATCACGAGGCCGACTGCTTAACCACTTCGCCACGGAATCCCCCCATATAAAAACACACACACACAATCTCACGCACGTGCGCGCCAGGGACAATCATTAAGTAACAGCGTTTAAAAAAAAATAGCATTTTGACAAGATATCGAGCCAGACACTCTTGTGTCTTATTTCTCAACATTGTCCCCCTGGCAACACACATTGCCCACCGGGCAACACACATTGCCCACCTGTCCATCAGCTTGTGTGTGCCCTCTAAAAAACAGTCTTCAAGTGTGACCTTTATCCAATTTTACACGGCCTCCATTACCTGGTTGTCAGTTGTCTTGTGACTCATCTGATATACACTGTCTATAACCGCGGTCATCATGGACAATTATAGTGCGCAGCGCGTGACTCAGGTGGAAATCTAAGGCTATTTTATTAATAGTGACGCCACTGTTGCCACGGACTAGCTGGTCGATCTACTGTTTCACGGTGTCACTTGCAACGCTTGCTGGTCTCCCACGTCACCGTTCATCAATAACGTTTTGTCTTCCGTTTAAAACCTATCTCCCTATTTATACACTCTCCTCTCTGACACAAACAACTGTCTCCACACTGAGCCATCATTGTCCTGTAGATTCCTGAAGATTTCACACCCTCTAACAACCCCATCCCTCAGAAAAAAAAAAAATAAACGAGCCAACACCTCGTTGTTCTACACTGCAAGTCGACGGTTAGGCGGCCATATTGTACGCTATATTTGCGCATGCGCATACTGCTCGATCATCACAATCCATTTATGGAGTTTTGCTAAAGAGCCATTTTGTGTCCAGAAATAAGATGTACCCGTTGTATACACTCTTCTGTACACTTTATTGATAACATTGCGGCTACTTAATGACTGCGCACGCGCGTGCGGGCTTGTGTGTGAATCAAATCCAATTTTGTGAGTTACAGCAATAAGAACTCTTACATATCACAGTAAAACTAATACGGTACGTTTCCCGGTTGCATATGGATCAAGTTCACCCAGCTGTAAATATGTAAATGATTGTAATAGTTGGAGAAAACATGGCAGCGGGAAAGACAATTTATCCCTTCCCAGAAGATGCAGCCCCGTCCAATGAAGGCCTCTCACGGGCATGGTCTATAGAGACGCCTATGATGATGACGTCAAGCTTGTTATACCTGAAGCCCACTTTTATGACTTTCGCGAGAGTAAATTGTCCTTACCGCCCACTACAATTTAAATTGAAGAAAACTCCGCCATCATCCACTGAGTGTGTACTTTTGATGTTTTTAATCATCATGTAGATTTTCCCTTGCAAAATGTCGCTCCCATCACATACCGTCTGAAAAAAACTCAATCTCTTGCCAAATCCCCAGCCTGCTCTAACCTTCCCAAGCATTCCTTGACGTCTTGGTGCCATCACCTTCTTGGTCTGCCTCTCTTGCCAAACTCCCAGCCTGCCCAAGTATTCCTTGACGTCTTGGTGCCATCACCTTTTTGGTCTGCCTCTCTTGCCAAATCCCCAGCCTGCTCTAACCTGCCCAAGCATTCCTTGACGTCTTTGTGCCATCACCTTCTTGGTCTGCCTCTCTTGCCAAATCCCCAGCCTGCTCTAACCTGCCCAAGTATTCCTTGACGTCTTGGTGCCCTCACCTTCTTGGTCTGCCTCTATTGCCAAACTCCCAGCCTGCCCAAGCATTCCTTGACATCTTAGTGCCATTACCTTCTTGGTCTGCCTCTCTTGCCAAACTCTCAGCCTGCCCAAGCAATCCTTGACGTCTTGGTGCCATCACCTTCTTGGTCTGCCTCTCTTGCCAAATCCCCAGCCTGCTCTAACCTGCCCAAGCATTCCTTGACATCTTGGTGCCATCACCTTCTTGGTCTGCCTCTCTTGCCAAATCCCCAGCCTGCTCTAGCCTGCCCAAGCATTCCTTGACATCTTGGTGCCATCACCTTCTTGGTCTGCCTCTCTTGCCAAATCCCCAGCCTGCTCTAGCCTGCCCAAGCATTCCTTGACATCTTGGTGCCATCACCTTCTTGGTCTGCCTCTCTTGCCAAATCCCCAGCCTGCTCTAGCCTGCCCAAGCATTCCTTGACATCTTGGTGCCATCACCATCTTGGTCTGCCTCCGCCTCTTTCGTCCTGCACCCTACCTTCCAGTGCCGTTCTCCAAAGACCTTGATGTGCCTGAAGTGTTTCTGTTCTTGATGGACTCTTTGAACTAGTTCTCCTCTATGCCCAACTCTTGTCGATTGTCTTTTTTTGTTGTTGTTTTTTTTTGTCCACTATATTCTGTGAACCTTTCAACACAATTTCGACTGAAATGACTGGAGGTTTGAGTAACTGTCCATGATTCACAGCCGTATGCTGCCACGGGAAAAGCACAGGTTCTCAAAATGTTCACTTTTTTTCGTTTTCTGATATCCTGCGATAGTTTACTCAGGTTTTCTTTTGAATATCGCATGCTATTGTTCTGCTACCACCCACCTGAAAGCTGAAATCGTCCGCTAGTGTGAGCTACCACCCACCTGAAAGCTGAAATCGTCCGCTAGTTTGAGCTACCACCCACCTGAAAGCTGAAATCGTCCGCTAGTGTGAGCTACCACCCACCTGAAAGCTGAAATCGTCCGCTAGTGTGAGCTACCACCCACCTGAAAGCTGAAATCGTCCGCTAGTTTGAGCTACCACCCACATGAAAGCTGAAATCGTCCGCTAGTTTGAGCTACCACCCACCTGAAAGCTGAAATCGTCCGCTAGTTTGAGCTACCACCCACATGAAAGCTGAAATCGTCCGCTAGTGTGAGCTACCACCCACCTGAAAGCTGAAATCGTCCGCTAGTGTGAGCTACCACACACCTGACAGCTAAAATCGTCCGCTATTGGTCTCCAGAAGACAAAAATGGCGACTGCTCAAAAGAAATCAGTAGAAGACTAGCCATGGCAATGCAGAGACTGAACAGCCTGAATAAATTATGGCTGAGCACCAACAAAATGATAAAAGTAAAAGTCTTGAGAGCCTGTGTTTTACCTGTGGCAGCTTATGGCTGCGAATAATGGACGATTACCAAAACTTCTAGACAAAGAATCGAATCCTTCGTCAAAATGTTACAGAAAGATCCTCAGAATACCCTGAACAGAGAAAAAAAAACAAATGTAGACATTCGGCAAGAGTTGAGCATAGAGGAGAACTGGTTTATCAATTCCATTTTGGCTAGAAAATTCAAATACTTTGGTCACATCAAGAGACACAACGGTCTCGAGAGAACAGTGATGGAAGGTATGGTGCCAGGCAAAAGAGGCAGAGGTAGACCAAGAAGATGATGGCACCAAGATATCCAGGAATGCCTGGGTATGACTGTGGGAGGCTGAGGTTTTGGCAAGGGAATGAGTTTCTTTCAGACAAGCTGTGATGGGAGTGATGTTTTATAAAGGACATGCTACACGGTTTGTATACCAGCGGTCTGACCAAAGAGGTCGTGGCTTGAAACTTCAGTAAGGTATATCATTTTTTTTTATATTGTAGGTAAAATATAAAAAAAATATTAAGCACACTGCATGGCTACTGCGCGCAGTAAGCTGCCTTTATTCATCAGCATTTTAATCGCACAGGTTGAACACGGCAATGGGAATAAAACATGTTATTTTTTGTTTTATTTATTTTCAACTTGTTGAATGATGAGTGGCAAAGTTGTTAGAGCTGTTGCTGTTTACAGGACGGCAGTCGGGTTCATTTCTATCGATTACACTTAGGCAAGATCTGGCAGGTTACGGTTTGTCATTCTTTGCTCCCCAGTCACGCCTCACGTCAGATTTTGCTACTAATAACAAGTCGTTACATGGTCTGAAAATAGTGGCTTTATACAGAAATCCACACACTGAAGCTCACCTAGAAATCCCCACATAAACCAAAACACAAAAACACATACCAAAAAAAAAATAAACACAAAAATCCACAAACAAACTCACGCTGAAACCCACACAAATATTTACACACAAAACCCAACTTATACTCACACAAAAACACACAGACACAAACTCACACAAATGTATGCACACAAAAGCCCACACACATAACTCACTCTCATACTCACACAAAAACCACACACAAAAAACCTAAACGCACAGAAACTCACACAGAAACTCACACGAAAACCCATACAAACCCACACCCAATTAACTCACACAGAGACCCACACACAAACCCACACACACATACTCACACACAAAGCCACACAGAGACCCACACACACCCACACACAAACCCACACACAAACCCACACCCACTGATCCCACAGACTAACCCACACACAGAACTTGAAAAGATTACAAAACTGCAATCCATGACCGATAGAAGAGACTGCAGAGCCCAGCTGCAGTCAGAGAAACTCCGAAGACTGACTGACCATAAAATGCACCAGACACTAAACAATTTGGGAAATGGGAAACTAAAGCGGAGAAACTTTGCAGAAATAGCCAAAGCAAAGATGCACGAAGATTCCATAAACGCACTAACAACACCAAAACCCATCACTACTGTACGAAAACCTACCTGGAGGCAGGATACATTTCCAGAGGTGGTAGAAAATATACCAGGTATTGGAAACAAAAACTGCCAGACTGAAAAAGAAAGGAGAGATACTACCCTAAGCTTTATATCGAAAAACTACCCAAGCATGGACTGGACCCATGCATACACCGACGGTTCTGTAACAAACACTACACAGAACGGAGGGGCAGGAGCATCCCTGAACCTACCAAATGGCAGAAAAATAACACTGTCATTCGCTACTGGTAAGTACACAAGCAATTTCAGAGCGGAGGCAGAGGCACTGAGGGCGGCAGTGGAAGAATTGGTGACACACAAAGAAAATGAAAGCCATATAGTCCTGTTTACAGATGCTCTCACCGTAGTCACAGCGCTAAAAAGCCAGAAAAACACTGAGCTTAATGACTTAAGAGCAGCACTCTGCAAACTGTGCCAGCAGTCCGCACAAAAAGGGTAGTGGTACAGTGGGTCCCATCACACTGCAACATCCAAGGCAGCGAGGAGGCAGACAGACTGGCAAAAGAAGGTGCAAGACTACCACAAACAGATTCTAGTATGACGTACGAAGAGTCAAAACGGCTTATCAAAGCCAGATACATGACCAAATGGGAAACCGAACATACTGGTTACACCAAAAACGATGCCTATTACCAGTTGAACAGAAGAGAGCAGGTCGTTGTCTTCAGACTTCGCACTGGCCACAATAGACTGAGGTACCACCTATTCAACAAATTAAAGATAGGTGGTACCGACGAATGCCCGTGCGGTACCGGTAAAATGACCGCTGAACATCTGCTGCAGAACTGCCCGACAAACGAGGATCAGAGAGAGCAGATGTGGCCATCACCAGTGGAACCACAAGACAAGCTCTATGACAGCGGCGACAGCCTCAGGATGACCGCCGCTTTTTTCGAAAAAATAATGGTTACTGTCTGACTGCGTACGAAGAAGAAGAAGAAGAAGAACCCACACACAAACCCACACCCACTGATTCCACACAGAGACCCACACCCACTGATCCCACACAGAGACCCACACACAAACCCACACTCACTGATCCCACACACAAACTCACACCCTCTGAACCCACATCCACTGAACCCACACCTACTGAACCTCCACAGAGACCCACAAACAAACCCACAGCCACTGAACCCACACACAAACCCACATCCACTGAGCCCACATACAAACCCACACCCACTGAACCTGAACCCACACCCACTGAACCCACACACTGAACCCTCACAGAGACCCACACACAAACCCACATCCACTGATCCCACACACACTGAACCCACACACATTGAACCCACACCCACTGAACCCACACCCACTGAACCCACACCCACTGAAACCACACACACTGAACCCACTGAACCCACACAGAGACCCACACACAAACCCACATCCACTGATCCCACACACAAACCCACACCCACTGAACCCACACACAAACCCACACCCACTGTACCCACACCCACTGACCCTACACACAAACCCACACCCACTGAACCCACATCCACTGATCCCACACACAAACCCACATCCACTGATCCCACACACAAACCCACACACACTGAACCCACATACAAACCCACACCCACTGAACCCACACCCACTGAACCCACACCCACTGAACCCACACGCACTGAACCCACACACACTGAACCCCCTGAACCCACACAGAGACCCACACACAAACCCACACCCACTGAACCCACACACTGAACCGACACACACTGAACCCACTGAACCCACACAGAGACCCACACACAAACCCACACCCACTGAACCCACACACAAACCCACACCCACTGAACCCACACAGAGACCCACACACAAACCCACACCCACTGAACCCACACCCACTGACCCCACACAGAGACACCTCGTCAACAGACCAGAACCCATCTTGTTGTATCGGGTGTCACCATCATCAAGTGCCGCGCCGAGTGACGTGAACCATGAAGTGTGTCCACATACGTCTGCCCTCCAGACGCACCAAGCCTTCGGGTGATCTCTGTGGCTGAAGTATAGCGAACGAGACGGCAGGAAGTCGAGGCTCATAACTGGCTTGCTGGCTTCAGGGTCAGTCAATCAGATCCACCCAAGGCCCTATTCCGTCTTCAGGTGGCGGCTCAGGAAACAGGCAGCACACCTGCAGCACGGCTGAAAGAATAGGGATCAAAGAGAGAAAGCTGATCTGAACCCACAACTGTGAATGCTGGAACCGGATATGTCCAGCGAAAATGCGCACTTATCACAGCTTCGCTGTAAACCATGACACAACATATCAGAAAGTCCTTTTTACGACCAGCGTCGAATCAATTCTGTTTTCTTATCCAGCCTGTCATGCCATTACAGATCTTCTTCCCGTCTTTCTCGACCAATCTTTCTCTCTATTTCCCTCCATCCTGACTATCCTTGCCGTTGTCTGACTTAGCAGGTGCCAGCTGTTCTCCGGGGTACACAGATTTCCTTTCAGGAGCCACGTTTCTGTTCCACTCTATGATTCATTAGTTTGTTGACGTATTGTTCATGACTCGCATCCATTTATCAATGTATGGATAAAGCGGTCGTCTGACGGTTTAAACAAATACAATTTGTACATTTAAGTGCATAACATAAGCTACTCTTCTTCTTCCTCGTCTACAAACGTCGGTTCTTGTTTGTTATTTTTATACAAACAAGTCAGTTGTATGAGCAGCCTGTGGAGAGAAACGATAAAAACAAAAAATTAATTCCCTTGTCATGTTATACAAACAAGATTATTTGTTTTATCTCCCCCTTATTTATCGCTTCGCCCAAGGAGAAAGTGTTTTGCACTTTGCTTTGTGCCCTGTCGTTTTAGTGCATCCGACTTCAGCATGCAATTTTGTAATATATTTGCTTCCCATAGGGGTTCAGCAAAGAGGGGAGAGTTAGCTCAGTTCATAGCGATCAGCAATTCACTATTGTCTGTGGTAACAGCGTGTCTCTGTTCGAGACCCGTCCAGAGACTACCACAATCCGGGTCGTGTAATTAGGGACCGCTTCTCCAGTCAACCCAGTTGTAAATGGGTACCTGACGATTGAGTTAGAGAAAGTAAAAACAGCAAGGAAGGGAACTGGCCACCGTACCTCTCCCAGACTGCGGCTTAGTTCAAAAACTCATTTCCAACCAGCGGATAATTCTGCTGAATTACCACTTGACTTGACTTAGGGGGTTAAGCTATGCTGGTTAATTCATCCAAACTCAAGCAAGCGTGATCTTTAAGTACAGCATCACCTTTTCAGGCATGTCTGACTATAGGTTGGTGCGAACTTGGAGAAGTAACTCACCAATGAGTTTTTGGTTTTCCTTTTATTTTTGGTGTTGTCTCTTCCCTTCCCCGTGTTGTCTCTTCCCTTCCCAGTGTTATCTCTTCCCTTCCCCGTGTTGTCTCTTCCCTTCCCAGTATTGTCTATACCCTTCCCCGTGTTGTCTTTTCCCTTCCCCGTGTTGTCTCTTCCCTTCCCAGTATTGTCTCTTCCCTTCCCCGTGTTGTCTCTTCCCTTCCCAGTATTGTCTCTTCCCTTCCCCGTGTTGTTTCTTCCCTTCCCCTTGTTGTCTCTTCCCTTCCCCGTGTTGCATGAGCTTATGTTCACACAGTCTAAGGTAGCTCTACAGGCTACACCTCCATTTGGATCGGTCTGTAGCTATGTCTTTCCAAGATGTCAGATCCATATACAGAGCCTTCTTGTCCCACGTCTGTGAACCGCAGCTGTGGTCGACCAGCTGTTCCTTTACTACATGCCAGCTGCCCATAGAGAATATCTTTGGGGACGTGACTGTCCTCTATGCGACCGTCCTCCATGCGACTAACATGACCAAGTCTTCGTCGTCTTCGTAGACGAAAGAGGGTGTACATACTTGGAAGACTGGTGAGAGAATGCACTTCCGCACTTGTCAGCCTGTCTCTCCATGAGACGTCACGGGTGGATCTCTCCATGAGACGTCACGGGTGGATCTCTCCATGAGACGTCACGGGTGGATCTCTCCATGAGACGTAACGGATGGATCTCTCCATGAGACGTCAAGGATGGATCTCTCCATGAGACGCCAAGGATGGATCTCTCCTTGAGACGCCAAGGATGGATCTATCCATGAGACGCCAAGGATGGATCTCTCCATAAGACGCCAAGGATGGATCTCTCCATGAGACGCCAAGGATGGATCTCTCCATGAGACGCCAAGGATGGATCTCTCCATGAGACGTCACATATGGATCTCTCCATGAGACGCCAAGGATGGATCTCTCCATGAGACGCCAAGGATGGATCTCTCCATGAGACGTCAAGGATGGATCTCTCCATGAGACGTCTAGGATGGATCTCTCCATGCGACGCCAAGGATGGATCTCTCCATGAGACCCCAAGGATGGATCTCTCCATGAGACGTCAAGGATGGATCTCTCCATGAGACGTCAAGGATGGATTTCTCCATGAGACGCCAAGGATGGATCTCTCCATGAGACGCCAAGGACGGATCTCTCCATGAGACGTCACGGATGGATCTCTCCATGAGACGCCAAGGATGGATCTCTCCATGAGACGCCAAGGATGGATCTCTCCATGAGACGCCAAGGATGGATCTCTCCATGAGACGCCAAGGATGGATCTCTCCATGAGACGCCAAGGATGGATCTCTCCATGAGACGCCAAGGATGCATCTCTCCATGAGACGTCACGGATGGATCTCTCAATGAGACGCCAAGGATGGATCTCTCCATGAGACGTCACGGATTGATCTCTCCATGAGACGCCAAGGATGGATCTCTCCATGAGACGCCAAGGATGGATCTCTCCATGAGACGCCAAGGATGGATCTCTCCATGAGACGCCAAGGATGGATCTCTCCCTGAGACGCCAAGGATGGATCTCTCCATGAGACGTCACGGATGGATCTGTCCATGAGACGCCAAGGATGGATCTCTCCATGAGACGTCACGGATGGATCTCTCCATGAGACGCCAAGGATAGATCTCTCCATGAGACGCCAAGGATGGATCTCTCCATGAGACGCCAAGGATGGATCTCTCCATGAGAGGCTAAAGATAGATCTCTCCATGAGACGCCAAGGATGGATCTCTCCATGAGACGCCTAGGATGGATCTCTCCATGAGACGCCTAGGATGGATCTCTCCATGAGACGCCAAGGATGGATCTCTCCATGAGACACCAAGGATGGATCTTTCCATGAGACGCCAAGGATGGATCTCTAAATGAGTCCCCAAGGATGGATCTCTCCATGAGACGCCAAGGATGGATCTCTCCATAAGACGCCAGGGATGGATCTCTCCATGAGACGTCACGGATGGATCTCTCCATGAGATGCCAAGGATGGATCTCTCCATGAGACGTCACGGATGGATCTGTCCATGAGACTCCACGGATGGATATCACCATGAGTCCCTAAGGATGGATCTCTAAGTGAGACGCCAAGGATGGATCTCTTCATGAGAAGCCAAGGATGGATCTCTCCATGAGTCCCCAACGATGGATCTCTCCATGAGAAGCCAAGGATGGATCTCTCCATGAGTCCCCAAGGATGGATCTCTCCATGAGTCCCCAAGGATGGATCTCTCCATGAGCCCCAAGGATGGATCTCTAAATGAGACGCCAATGATGGATCTCTCCATGAGAAGCCAAGGATGGATCTCTCCATGAGTCCCCAAGGATGGATCTCTCCATGAGAAGCCACGGATGGATCTCAGGCACCGTAGCTGAAAGGTTATGAGTCTATGCTCTTGTTTGGCATAGGTTGTCCATGTTTCGCTGCCATATAAAAGCGTACTGACGACACAGGCATTGTAGACCATGGCCTTGGTTGTAATGAATGCGAGCTCAAACTAGCTTAGGCAGTAAGCTAGTCCACTAAGACGTTAACTAACATCCTTAACCACCAACCTACCATCACTACGGCTTGTATTCCGTTGCTGGAGTCAACTCCAAAGATTTCTAGGGCTACAGTCGTCACACAGTGTGCAGGCTAGGTTTTCATAATTAACCTAACAGAAAGAAGTCTAGCTGGTCCTAGGGTTTACACCCGAGTCGCATTAGCCAGAAGATGTTATTCCGTCTACTCATCTAACGTTGGACCAATGTTACACACAACTTTCTAGCAACGACAAACACCCTAATATAGCCAGCAAGACTTTCTCTGGCTGGTAGCTTCATAGTAGCAGAGCTGCAACAGCTGGCCATGCTGTGCTACTAAAGCCTGGTCAACTAGGGAGGATCAGTAATCCTTACAGTAATAAGCCTCATGAGAAATATTGCATTGCATTACAGAGAGGGTGACACATATACACCTTCATCAGTACTCCCTGTGGTATAAGACAAAGCACAGTAAATTCGTTAGCAAAGAAAATTTGAGCAAATAAAAACATTTTCTGAAACCAACAAGAGCATAGACAGATGGACTTACTTAAGACCAAAAATAAAAAGGAAGGCTCCACAACAAATGCCAAACACAGCATCCAAGTACCAAACCCTGTCGTCGCTTCGGTAGAGCTCCAGTCCTAGAACTCCCAGAAAGCTCATAATGGCACCGACATATGTTATGATGCCTGAAACAGTCAAGAGAGTCGATCCGGGCATATTATGTCTGGTACTGTCAGTCATTGTGTGTATAGTACTGTCAGTCGTTTTGTGTCTAGTACTGTCAGTCATTGTTTGTGATACTGTCAGTAATTGTGTGTGTGGTACTGTCAGTTATTGTGTGTGTGGTACTGTCAGTCGGTTTGTGTCTAGTACTGTCAGTCATTGTTTGTGTGATACTGTCAGTTATTGTGTGTGTGGTACTGTCAGTAGTTGTGTGTGTGTGGTACTGTCAGTCGTTTTGTGTCTAGTACTGTCAGTCATTGTTTGTGTGGTACTGTCAGTCATTTTTTGTGTGGTACTGTCAGTCATTTTTTGTGTGATACTGTCAGGCATTTCGTGTCTAGTACTGTCAGTTATTGTGTGTGTGGTACTCAGTGCTGGGTTCCCACTGTGAGGCCCCTGTGCTACATATCCGAGTACTGTACTACACATACTACTAGACCCCAGTAACATCTTCCATATGTGGCTGGTCTTCACTTAACATCTTTATACTGGTTTAGAAGACTCTGCAGAGTCTGTATACAATCAGTTTCTTCTTCATCACCAATACCAAAAATACCTATGCGCATCCTATCTATTCTTGAATGCATTAATTGACTGTGCCTCAACTGTGGGAATGCATTCCAAACATTGACCACTCTCATCAAGTAGACATTTAGCAGAAGTAACCTCTGGTTGGAAATGTAATTTTTGAAGACTCCTGCATCCTGCGAGAGGTGGGTGGTGGCCGGTGCCATTCCTTGCTGTTTTTACTTTTCATAACTCATGCATCAGGTACCCGTTTACAGCTGGGTTCAGTGGAGAAGCGGTCCCCGATTAAAATCATGACCTGGATTTTGTTTAGCCTCCAGACGGGATTTGAACCGAGGCCCGCTGTTACCACGAATTTCTCGCTTTGAACCAACCTCTTTGACCATGCTGCTGTCAACAGCCTTGTGTCCAGGAGCACAAACGAGAATGGCAGGTGGGGTCTTGACCAAAATGTCTCACCTGACCCTGATTACTCTTCTCTCCCACCTTGATCAGCGTGTCTCACCTGACCCTGATTACTCTTCTCTCCCACCTTGATCAGCGTGTCTCACCTGACCCTGATTACTCTTCCCACCTTGATCAGCGTGTTTCACCTGACCCTGATTACTCTTCCCACCTTGATCAGTGTGTTTCACCTGACCCTGATTACTCTTCCCACCTTGATCAGTGTGTTTCACCTGACCCTGATTACTCTTCCCACCTTGATCAGTATGTTTCACCTGACCCTTATTACTCTTCCCACCTTGATCAGTATGTTTCACCTGGTCCTGGTTACTCTTCCCACCTTGATCAGTATGTTTCACCTGACCCTGATTACTCTTCCCACCTTGATCAGTATGTTTCACCTGACCCTGATTACTCTTCCCACCTTGATCAGTATGTTTCACCTGACCCTGATTACTCTTCCCACCTTGATCAGTATGTTTCACCTGACCCTGATTACTCTTCCCACCTTGATCAGTATGTTTCACCTGACCCTTATTACTCTTCCCACCTTGATCTTAACCAAATTATTTCTTGTTGTAATGAAGCTACAGGAAACAGATGCATTTATCTTGATGAACTGGCCTAGCTGACAGACCCCAAATTCCTAGCACCGTTGGAACTAGTTCACTTCTAACCGGAATCCCTGGGGTGGGGGCAGTGGGGGGGGGGGGGGTAGACCAAGATGCAACATAGAGAAGATGGTAAGCAGGGAGAAATGGTGGTCATGTCTCATGCAATTGTGATGTGTGATATTTGATGTGTGATGTCTGATGTGTGATTTTGATGTTTGATGCGTTATGTTTGATGTTTGTTGCGTGATGTTTGATGTGTGATGTGTGCTGTGCGATGTGTGATGTTTGATATGTGATGTTTGATATGTGATGTGTGATGTTTGATGTGTGATGTGTGATGCATGATGTTTGATGTCAGATGTCTGATGTGAGATGTGTGATGTGTGATGTCTAATGTGTGATGTGTTGTCTCTGATGTCTGATGTAAAACTGTTGAAGACTATTTCCACAAGGGATTGAAATTTTACTCCTCTGATTAATTGATGGTTGTTTAAGTCCTTAAGTTAAATGATTGATAGATTGATTGGCTATATGAAAGACTAACTTACTGATTAACTGGTTTATTGATTAATGAAGAAAATGTATATTTTACTGATTGAAAGACTGATTGATTGATTGCTTGATTTAATTAATGATTGTGTGATAGATTAATTAATTATGTTTATTAATGAATGATTCATCTATTAATTAATTAATTGATTGATTGATCGATACGTAAATGAATGACATCGTTAAGCTGAAAAGCCGTTAAGCGAGGGCCCACACTTACTGTCCGTAATCAAGGCTCGGCTGTTGAGCCGTCGGCCCAGGTAGATCTTGACGGAGGCTATAACAAGGGCAACCACGCCGCAGAACGCCGAGAAGGCGTCAGTCATGATCCTGGCCTCCTGTACCAAGATATGGGAGAGGCTGGTTAGAGCATGCTCACTCTCTGCTTTCTTTCACTTGCTCTCTCCCACTCACACTCTTTCTATCACTGCCTCTCTCCCTCACTCACTACTTCTCTCCTTCACACCACCCTCACTCCTCTCCCGTTATCCTTCTCTTCCCCTCTCCCTCCTTCTCTCTCCCACTTCCTCTCTTTCTCCACTATCCCTCCTCACTTCCTCTCTCCCACTTCCTCCTTCCATTCCTGCCTCCATCCCTTCTTCTCTCTCACTTCCTTCCTACCTCATTCCCTCCCTCTCCCACTTCGTCCGTACATTTCCTATTCTCTCCCTCATTCTTTCTCTACCTCATCCACTCCCTCGTTTTCTCCCTCCCTCCCCTATTTCTATGCCTCCCCATTCTCTCCCTTCCTCATTCTCTCCCTCTCTTCTTCTCTCCCACTCCCTCATTCTTTCTCTTCCTCCCTCTTTCTATCCTTCAAGCCTTCTACCCTTCCCTCCTTCCATTCCCCATCCCCTCTCTCCTTCTCTCCCTCTCTCTCTTCTAGACTCTGTGACACCTTGCGTACACCTCTCTTCTAGACTCTGGGACACCTTGCGCACACCTCTCTTCTAGACTGTGACACCTTGCGTTCACCTCTCTTCTAGACTCTGTAACACCTTGCGTACACCTCTCTTCTAGACTGTGACACCTTGCGTACACCTCTCCTCTAGACTCTGTGACACCTTGCGTACACCTCCCCTCTAGACTCTGTGACACCTTGCATACACATCCTTTCTAGACTCTGTGACACCTTGCATACACATCCTTTCTAGACTCTGTGACACCTTGCGTACACCTCTCTTCTAGACTCTTTGACACCTTGCATACACCTCCCTTCTAGACTCTTTGACACCTTGCGTACACCTCTCCTCTAGACTCTGTGACACTTTGCGTACACCTCTCTTCTAGACTCTTTGACACCTTGCGTACACCTCTCTTCTAGACTCTGTGACACCTTGCGTACACCTCCCTTCTAGACTCTTTGACACCTTGTGTACACCTCTCTTCTAGACTCTGTGACACCTTGCGTACACCTCTTTTCTAGACTCTGTGACACCTTGCGTACACCTCTTTTCTAGACTCTGTGACACCTTGTGTATACCTCCCTTCTAGACTCTTTCACACCTTGCGTACACCTCTCCTCTAGACTCTGTGACACCTTGCGTACACCTCTCTTCTAGACTCTGTGACACCTTGTGTACACCTCTCCTCTAGACTCTGTGACACCTTGCGTACATGTCTCTTCTAGACTCTGTGACACCTTGCGTACACCTCCCTTTTAGACTCTCTGACACCCTGCGTACACCTCGCTGTCACCAAACTGTCCATTTTCCCTCCCTTGAAAAGTGACGACTTCTTACATTATCTACTTACCTGTTCCTCCTCTTCTCTGTTGTCGTCGATGATGGCTTTGGTAGATTTGTAGATGAGTGAGAACGCCGATGCGAAGAAGAAGAAGGAGATAATTATACAGGCCCTGAGGAGGAGCAAGAAAAACCATGAATGGCGTGGAATAGTAGGAGAGTGTAGGAAGGTCTATACATTGAGGGATCGTCAGTTAGGCTGCGTCTACCGTGGAGAATTTGGTGGCATGAGATACGAAAAAAGGTCAAGGTGAACCTACATGTAAAAGGTCAAGGTTTTACCACATGTAAAAGGTCAAGGTGATACCACTTGTAAAAGGTCAAGGTGATACTACATGTAAAAGGTCAAGGTGATCGTAAATGTAAAAGGTCAAGGTGATCCTACACGTAAAAGGTTAAGGTAGTCACACATGTAAAAGGTCAAGATGATCATATATGTAAATGGTCATGGTGGTCAAATGTGCGTAAGGTCAAGTTAGTCACACATGTACAAAGGTCAAATTAGTCCATATGTAAAAGGTCAAGGTAGTCTCATATATAAACGGCCAAGAAGATCACACATGTAAAAGGTCAGTAGCCCTATATATAAAATGTAAAGTTAATCCCCATGTGCAAAACGTCAAGGTAACCTCAAAGATAAAAGGTCATGGTAGTCAATATATAAATGCTCAAGGTAGCCCTATATACAAAAGGTCAAGTTAGTCGCATCTGCAAAAGATTAAGTTAGCCTCATATACAAAAGGTCAAGTTAGTCGCATCTGTAAAAGATCAAATTAGCCCTATATACAAAAGGTCAAATTAGTCGCATCTGTAAAAGATCAAGTTAACCTCAAATACAAAAGGACAAGTTAGCCACATATGTAATCGTGTTCTTGAACGCTTGCCAGCTCTATCAGAAGTCAGACATCCAAACTAGTCGGCCATTCATAGTAATAAAATCGGTGAATTTCTTTTGCTAGAGATTAGAAGAAGAAGAAGAAAAAACAAGACCACGTTCATACTTTCTTTCCTTTGCCTCGGCCAGTGAGGAAGAGGACGATCCATAGAACCTCCATAAGACGGCTACCGATGACATGCTGTCCAAAACCCCGTCCAGCTGAAAGAGAAATTGTATCATAGGGTGAGCTACTCTACATGATGGTGGATAGGAAATAGTGAACTACTTTACAAAATGGTGGACAGGAAGTAGTGAACTACTCTACAAGATGGTGGACAAGAAGTAGTGAACTACTCTACAAGATGGTGGACAGGAAGTAGTGAACTACTCTACAAGATGGTGGACAAGAAGTAGTGAACTGCTCTACAAGATCGTGGACAGGAACTAGTGAACTACTCTACAAGATGGTGGACAGGAAGTAGTGAAATACTCTACAGGATGTTGAACAGGAAGTAGTGAACTACTCTACAAGATGGTGGACAGGAAGTAGTGAACTACTCTACAAGATCGTGAACAGGAAGTAGTGAACTACTCTACAAGATGGTGGACAGGAACTAGTGAACTACTCTACAAGATGGTGGACAGGAAGTAGTGAAATACTCTACAGGATGTTGAACAGGAAGTAGTGAACTACTCTACAAGATGGTGGACAGGAAGTAGTGAACTACTCTACAAAAAGGTGGACAGGAAGTAGTGAACTACTCTACAAAAAGGTGGACAGGAAGTAGTGAACTACTCTACAAAAAGGTGGACAGGAAGTAGTGAACTACTCTACAAAAAGGTGGACAGGAAGGAACTACTAGCGCGCAAAGACACGCACGTCGGCTCTTGGGGGGCACACGTCACAGAACAATACTAGAACATTTGTTTGTGTTGTTTTTGATGTTGTTTCTGGTATTGTTTGTGATGTTGTTTGTGATGTTGTTTTAAGTGTTATTTGGAATGTTCTTTTTGGTGTTGTTTGTGATGTTGTGTGTGGTGTTGTTTGTGATGTTGTTTGAGATGTTGTGTGTGGTGTTGTTTATGGATGTTGTTTGTGATGTTGTGTGTGGTGTTGTTTGTGATGTTGTTTGAAGTGTTATTTGGGATGTTGTTTTTGGTGTTGTTTGTGATGTTGTAGATGTTACTTCACTTAACCAATATTATATTACTTAATTAATCTTGATGACCCGTCACTCAGCGAAGCTGTGGGTCTCAACTTCGTCTCCAGCGGACCCTGTCTTGGGCCATTGAAGCCTAGTACGTGGTAAGTGGTCCTCTAGAGGCATCTCGGATGTTGGAGCGTACAGCAAGTGAGTCTGACCAACACATTGGAGGTCTTCCCAGCGGTCTCTTCTTACCTCGGGGGTACCAACCTGCGGTCGCCGTGCTCCATCGACCATCGTTTCTAAGCAACATGTGACCTGTCCATCTATGTTTCGCTTTGTCTGCATGGATTACCGCATCCTCCACCAGGGACAATCGTCTTATGTCAGAATTGGGGAGACCTTGCATACTTTGGTTTCATGGAGTGATTTCGACCAAGAGTCTCTCAAGGGAGGCCTGGTCACTCTCAATTTGTCCTCTAGGGATGTTGTTAGTGTCCACGTCTCGGCGCCATAGCACATCGCAGGGAGTGCAATGGAATTGAAGAGGGAGGCCCGTAGGTCCTGGTCATTTCAACCGTCCAGGACCGTGTTAATAGACGAGAGGCTGTCCAACCCGCGAGGCGACGTCTTGTCAGTTCAGGTTCCAGGTTGTTTTCCATTTTGAGAAGACGTCCAAGATAGATATACTCGTTGACATTCTCTAATCGTACCTCACCAAGGAAGACTGGATCACATCCTATAATTGTACCTCACCAAGGAAGACTGGATCACATCCTCTAATCGTACCTCACCAAGGAAGACTGGATCGCATCCTCTAATCGTACCTCACCAAAACTGGATCACATCCTCTAATGGTACCTCACCAAGGAAGACTGGATCACATCCTCTAATCGTACCTCACCAAGGAAGACTGGATCATATCCTCTAATCGTACCTCCCCAAGGAAGACTGGATCACATCCCCTAATCGTACCTCATCAAGGAAGACTGGATCAGATTCTCTAATCGTACCTCACCAAGGAAGTCTGGATCACATCCTCTAATCGTACCTCACCAAGGAAGACTGGATCGCATCCTCTAATCGTACCTCACCAAAACTGGATCACATCCTCTAATCGTACCTCACCAAGGAAGACTGGATCACATCCTCTAATCGTACCTCACCAAGGAAGACTGGATCATATCCTCTAATCGTACCTCACCAAGGAAGACTGGATCACATCCTCTAATCGTACCTCACCAAGGAAGACTGGATCACATCCTCTAATCGTACCTCACCAAGGAAGACTGAATCACATCCTCTAATCGTACCTCACCAAGACTGGATCACATCCTCTAATCGTACCTCACCAAGGAAGACTGGATCACATCCTCTAATCGTACCTCACCAAGGAAGACTGGATCACATCCTCTAATCGTACCTCACCAAGGAAGACTGAATCACATCCTCTAATCGTACCTCACCAAGACTGGATCACATCCTCTAATCGTACCTCACCAAGGAAGACTGGATCACATCCTCTAATCGTACCTCACCAAGGAAGACTGGATCACATCCCCTAATCGTACCTCACCAAAACTGGATCACATCCTCTAATCGTACCTCACCAAGGAAGACTGGATCACATCCTTTAATCGTACCTTACCAAGGAAGACTGGATCACAAGTGGCGGAGCGATCACGCAACACTTTGGTCTTCTAGACATTCATCTCCAGACCCGCTTTCTTACCCTCTCCATCGAGTAGCTGCATCATTTGATTGGCTTCTGCTCCTGACTCTGTGATGAACACTGTGTCATCGGCAAATATCCTTTCTCCTTATTGATGGTAGACGTCTCAATCATCACTTAACTACCTTTGTTATACCACTTAACTACCATTGTTATATCACTTAACTACCATTGTTATACCACTTAATTCCCAACGTTATACCATCTAATTCCCATTGTTATACCACTACAATCCCATTGCTGTACCACTTAATTACCATTGTTATACCACTTAACTCCCAACGTTATACCACATAATTACTAGTGTTATACTACTTAATTAATACTGTTATACCACTTAATTAATAATGTTAAACCACTAAATTACCATTGTTATACCACTTAATTAATAATGTTAAACCACTAAATTACCATTGTTATACCACTAAATTACCAATGTTATACAACTAAATTACCAATGTTATACCACTAAATTACCAATGTTATACCACTAAATTACCAATGTTATACCACTAAATTACCAATGTTATACAACTAAATTACCAATGTTATACCACTAAATTACCAATGTTATACCACTAAATTACCAATGTTATACCACTAAATTACCAATGTTATACCACTAAATTACCAATGTTATACCACTAAATTACCAATGTTATACCACTAAATTACCAATTGTATGAAAAGAATTGGTTCGCTACTGTCACAAATTACTTGATGTCCAGGATTATGTACCAACATTCCTTGAACTTAGTTTACTTTATTTATATCCAGCTCTCGTAAGTTCAGCCGTTGATGAAGAATTATTTAGGTCAACACGTCGGTCAATGCCTGTCGCGGTCTTCTTGTGTAGGTGTTCTTTAACATTTTTGTTATTGTATTGTCAGTTGGTCCATCATTCTGGAGTTCTTTAAAATGAAGAAGGAGAAGAAGAAGAAGGAGGAAAAGGGGGAGAAGAAGGAGGAGGAGGAGAAGGAGGAGAGGAAGAAGGAACAGGAGGAGGAAAAGGAGGAGAAGAAGGAGGAGAGGAGGAGGAAGAAGGACCAGGAGGAGAAGGAGGAGAAGAAGGAGGAGAGGAGGAGGAAGAAGGATCAGGAGGAGAAGGAGGAGGAGGAGAGGAAGAAGGAGGAGGAGGAGAAGGAGGAGAGGAAGAAGGAACAGGAGGAGGAGGAGAGGAAGGAGGAGGAGGAGAGGAAGAAGGAGGAGGAGAGGAGGAAGAAGGACCAGGAGGAGGAAATGGAGGAGAAGAAGAAGGAGAAGAGGAGGAAGAAGGACCAGGAGGAGAAGGAGGAGGAGGAGAGGAAGAAGGAGGGGAAGGAGGAGGAGGAAGAAGGAACAGGAGGAGAAGAAGGAGGAGGAGAGGAGGAGAGGAAGAAGGAGGAGGAGGAGAAGGAGGAGAGGAAGAAGGAGAAGGAGGAGGAGGAGAGCAGGAAGAAGGACCAGGAGGAGAAGGAGGAGAGGAAGAAGGAGGAGGAGAGGAATAAGGAGAAGGAGGAGAAGGAGGAGGAGGAGAGCAGGAAGAAGGACCAGGAGGAGAAGGAGAGGAAGAAGGAACAGGAGGAGGAGGAGAGGAAGAAGGAGAAGAAGGAGAAGGAGGGGAGGCAGAAAAGAGAGAAGGAGGAGAAGGAGGATGAGAGATAGAAGAAGAGAAAAGGAGAAGGTGGAGAGGAAGGAGAAAAGAGAAGGAGGAGAAGAAGAATTGTATGAATCTGCTGTGGCTCCTACGTGAATACAAATGTGAGGCTAGATGGAGGCCCCTAATTGCCCGCGAGAGACAGGCTTATCTACTAGTTTGTGTAATCGATTACTCACCCCATAACCGAATAAAGACTCGCTGTCAAAGATCTGGCCAAGTACTGAAATATATCGATAAAACCCGGGCTGAGTATTCCCGTATGTACAGTACAAACAACGGAGGAAGAGTACATCACATAATATGTATATCTTTAATCTCTTCTGGCCCACTCTAGCGTCTCGGCCAGGTGATACACACTTGGCAGGACCCACACATCATGTCCATGTCGAGTTCCTGGAAACAGGTTGTGTTACAGCAGTCTGGACAACGAGGAGGGATTGACACGGAGATCCTCATAGTCGGGAGCTTACTGAGAAGTCTCGTGTTGTACTACATCCAGGGGGACCATGTCCACCTTCTTCGGTACGCATCTGGATGCAAGAAGGGAAGGTAGAGAGTAGGACCCGGGTGTTTGAGGGGCAACCTGGGGCCGGTAGAGAGTATGACCCGGGTGTTTGAGGGGCAACCTCTACTTCTTTTGTCTCAAGCTCTCTCTGCTATGTAGCAGGTAAGCCCCAACGTCTCTTGTCTCTAGGGGTTCCAGAACAGAGCCTGTATTATAATTTATCAACTGGTTTCCTTAATTAATGTACAATCTATCCAATGCCCCTCTTCCTGCTCCACAGGCACCTGTCCAGTTTTCTTTTCTCCCCCGAGTTCTAATCGTAGCAAACCATTTCAATCATTCTGTATCCTACCGTACATAAAACCAGAGACTACAGTCAGCGGGCAGACGCTGAATGTAGTAGACAAATTCACATATCTGGGCAGTACGATGTCGAGATCTGTCAGCCTAGACGATGAGGTGGCAAGCAGAATAGCAAAGACCAGCACCGCCTTTGGTAGAATGCGCTCGATGGTCTGGGCACGTCGTGGCATCAGCGTCAAGACCAAACTCAGTGTACCGTGCCACCATCATTCCAACCTTACTCTACGCTTGCGAAAGCTGGACTGTATACTCTGGACATGCAAGGAGGTTAAACCACTTCCACACAGGTTGTTGGAGGCGAATATTCCACATCCGATCGCAAGATCGTGTCACTGACATCGAGGTTCTCTCGAGGGCTAACATGCCCAGCTAGAAAAGACACGACTAGGATGGACCGGACACCTCGTCCGTATGTCAGACGAGCGGCTCCCAAAGAAGCTTCTCTACGGCGAGCTGAGAGAGGGATGGCGCGAGAGAGGTCCCCCAAAGAAATGTTTTAAAGACGGTCTGAAGGACTCACTGAAAAGTTACCAGATAGACATCGACACCTGGGAATGTCTTGCGCAAAACAGATCTGACTGGAGAAGCGCAGTCAAATCGGGTGTAGCTACCGGCGAAGACGACCGTGTTGTGAAAGCCCAGAGCAGACGCGAGACCCAGAAATCCCGAACAGCGGGAACACCATCACCTTCTACAAACCTCGTGTGCCCGCTATGTAACAGATGTTTTCGTGCCCGCATTGGCCTGTTCAGCCACATGCGCACCCACACCCAACAGGGAAATCTGTGACAAGGATGATGTCGGCGGTCCTCATCGACAACGATGGACAGCTATTATTCTGAACATCCCCCCATTTCTGAAAATATTTACCTGCACTGTAATCCTGTATTTCCCTCCATGTTTCACAGCCATACAACACAACCGACTTTACATTTGTGTTTTAGATTTGATTTTCGTGTTGGAATTAATCTCTTGATTTCCTCTAGTTCTTCAACTAAAAGAATGCATGCCTTGCCCTTATGAATCCGACATCCCTATTCGTGCCTCGTTTTGTTCTTTATTGCTACCTAGATCTGTGAAGAGCTCATAGCTGGTAGGAGGGTGTAAGGTCAGCGCAATCTGATCTTTGGAAGATACAATCATTCATAAAACCTGCGATTCTCATGCCATGTATTAACAGACCATCTGCAGAACCGAATGGATAAGATAAAACACCAAGAGCCAGCAACGTGCGCTGGAAATCAACATCAGAAAGTTGCGCTGTTCGCAAAAAGGAAAGAAATTCCACAAGTTGCATCCACATACTACGAGTGAGTCTGGAAACAAGTATCAAGCTATGTATACCCTGGTCAGCTGATATCGGAGGGCGACACTTGTCAAATGGAGAACATTATAAGAATTGAAATGGCCAAAAATACGTTAACAGTATGAGACATACGACTTCTTTCCAGACAAATATCTCAGAACTTAAAAATTAGAATAATTAAATGGTGTGTGCATACAGTTTTATTTTGAGCAGTAGAGACATGGGCTCTGACAAATAGAGGGGAGTGTTGATGTCTTTGAGCAGTGGAGACCTGGGCTCTGACAAATAGAGAGGAGTGTTGATGTCTTTGAGCAGTAGAGACCTGGGCTCTGACAAATAGAGAGGAGTGTTGATGTCTTTGAGCAGTGGAGACCTGGGCTCTGACAAATAGAGAGGAGTATTTATGTCTTTGAGCAGTAGAGGCCTGGGCTCTGACAAATAGAGAGGAGTGTTGATGTCTTTGAGCAGTGGAGACCTGGGCTCTGACAAATAGAGAGGAGTGTTGATGTCTTTGAAATGTGGGTATTTAGAAGATTTGGGCGGGTTTCTTGGGAAGAAAGTAAAACAATAAATGAGAACGTGGAACAACTCTTGGGAAGAAAGTAAAACAATAAATGAGAACGTGGAACAACTCAAGTTGGACAAGATACTTCTGAAGGAAACAAAAAGCAGAAAAATAAAAATATTGGGGTCATGTCAAGCGACATGACAGTTTACTGAAAGTTTCATTAGAGGGCAGAGTGAAGGGCAAGAGGGTGGCAGAGGTACAGATGAACAGACAACATCAGGATGTTGTCCGGACACAGTCTGAGTGTGCCGACCTGACATGGGACAGAGACTGCTGGAGATCTAACACTGCCAACCACCGATGTGGAGACGGCACTTGATGATGATTATCTGCAGACTTTAAGTCCGAGAACGGTCATGAAGCACAAGTACTTCTGTCTGCTTCTTGGTTTGGCTTGGCTTGGCTTGGCTTGGCTTGGCTTGGCTTGGCTAGGCTTGGCTTGGCTTGGCTAGGCTTGGCTTGGCTTGGCTTGGCTTGGTTTGGCTTGGCTTGGCTTGGCTTGGCTTGGCTTGGCTAGGCTTGGCTTGGCTTGGCTTGGCTTGGCTTGGCTAGGCTTGGCTTGGCTTGGCTTGGCTTGGCTTGGCTCGGCTTGGCTCTGTTGGCTTGGCTTGGCTCGGCTTGGCTTGGCTTGGCTTGGCTTGGCTCGGCTTGGCTTGGCTCGGCTTGGCTTGGCTCGGCTTGACTTGGCTTGGCTTGGCTTGGCTTGGCCCTGTTGGCTTGGCTTGGCTCGGCTTGGCTTAGCTTGGCTTGGCTTGGCTTGGCTAGGCTTGGCTCGGCTTGACTTGGCTTGGCTTGGCTCGGCTTCGTTCGTTCTCAATCCCCCGCTACCAAACCCTGACACGGGACTGAATAGCAGAATGTAGTCCAGAGAACGGAATGCGTTGTGTCGTAGTTTACAGCTTGACTGCGATATTTACACCTTTCGGTCCAACACATCCGACATCAGCAATCATTTTTGAGTACCGGGTTAGCATACCATCTTCAATCCCTTCTCCTTCGCCAGTCTGCCCTGCTGCAGTCTGTTATCCAGGATCACCGCGTGGAGGTGTAGAAGGGTCTTGGCAGCTCTGATTCGCTGGCCGCTACAGCTCATGCGCTCTATCTGTATCTGACCGTCAGATTACTGTAGCGACATTCTTTCACAAACCTCCGCTAAGGTAACCAGTCAAAGCCAGTGGCTCCTCTCAGTATATAGGCCAATGGCAACATTCTGCCAGCATGCACGGCCCTTTCTACCTCTCTCCAGGTGTAGTTATTTCATCTTATTTCCTTCTGAAATTTTCTTCTTCACGTATCTTTGGGTCTACATTTTTTTATCGTACTCTGAGGATTCCTTGTAAGAGCCTGCCTGGCTATGTTGAACGCATTCTTCCACAGCTTATGTGTTATCCATCCTCCTTTTCTTTGCTTAATTTGTTGTTCCAGTGGCTGTTGTTGGCTCCTTTCCCACAAGTCTCCATCCCTCACCATGTCCTGCCCCTTTATGCCCATTATCCTTCGAAGGTATCTGTTACCGAAGGACTGGACTCTTTGTTGTATGACCTTGGTCGTTCTCCATGTCTCCGCTCCGTACATCAACACCGACTTGACACTTGTCTCCGCTCCATACAGCAACACCGACTTGACACTTGTCTCCTCTCCATACAACAGCACCAACTTGACACTGACGTTGTATTCTAACTTTGGGGTGAATCTTAATTTTCCTGGACCTCTACTTGTTGTTCAGTGTCAGGGATGCCTCTCGTGCCTTTCCAAATCTGGTCCTTACATCTGTACCTCCTGATGTGTCTATTGTGCTGCCTAAATAGGTCAAAGTATCCACTTCCTCCAACGACTCTCCCTCCAGCATGATTGGTTCTTTGCTGTTTGTGTTGAGTTTAAAGAGCTAAGTTTATTCATGTTGATATTCAATCCTGAATTGACTGGGGACCCAGTGGTCTTGAGGTAAGGTGTTAGACTCGGGTGCTGAAGGTAGCGAGTTCAAGTCACGGTTTTTTTTTCCACGTGAATCATCCGGTAAATATTTCCCCTTTATCTCTGAGCAGTGAGATCAGACACCCGTGTGCAGTGGCGCGATCGTTACAAATCTTTTGGCAGTTGAAAATCGAAAAGAGTAGGCCTAACGGCCGCTGCACGGGCAAAATTCAAGTTAAAAATCTACTTACATTATTCTAGGGATTCTCGCCCCACAGAGAATATGTCACAAAAAATGGACTGTGTGGCTTTAACATCAGGTCTTGGTTATGTGGTTAGTGGAGCGGCATAGATCGCTCAGGACAGGCTGCGTGTTTACTTTGCTCGAATTTACGTTTCCACCACCACCAGTCCCAAAAATAGACGATCGTATTCCAGAGACTACCAACCTAACGGTTGGTAACAGATACTGGGAACTCACCCGCAGAGTTTCACCTGCCAAAAAATATGAAACAAAGGAGGTCACACCTCCCCACGACGCTTAACGACACAAGTGGACTGACGATATATAGAACTAGGCCGATTGTTCTTTCACCTCATCAATTCCTTCTTCTTCTTATGTCTTTGTGACAAAAGTACCAGCCGATAGCCAAGTTAGCGACTGACACACAGAAGAACATTACCTATTGCTGCCACTCCTGTGAGGAAGGCGAAGATGACGGAGATCCATGATGCCACAAGAGCTGCTGTTCTCAGTTGTTTCGCCTTAAGAGAGTTGTTGCTGTCGTTTTCCTCCTCATCAATTCTCTTGCTGTCCGATATGTCCAGGGCTGAGAATAAACAAGATAACAGCTACAACACAATTAGACTGTAATCTAGGGAGGAAGACTAACGCCTAGTCAGGCATGTTAGTCAGAGTCTGGCATGTTAGTCAGGGTCTGGCATGTTAGTCAAGGTCTGGCATGTTAGTCAGGGTCAGGCATGTTAGTCAGGGTCTGGCATGTTAGTCAGGGTCTGGCATGTTAGTCAGGGTCTGGCATGTTAGTCAGGGTCAGGCATGTTAGTCAGGGTCTGGCATGTTAGTCAGGGTCAGGCATGTTAGTCAGGGTCTGGCATGTTAGTCAGGGTCAGGCATGTTAGTCAAGGTCTGGCATGTTAGTCAGGGTCTGGCATGTTAGTCAGGGTCAGGCATGTTAGTCAGGGTCTGGCATGTTAGTCAGGGTCTGGCATGTTAGTCAGGGTCTGGCATGTTAGTCAGGGTCAGGCATGTTAGTCAGGGTCTGGCATGTTAGTCAGGGTCTGGCATGTTAGTCAGGGTCAGGCATGTTAGTCAGGGTCTGGCATGTTAGTCAGGGTCTGGCATGTTAGTCAGGGTCAAGCATGTTAGTCAGGGTCTGGCATGTTAGTCAGGGTCTGGCATGTTAGTCAGGGTCAGGCATGTTAGTCAGGGTCTGGCATGTTAGTCAGGGTCTGGCATGTTAGTCAGGGTCAAGCATGTTAGTCAGGGTCTGGCATGTTAGTCAGGGTCAGGCATGTTAGTCAGGGTCAGGCATGTTAGTCAGAGTCAGACATGTTAGTCAGGGTCTGGCATGTTAGTCAGGGTCAGGCATGTTAGTCAGGGTCTGGCATGTTAGTCAGGGTCAGGCATGTTAGTCAGGATCAGGCATGTTAGTCAGGGTCTGGCATGTTAGTCAGGGTCTGGCATGTTAGTCAGGGTCAAGCATGTTAGTCAGGGTCTGGCATGTTAGTCAGGGTCAGGCATGTTAGTCAGGGCCAGGCATGTTAGTCAGGGTCTGGCATGTTAGTCAGGGTCTGGCATGTTAGTCAGGGTCTGGCATGTTAGTCAGGGTCAGGCATGTTAGTCAGGGTATGGCATGTTAGTCAGGGTCAGGCATGTTAGTCAGGGTCAGGCATGTTAGTCAGGGTCTGGCATGTTAGTCAGGGTCTGGCATGTTAGTCAGGGTCAGGCATGTTAGTCAGGGTCAGGCATGTTAGTCAGGGTCAGGCATGTTAGTCAGGGTCAGGCATGTTAGTCAGGGTCAGGCATGTTAGTCAGGGTCTGGCATGTTAGTCAGGGTCAGGCATGTTAGTCAGGGTCAGACATGTTAGTCTGGGTCAGGCATGTTAGTCTGGGTCAGGCATGTTAGTCTGGGTCAAGCATGTTAGTCTGGGTCAGGCATGTTAGTCTGGGTCAGGCATGTTAGTCTGGGTCAAGCATGTTAGTCTGGGTCAGGCAAAATATACTGATCAGACATGTTAGTCAGGGTCAGGCAAAATATACTGGCCAAGATTCTCACCTTGGCTTCCTTGCAGCTCTCCCTAGAAATGGACTATTTCCATGGCAGCCTGGCTAAAAAGTGAGGGATTGATTTGATCGCCGCAGTAGTGAGAGATACGCAAATGATGTCAAGCATACCACGACCGCCTGGAGGACCCTGGTCCACCGTCATTAGCTCACTCGGGATGTAAGGGAAGCTACTGGAATCCGCCATTTACCATCCTTTTCATGGCCCACAGAAGAGTAAACCTACTCATTGTAGGCAATCGAAACAACAACAACAACAACAACAACAACAACAACAACAACAACAACAACAACAACAACAACAACAACAACAACAATAACAAACTGAAATCAGCGAACTATTAAACCGAGTGGGGCTCTGGGTGATCAGAATGCGACCATTGTCTCATAAGTATGAGCTGCAGCGGTCAGATACCCAAAGATGACCATTGTCTCATAAGTATGAGCTGCAGCGGTCAGATACCCAAAGATGACCATTGTCTCATGAGTATGAGCTGCAGCGGTCAGATACCCAAAGATGATCATTGTCTCATGAGTATGAGCTGCAGCGGTCAGAGACCCAAAGATGATCATTGTCTCATGAGTATGAGCTGCAGCGGTCAGAGACCCAAAGATGACCATTGTCTCATGAGTATGAGCTGCAGAGGTCAGATACCCAAAGATGACCATTGTCTCATGAGTATGAGCTGCAGCGGTCAGAGACCCAAAGATGAACATTGTCTCATGAGTATGAGCTGCAGCGGTCAGATACCCAAAGATGAACATTGTCTCATGAGTATGAGCTGCAGCGGTCAGATACCCAAAGATGACCATTGTCTAATGAGTATGAGCTGCAGCGGTCAGATACCCAAAGATGACCATTGTCTAATGAGTATGAGCTGCAGCGGTCAGAGACCCACAGCTGACTGATGGCGTCTGGGCCAGCGAACCAGAACTGCCACAATCCTTCCCCAACTGGACATCGCCATCTTGGACTACACGCTCGACAGCGGCCATCAGTGCCTCTGCTTGTCCACGGAAGTTATTGAGATATGTTCCCGATGTTAGTACTGGAGTTTTTTCTTCTCCATTCCTTAGTCTGAATTAAACCCATCCACCTCCATTGGATGTGGCTTTGTTAGTTGAGCCATCTGTGTATACGTGTATCCATGTTTCTGGTGGTAGATTCTCATGATATAAATATGATAGAGCACGTATATGGAGGTACAGATAGAAATATCAGAACAAGAAATAGAGAAGACGAAATGAGCTTTCAAGACATTGGGGGAACTTGGAAAATCTTACCAAATGAAGTCTGACAACTCTTCTCCCATGCCCGACAACTCTTCTCTCATGTCCACCAACTCTTCTCCCATGTCCGACAACTCCTCTTTCATGTCCGACAACTCCTCTCCCATGTCCGACAACTCCTCTCCCATGTCCGACAACTCCTCTCCCATGTCCGACAACTCCTCTCCCATGTCCGACAACTCTTCTCCCATGTCCGACAAATCTTCTCCCATGTCCGACAACTCCTCTCCCATGTCCGACAACTCTTCTCCCATGTCCGACAACTCCTCTCCCATGTCCGACAACTCTTCTCCCATGTCCGACAACTCCTCTCCCATGTCCGACAACTCTTCTCCCATGTCCGACAACTCTTCTCCCATGTCCGACAAATCTTCTCCCATGTCCGACAACTCCTCTCCCATGTCCGACAACTCTTCTCCCATGTCCGACAACTCCTCTCCCATGTCCGACAACTCTTCTCCCATGTCCGACAACTCCTCTCCCATGTCCAACAACTCTTCTCCCATGTCCGACAACTCTTCTCCCATGTCCGACAACTCCTCTCCCATGTCCGACAATTCCTCTCCCATGTCCGACAACTCCTCTCCCATGTCCGACAACTCTTCTCCCATGTCCCGGTGTATTAGCTTCTGTGCCCCCATGACAGGAGACATGATCGTAGTAGAATAGAAACCAGCATGGTCTCCCAGCAGGACAGGTCAAGGTTAGAGACCAGACCAAGCGGAGACACACACCTGTTACCCTTCAGGCAGACTGGGAACAGATAGGGGTAAGGACGGGCAAGCCTGATAGAAATGTTTGTTGACTCGGATACGCAGTGGATGGGAACGAAGAAGAGGGAGACAAATAGAAAAAGAAGAAGAAGAAGAAGAAGAAGAAGAAGAAGAAGAAGAAAGTAGAAGTAGAAAAAGAAGAAGAAGAAGGCGGGGGCTCAGTGGTCTCGAGGTAAAATGTCCGCTTTGGGTGCCGGAGGTCCCGTGTTTGAATCACGGCAAAGACCGTGATTTTTTTCATGTGGATCTTCTAGTAAAAACTCCCTCGATCTCTCGGTAGTGAGATCGGACCCCCGTGTTCAGTGTCAAGCACGTTACAAATTCCTTGGCAGTTGGAAATCGAAAAGAGTATCGAAAATCTACCCAAGTTATTTGTACCTTTCCCCAGGTGGTTTGTTAAGAGCAGCTATAGATGGCGCCTAACTGGTTGCGGGTCTACTTAGCTCTAGTGTTTGAGTCTATTAAGTTAATTTCGCACATCGGTAAAAATCCACCCTCAAAGAAACTGGTTGTATATAGAAACTGTTGAGTCTTCTAAGCCAGTATAAAGATGTTAATTAAGTTAAATTATGATTGACAGACAACCTATGAGAGATTGCCATCTCAGAGTCAAAATGGAGTCTACCATGCTCACCGATAAAGGGTACCTGCTCACGATTGCCCTTCCCGTCCGCCGATGCCGTGGAAGACTTGCCTCGCATCCAAAAGTTGTCCATATTATTCGACACATTCCTAACAGGGGCCATAGTGATCTAATCTAGAGATTCCTTGGGGACTAGACATAATCTTGTTGTGCGTGTGTGTGTTGTGTGTGTGTGGGTGTGTTGTGGGTGTGTTGTGTGTGTGTGTGTGTGTTGTGTGTGTTGTGTGTGTGTGTGTGTGTTGTGTGTGTTGTGTGTGTGTACGTACGTATATCTCGCAATTCTTTCACGAGACAAACATGATACTACTCAGAACAAAAGTTGTTCATGGTCCCAGCAATATTTCAGACGGGTGTCCAATAGTGATGCGTATGTCTTGAGTTGGACACACTTGCAATATAGAACTGCAGTGGATTCTCTCCCCGTGTTCAGATTTTGGACCGTCTTCCAGAGTCCTACACATGAAACACAAACGGATTAGTTTTCTATTCTACTGGACTTCGCCAGACGATTTGTTAGCCTTTTTATTGTGGGTTCCAAATAAGCCACTGCCTGGCCTTATTTACATGCTTCTTCCTAAAGATGTCTTATCCATATCCACTGTCTCTTCCTCACTTTGTCATAGATCTATATTTGCTATTATCTGTGGATACCTAAGGTGAAATATGTGATAGAGACTGTTGGTGAAGGTTTTCAGTCTGGATCTTATTTGGATATCTGTTGGTAAAGGTCTTTAGTCTGGATCTTATTTGGATATCTGTTGGTAAAGGTCTTTAGTCTGGATCTTATTTGGATATCTGTTGGTAAAAGTCTTTAGTCTGGATCTTATTTGGACATCTGTTGGTAAAGGTCTTTAGTCTGGATTTTATTTGGATATCTGTTGGTAAAAGTCTTTAGTCTGGATCTTATTTGGATATCTGTTGGTAAAGGTCTTTAGTCTGGATTTTATTTGGATATCTGTTGGTAAAAGTCTTTAGTCTGGATCTTATTTGGATATCTGTTGGTAAAGGTCTTTAGTCTGGATTTTATTTGGATATCTGTTGGTAAAGGTCTTTAGTCTGGATCTTATTTGGACATCTGTTGGTAAAGGTCTGTAGTCTGGATATGATACTCTAAGTTATGTATCAATCTCTTATGCATGCAACTTGACTTATTTTACACAGCGTTAGAAGTCTAATCTTATTCTTCTGACAACAAATTGCAGTTCTTTATCTGACTACCAGAAATAAAAGTTTGGCTACAAGAAATGAAGTTTGGCTACAAGAAATGAAGTTTGGCTACAAGAAATAAAGTTTGGCTACAAGAAATAAAGGTTTGGCTACAAGAAATGAAGGTTTGGCTACAAGAAATGAAGGTTTGGCTACAAGAAATGAAGGTTTGGCTACAAGAAATGAAGGTTTGGCTACAGGAAATGAAAGTTTGGGTACAAGAAATGAAGTTTGGCTACAAGAAATGAAGGTTTGGCTACAAGAAATGAAAGTTTGGGTACAAGAAATGAAGGTTTGGCTACAAGAAATGAAGGTTTGGCTACAAGAAATGAAAGTTTGGCTACAAGAAATGAAGGTTTGGCTACAAGAAATGAAAGTTTGGGTACAAGAAATGAAGTTTGGCTACAAGAAATGAAGTTTGGCTACAAGAAATGAAGTTTGGCTACAAGAAATGAAGGTTTGGCTACAAGAAATGAAGGTTTGGCTACAAGAAATGAAAGTTTGGCTACAAGAAATGAAGGTTTGGCTACAAGAAATGAAAGTTTGGGTACAAGAAATGAAGGTTTGGCTACAAGAAATGAAAGTTTGGGTACAAGAAATGAAGGTTTGGCTACAAGAAATGAAGGTTTGGCTACAAGAAATGAAGGTTTGGCTACAAGAAATGAAGTTTGGCTACAAGAAATGAAGTTTGGCTACAAGAAATGAAGGTTTGGCTACAAGAAATGAAGGTTTGGCTACAAGAAATGAAAGTTTGGGTACAAGAAATGAAGGTTTGGCTACAAGAAATGAAAGTTTGGGTACAAGAAATGAAGGTTTGGCTACAAGAAATGAAAGTTTGGGTACAAGAAATGAAGGTTTGGCTACAAGAAATGAAGGTTTGGCTACAAGAAATGAAGGTTTGGCTACAAGAAATGAAGTTTGGCTACAAGAAATGAAGTTTGGCTACAAGAAATGAAGGTTTGGCTACAAGAAATGAAGGTTTGGCTACAAGAAATGAAAGTTTGGGTACAAGAAATGAAGGTTTGGCTACAAGAAATGAAAGTTTGGCTACAAGAAATGAAGGTTTGGCTACAAGAAATGAAAGTTTGGCTACAAGAAATGAAGGTTTGGCTACAAGAAATGAAAGTTTGGCTACAAGAAATGAAGGTTTGGCTACAAGAAATGAAAGTTTGGCTACAAGAAATGAAGGTTTGGCTACAAGAAATGAAAGTTTGGCTACAAGAAATGAAATGTTGTCTAGTCCTTGTCTAATCCTTGTCTATAGTAAGTTCTGTTTCCGGTTTATCGAATCCTTGTCTAGTTCTTGTTTAATCCTAGTCTAGTCATTGTCTATAGTACGTTCTGTTTCCGGTTTGTCTAGTCCTCGTCTAGTCCTTGTCTAATCCTTGTATATAGTCTGTTTCCGGTTTGTATAGTCCTTGTCTACTCCTTATCTAGTCCTTGTCTAATCCTTGTCTAGTCCTTATCTATAGTAAGTTCTGTTTCCGGTTTGTCTAGTCCCTGTATTTTGTGCTGTAGTTTAAATGTCAATCCAAGCCCACTTCTGTCTTTACGTATGAAAGTTGTAAACAAACTGTCTTTAATACTTGCAAGCCCTTGAACAAATTCTTATATTTTCCAGAAGAGTCGGTCCTAGCCTGTTTTTATTCCGACGAAAAAGTAGCTTTTTTTTTCTCCCAAACCATAAAATCACAATTAACAATTATAAGATTGAATCCAATTTGGACAAAAAGCCGTTGCCAATAATAATCTGCAAAATATATAACACATCTTTCATAGCAGCCGGAGACACATTTCGTACACAGAAAACAGCAGATTACACACACATAAATATATAAAAACACACGTCCACGTGTTCGCTCAAAATGCATGGCATTGAGAGCTGGACTTTGGTTTAGGAGAGTTATTTGGACGGAGAACATTCTAGATAAGAGCTGCAGGCCATGTCCAGCTGTCACTGGGGCCATATGTGTTCTCTGACGCACGGAGATAAACTATAAGACCAGGCCAGCTGATTGTTCTCGTCGCCCTGGCCTGTTTTGATTTAGATAAGATAAGAATGAATGTGTTGTAGGTCTGAGATTGACTTGCCCTGATTGTAGCATTTGTGAGGCAGACGAAGTTAGGGATGATGATTGCCTAGGCCTGGCCTTGGGTCTCAAATGCAATCTCCACTGAGGGTAGCAAGAGCTCAAAGAACTAGGCTCAGGAGCCGGATGAAGTCAAGGAACCATGTTCAGGGCCGCATGAAGTCAAGAACTATGCTCAGGGCCGCATGAAGTCAAGGAACTATGCCTAGGGTCGCATGAAGTCAAGGAATTATGCCTAGGGTCGCATAAAGTCAAGGAACTATGCTCAGGGCCGCATGAAGTCAAGAACTATGCTCAGGGCCGCATGAAGTCAAGGAACTATGCCTAGGGTCGCATAAAGTCAATGAACTATGTTCAGGGCCGCATGAAGTCAAGGAACTATGCCTAGGGTCGCATAAAGTCAAGGAACTATGCCTAGGGTCGCATGAAGTCAAGGAACTATACCTAGGGTCGCATAAAGTCAAGGAACTATGCTCAGGGCCGCATGAAGTCAAGGACATACACACATGGCATCGAGAATGGGGGGGGGGGGGGGGGGGTTGGAAGTAGATAAATATCCAGGTCGATGGTATTCATCCAAAATTGGAGGGGTTGAAAGTGAATAAATGTCCAGGTCAAGATGGTATTCATCCAAAATTGCTGTTTGAAATTAGAGACCAATTAGCAAAACCATTGGCTATATTATGTTCTCAATCACTTGCACAAGGGATTGTTCCACGGGGTTGGAAAGATGCAGGAGTGATCCCCTTATTCAAAAAGGGCAAAAAATCAGATCCAGCAAATTATAGACTGAGTTTAACGAGCAAAGTCTATAAATTGTTAGAGTGAATAATCAAAGAAAACGTTGTAATGCATTTAGACAAATTTAATCTAATCAGAAATAGTCAGCATGGGTTTACTAGAGAGAGATCGTGCTTAACAAATCTATTAGAATTTATGCAGGTTACTAAAATGATAGATAAACGGAAGCCAGCGCATGCTATTTATCTAGATTTTGCTAAGGCCTTTGATAGAGTACCTCATTTCGAAAATTAAAACCACAAAGAATAGGTGGGGAAGTTGCCAAATGAATTGAAAATTGGTTAACGGGAAGAAGGTAGAGGGTGGGCATAAATAAGGAGTACTCTGAGTGGTGTGAAGTGAAAAGTGGTGTGCCACAGGGCTCAGTTTTGGGACCAATTTTGTTCTTGTTATATATAAATGCTTTGGACATTGATATGGGTTCCATGATTACAAAATTCGATGATGACACAAAACTATGCAGTAGTGTCTCACCTAAAGCAGAAGTGGATATATTGAGGTCGGATTTAGATAAAATTCGAGAATGGTCTGTGAGCTGGCAAATGGAGTTTAATGTAGATAAATGTACAGTCATCCACATGAGTAGATCCAATATGGAACATAATTACAGAATGGGAGAGAACAATATTAGAAAGATAGAAAAGGAAAGGGACCTAGGGGTTATAATAGATCATACAGGAAAGGTGAGTGAGCAAGTCCAGGTAGCAGTGAAAATGGCAAATGCAATGTTAGGTAGGATAAAAAAAATATTAAACATAGTAGCAAGGAAGTGATAGTCAAACTGTATAAAGCATTAGTTAGACCTAGATTGGAGTACTGTGTACAGGTGTGGAGTCCTTATCATAGAGGGGATATAAACATGCTGGAAAGGATACAAAGAAGAGCGACAAAGCTGATAGTGGGGTTCCAGAATTATAATTTTCATGAAAGACTCAGATAAACCGGCCTACAGTGTCTAGAATAGAGAAGAATTCGAGGTGACTTAATACAGGTTTATAAGATGATTAAAGGAACGGATAAATTAGACTATAACAAGTTTTTTTTCCTCAAAATACAACCACCTACAAGAACAAGAGGGCATAGCTACAAATTAAGTAAAGAAAAGTCCAGATTAGATATTAGTAAATATTTTTTTCTTACAGAGTGTAGAATGCTTGGAATGCACTGCAACAAGAAATATTGGTGGCAGTGACAATTAATGCATTTAAGATTATATTGAAAGCACATAATAATTATGAGATCAAGTGGAGTAGAAGAAAGTGGTTGTATACAGACTCTCCAGAGTCTTCTGGACCAGTATAAACAAGATAATTATGTTTCTAATGGCCATCGCTTGGCGGGGGAATAGGGCCTTGGTTAGCAGTGGGTCGATGACCCGGATACAGACAACCAGCTATTGGTCGATGACCCGGATACAAACAACCCGCTATGCGTCGCTGGCCCAGATACAGACAACCAGCTATACGTCGCTGAACTCTAATGCAATTAAACCCGCTATGCGTCGCTGACCCAGATACAGACAACCAGCTATACGTCGCCGAACTCTGATACAAATAAACCCGCTATGCGTCGCTGACCCAGATACAAACAAACAGCCATGGGTCGCTGGCTGCCGTCAGCTCGTTCACTGTGCCATATCTTGGGCCCCATCTGTTGGCTCAACATGTGAGCATTCCACTCTAAGCGACGCTGAGTTAACACATGTGGCGTGACAAAAGATGGACACTGCTGCCGGATGTAGCTTGTCATGTCTCCAACCGTCTCGACTACGTCACGCCGCTGGACTCAACCCAAGCATTAAACAAATACCAGCTGAAATCAGATGAGCCGGGCCGAACAGTACAGATATCGTAGCCTTGCTAACACCACAACGTCCTTTTCAGGACGAACATTCAAGAATACGCAGCAGAAAAAGAAGAACAAGAAAAAGAACAAGAAAAAGAGGAAAGAAGAAAACATAAACGCCATTTACCACAAATAATAATAATAATGATTACTTTACACACTGGGCAGGAAGACTAACGTATGGTCAGGCAAAATATACGGATCAGACATGTTAGTCAGGGTCAGGCAAAATATACTGATCAGACATGTTAGTCAGGGTCAGGCAAAATATACTGATCAGACATGTTAGTCAGGGTCAGGCAAAATATACTGATCAGACATGTTAGTCAGGGTCAGGCAAAATATACTAATCAGACATGTTAGACAGGGTCAGGCAAAATATACTGATCAGACATGTTAGTCAGGATCAGGCAAAATATACTGATCAGACATGTTAGACAAGGTCAGGCAAAACATACTGGCCAAGACCCTCACCTCGTCTTCCTTCTAGCCCTCCCTGGAAATGGGCTGTTTTCATGGCAGCCTGGCTAACGAGGTGAGGATCGACGTGATCCTCGTAATAGTGAATGACACACAGATGAAGCCAATCATAGCACAACCGCGCAGATGACCCCAGCCCACCTTCATCAGAACGCTCGGGATGTGAGGAAATCTACTGCAAGACGCCACTTAACGTCTTTTTCCGGGTGCACGAAAGAGTAACCTACTCATTTTTGGCGTTCGAAACAACAACAAAACACGTTACTGTTTCAATACCGCAACTGCCCAATGCCCGTGAATATAATCAAGTTTGAAAGACAGCATTAGTATCGCCCAGAGTGCACTGCGTATATAGTCCATACATAATGAGGGAATCGATTAATGACAGTTGTTTCTACTACTTGTCATTCAATAAAGTCCTTAGTTGGCATATCGAGTATCGAGATTTGAATTACCTGGCGTTTTGAATAAGCATTGACGGATATTTGATAAATGAAGATAGAGAATAAAAACATTGGCAAAATGGGGCGGAGGGATTTTGTTGGATGTTTGTGAAAAAGGGGCTATAAATAGCAGTGCCGTCAACTTGTTTATGTTAGTTAATCAGTCAGTCAATCATTCAGTCAGTTAGTTAGTTAGTTAGTCAGTCAGTCAGTCAATCAGTCAGTCAGTCAGTCAGTCAGTCAGTCAGTTAGTTAGTTAGTCAGTCAGCCAGTCAATCAATCAGTTAGTTAGCTAGTTAGTCAGTCAGTCAATCAGTTAGTTAGTTAGTCAATCAGTCGGTCAATCAGTCAGTCAGTCAGCCAGTTAGTTAAGTCAGTCAGTCAATCAGTCAGTCAGGTAGTCCGTTAGTTAGTTAGTTTTCTGTTCACTTCCTCATCATCATGTAGCATGTCCTGTATAGAACGTTGCTCCCATCACAGTCTGTCTGAAAGAAACTCTTTCCCTTGCCAAAACTCCAACCTCCGCCACAGTCATACTCAGGCATTCCTGGATATCTTGGTGCCATCATCTTCTTGGTCTACCCCTTCCTCTTTTGCCTGGCACCATACCTTCCATCACCGTCCTCTCAAAACCGTTGTGTCTCTTGATGTGACCAAAGTATTTGCATTTTCTAGCCAAAATGGAATTGATAAACCAGTTCTCCCCTATGCTCAACTCTTGCCGAATGTCTACATTTGTTTTTTTCTCTGTCCAGGATATTCTGAGGATCTTTCTGTAATATTTTCACACGAAGGATTCGATTCTTTGTCTAGAAGTTTTGGTAATCGTTCATGCTTCACAGCCATAAGCTGCCACAGGAAAAACACAGGCTCTCAAGACTTTTACTTTTAACATTTTGTTAGTGCTCAGCCATAATTTGTTCAGGCTGCTCAGTCTCTGCATTGCCATAGCTAGTCGTTTTCTGATTTATTTCGATCAATCGCCATTTTTGTCAATTCTGGAGCCCAGATATTCAAAATGTGTGACCTGATCTATTTCATCACCACCCACTGTAAATATATGTTGACATCCTGTTTTGTCGGTGGTCATATATCTTTTGTTTTATTTATGTTTATAAATAGTTTTCTGTTCACTTATGGAAATTTAAATCGTCTGTACTCGATTAAGTGCGATGCGTATGCCGGTATGGACCAGTCAGTCCATAAAAATTGGAGGGGTTGAAAGTGGATAAATGTCCAGGTCAAGATGGTATTCATCCAAAATTGCTGTTTGAAATTAGAGACCAATTAGCAAAACCATTGGCTATATTATGTTCTCAATCAATTGCACAGGGGATTGTTCCACGGGATTGGAAAGATGCAGGAGCGATCCCCTTATTCAAAAAGGGCAAAAAGGCAGATCCAGCAAACTATAGACCTGTGAGCTTAACGAGCATAGTTTGTAAATTGTTAGAGTCAATAATCAAAGAAAACATTGTAATGCATTTAGATAAATTTAATCTAATTGGAAATAGTCAGCATGGGTTTACCAGAGGGAGATCATGCTTAACAAATCTATTAGAATTCATGGAGGAGGTTACAAAAATGTTAAATAAAGGGGAGCCAGTGGATGTTATTTATCTGGATTTTGCAAAGGCCTTTGATAGAGTACCTCATCAAAGATTATTTCGAAAATTAAAATCACATGGAATAGGTGGGGAAGTTGCCAAATGGATAGAAAATTGGTTAACGGGAAGAAGGCAAAGGGTGGGTATAAATAAGGAGTAATCTGAGTGGTGTGAAGTGGAGTGCCACAGGGCTCGGTTTTGGGACCAATTTTATTCTTGATATATATTTAAATGATTTGGACATAGGTATGGGATCCATTATTGCAAAATTTGCTGATGACACAAAACTATGCAGTAGTGTCTCATCTAAAGCAGAAGTGGATATATTGAGGTCGGATTTAGATAAAATTCGAGAATGGTCTGTAATCTGGCAAATGGAGTTTAATGTAGATAAATGTACAGTCATCCACATGGGTAGATCCAATATGGAACATAATTACAGAATGGGAGAGAACAATATTAGAAAGATAGATAAAAAAAGGGACAGGGGTTATAATAGATCATATATGTAAGGTGAGGGAGCAAGTTCAGGTAGCAGTAAAAAAGGCAAATGCAATGTTAGGGATGATAAAAAGAAATATTAAACATAGGAGCAAGGAAGTGATAGTCAAACTGTATAAAGCATTAGTTAGACCTAGATTGGAGTACTGTGTACAGGTGTGGAGTCCTTATCAGAGAGGGGATATAGATATGCTGGAGAGAATACAAAAAAGAGCGACAACGCTGATAGTGGGATTCCAGAATTACAGTTATGAAGAAATTTTAAAAATAACTGGCCTTCAGTGTCTAGAAGAGAGAAGAATTCGTGGTGACTTAATACAGGTGTATACGATGATCAGAGGAATGGATAAAGTAGACTATAACAAGTTTTTTAAAGTACAACCACCAACAAGGACAAGAGGGCACAGCTACAAGTTGACTAAGGAGAGGTCCAGATTCGATTTTAGGAAGTATTTCTTTAGCCAGAGAGTAGTGAATGCTTGGAATGCATTGCCAAGTGAGGTGGTGGAGGCTGGGACGGTCAATGCATTTAAGAACAGATTGGATGCGTACAGCTTCTAGAGGAAGGTGATGTAAATGGAACTGGTTGTATACAGACTCTGTAGAGTCTTCTAAACCAGTATAAAGACGTTAAGTTAAGTTTTTAAGTTTAAAACAAACAACCAATCAAAGTCTGTCCCTCCTCTCGGTGTAAATACCACTTACAATATCCCGCCAGCGTACACGGTCCTGTGCCGCTCTGCCTGCCTCCCTCCAGGTGTAATCATTTAATCTTAGTTCCTTCTGCCTCCCTCTCCAGGTATAATCATGTAATCTTAGTTCCTTCTGTCTCCCTCTCCAGGTGTAATCATTTAATCTTCGTTCCTTCTGTCTCTCTCCAGGTATAATCATGTAATCTTAGTTCCTTCTGTCTCCCTCTCCAGGTGTAATCATTTAATCTTAGTTCATTCTCACATTCTCTTCTTCTTGTATTTTAGGTCTGCCTCTTTCTCTTCCTTTGAGGATTCCATGTAAAAGCCTGTCTAGCTATGTTGGACTGCCTTCCGTAGCATATGTCCTATCCAGCCTCATTTTCCTCACTTAATTTGTTGTTCCAATGGCTGTTGTTGGCTCCTTTCCCATAGGTCTTCGTTCCTCACATGTCCTGCCACTTTATGAACATAGGTCTTCGTTCCTCACCATGTCCTGCCACTTTATGAACATAGGTCTTCGTTCCTCACCATGTCCTGCCACTTTATGAACATAGGTCTTCGTTCCTCACCATGTCCTGCCACTTTATGAACATAGGTCTTCGTTCCTCACCATGTCCTGCCACTTTATGAACATAGGTCTTCGTTCCTCACCATGTCCTGCCACTTTATGAACATAGGTCTTCGTTCCTCACCATGTCCTGCCACTTTATGAACATAGGTCTTCGTTCCTCACCATGTCCTGCCACTTTATGAACATAGGTCTTCGTTCCTCACCATGTCCTGCCACTTTATGAACATAGGTCTTCGTTCCTCACCATGTCCTGCCACTTTATCAACATAGGTCTTCGTTCCTCACCATGTCCTGCCACTTTATCAACATAGGTCTTCGTTCCTCACCATGTCCTGCCACTTTATCAACATAGGTCTTCGTTCCTCACCATGTCCTGCCACTGTATGCATGGTAATGAAGGACGACTGAAGTCTTTGTTGTACGACCTTGGTCGTTCTCAGTGTCTCCTCTCTAAACAGTATCGCAGACGTAACACTGGCGTTGTTGTTGTTGTTGTTCAATGCACATAATGAGTAGGTTTACTCTTTTGTGTGTCATAAAAAGGACGTTAAGTGGCGGGTTGTCGTAGCTTTCCTCACATCCCGAGCGTGTTGGTGAAGGTGGACCGGTATCCTCCAGGTGGTTGTGCTATGCGTGGCCTCATCTGCGTGTCGCTCACTACTACGGGGATCACGTCGAACCTCACCTTGTTAGTCAGACTGTTGTCCTCGACAACAGCCCATTTCCAGGACGACCAACGTGGAGGTCAGGTTAGGGTCTCGGCCAGTATATTTCTCCTGATTCTGCCTAACATTCTCTGATCAGTGTGTTTTGCCTGACCCTGCCTAAAATTCTCTGATCAGTGTGTTTTGCCTGACCCTGGCTAACATTGTCTGATCAGTGTGTTTTTCCTGAACCTGGCTAACATTCTCTGATCAGTGTATTTTGTCTGACCAGACATTAGCCTAATCGCCCCTGACCCTGGCTAACATTGCCTGACCCTGGCTAACATTTCCTGACCCTGGCTAACATTTCCTGACCCTGGCTAACATTGCCTGACCCTGGCTAACATTACCTGACCCTGGCTAACATTTCCTGACCCTGGCTAACATTGCCTGACCCTGGCTAACATTACCTGACCCTGGCTAACATTACCGGACCCTGGCTAACATTTCCTGACCCTGGCTAACATTTCCTGACCCTGGCTAACATTGCCTGACCCTGGCTAACATTGCCTAACCCTGGTTAACATTGCCTGACCCTGGCTAACATTACCTGACCCTGGCTAACATTTCTTGACACTGGCTAACATTTCCTGACCCTGGCTAACATTGCCTGACCCTGGCTAACATTGCCTGACCCTGACTAACATTGCCTGACCCTGACTAACATTGCCTGACCCTGACTAACATTACCTGACCCTGACTAATATTGCCTGACCCTGGCTAACATTGCCTGACCCTGGCTAACATTGCCTGACCCTGGCTAACATTGCCTGACCAGACGTTAGCCTCATCGTTTCTGACAGTGGCGTAGAATATTCTAATGTTGGGATGGGTCATCTTGACTACCGTGGATCTTTGTATGTTTTGTGAGCCCGTGTTGTTGCACAAGTTACTCGATCATCTTACTACCTGCCTCGAAGTCATCCTCTTGCGCTGTAGCCAGCGTTGTAAACCATCAGTTGAAGTTTGTGAGGGTGCATTCTCATGAGATGACCAAACTAGCGTACTAAGGATATGGAAATGTACCCTGCACAAGACGTAGAGTCCACCATGCGTTGACTGCCATCGTTTCGCATGCTGTCATTAACACCGATGACTATCCTCAAACAATTTCACACGTCAAAATTCTGCTCTTAGGCGCCCTAGACAGAGGTCATATTTGGCACTAATGGTACAGTCGGCATAAATATACTGTTTATCAGCTGTTGCTTTGTTGCCAAACCACTAGTCAGTGGTGATAGCTGATAAGTTACTAGAATCGATTTCCCTGTCGATTCTTCCTCTCTTTCTGGCACCTAAAACCGATTTCCCTGTCGATTCTTCCTCTCTTTCTGGCACCTAGAATCGATTTCCCTGTCGATTCTACCTCTCTTTCTGGCACCTAGAACCGATTTCCCTGTCGATTCTACCTTTCTTTCTAGCACCTAGAACCGATTTCCCTGTCGATTCTTCCTCTCTTTCTGGCACCTAGAACCGATTTCCCTGTCGATTCTACCTCTTTCTGTCACCTAGAATCGATTTCCCTGTTGATTCTACCCTCTAACCAAAAAATACTCCCCAAGTACTTGTGGAGCCGGGAAGAGCAATACTATTTCTGTTGTTCGTCCACCGTAATCGGTGAGCACCACTTTGTCAGGATTCACTGCTCGCGTGAGTTCCAAGATGGCTAAATAAGCCAATCTGAGCCTTGAATTGTCAGTCCCACTTAGTACAGGGAAATAAAACACATCCTTCCACCAGGGTTGAAGAGGGGTTGATGTGAAACGACTTGCCGACCGGTCGTCTCTGGACGACCTCATCTATTCTTGATGCCCCGTGTCTCTGGATGACCTCATCTATTCTTGATTCCTCATGTCTCTGGATGACCTCATCTATTCTTGATGCCTCATGTCTCGGGACGGCCTCATCTATTCTTTACGCCTCATGTCTCGGGACGGCCTCATCTATTCTTGACGCCTCATGTCTCGGGACGGCCTCATCTATTCTTGACGCCTCATGTCTCGGGACGGCCTCATCTATTCTTGACGCCTCATGTCTTGGGACGGCCTCATCTATTCTTGATGCCAAGTGTCTCTGGATGACCTCATCTATTCTTAATGCCTCATGTCTCTGGACGTCCTCATCTATTCTTGATGCCTCATGTCTCTGGACGGCCTCATCTATTCTTGATTCCTCATGTCTCTGGATGACGTCATCTATTCTTGACGCCTCATGTCTCTGGACGACCTCATCTATTTTTGATGCCCCGTGTCTCTGGATGACCTCATCTATTCTTGATGCCTCATCGTCTCTGGACAGCCTCATCTATTCTTGATGCCTCATGTCTCGGGACGGCCTCATCTATTCTTGATGCCTCATGTCTCGGGACGGCCTCATCTATTCTTGACGCCTCATGTCTCGGGACGGCCTCATCTATTCTTGACGCCTCATGTCTCGGGACGGCCTCATCTATTCTTGACGCCTCATGTCTCTGGACGACCTCATCTATTCTTGATGCTTTGTGTCTCTGGACGGCCTCATCTATTCTTGATGCCTCATGTCTCTGGACGACCTGATCTATTCTTGATGCCCCGTGTCTCTGGACGGCCTCATCTATTCTTGATGCCTCATGTCTCTGGACGACCTGATCTATTCTTGATGCCCTGTGTCTCTGGACGGCTTCATCTATTCTTGACGCCTCATGTCTCTGGGCGCCCTCATCTATTCTTGATGCCTCATGTCTCTGGACGGCCTCATCTATTCTTGACGCCTCATGTCTCTGGATAGCCTCATCTATTCTTGATGCCTCATGTCTCTGAACACCCTCAGCAATAGTGCTGCGCCAGTCTGAGCGATTGGTGGCGATTCTTTCCCAGCCATCTTGGTTAATACCGCACTGGATCAGTGAGCTCTGAAGTGTGTCCTTGTACCTTTTCCCCTGTCCACCGCTTGCTCTCTTGCCAGTTTGGAGTTCACCATAGAGCAGGTCTTTTAGTAGACGTTGATCCGACATGCGTTCCACATGGCCAGCCCATCTCAGCTGTGCTGCACATATCATGGCGTGTATATTGGATATGTCCGATCGCGCTAACACATCTGTATTTGGCACCATGTCCTACCACCATGTCCTACCACCATGTCCTGTCACCATGTCCTACCACCATGTCCTGCCACCATATCCTGCCACCATGTCCTGCCATCATGTCCTGCCATCATGTCCTGCCATCATGTCCTGCCATCATGTCCTGCAATCATGTCCTGCCATCGTGTCCTACCCCCATGCCCTGCCACCATGTCCTACCACCATGTCCTGCCACCATGTCCTGCCACCATGTCCTGCCATCGTGTCCTACCCCCATGTCCTGCCACCATGTCCTGCCATCGTGTCCTACCCCCATGTCCTGCCACCATGTCCTGCCATCGCGTCCTACCCCCATGTCCTGCCACCATGTCCTGCCATCGTGTCCTACCCCCATGTCCTGCCACCATGTCCTGCCACCATGTCCTGCCACCATGTCCTGCCATCGTGTCCTACCCCCATGTCCTGCCACCATGTCCTGCCACCATGTCCTGCCACCATGTCCTGTCACCATGTCTACCACCTTGTGCTGCACGTGGAAGTGGTTTAACTTCCTGACATGGCGACTATAGAAGGTCCAGGTCTCAAATGCATATACGATGCTAGGTAGACCAATTGCAGCGTAGACCTTTAATTTTGTTTGAGTCCTGATCCCCCGCCTATCCCACACATTAGTATGAAGTTACCAAATGTTTGAGTCCTGATCCCTCGCCTATCCCACGCCCTAGTAAGAAGTCTACCAAATGTTTGAGTCCTGATCCCTCGCCTATCCCACACATTAGTATGAAGTTACCAAATGTTTGAGTCCTGATCCCTCGCCTATCCCACACATTAGTATGAAGTTACCAAATGTTTGAGTCCTGATCCCTCGCCTATCCCACACATTAGTATGAAGTCTACCAAATGCCACACTTGCCCTAGCTATTCTTATATGTGAATAACTTGTGGTAAAGTACTGCCAAGGTACGTGAATCGCGTCATGTTTCCAACAGTGGCCGTCTACCTTAATTGAAGGCTCGGAAAAGGTCATACCTGGAGCCGTTTGATGTAGGATCTCTGTTTCTGTTATAGAGATGGTGAGGCCGAAGTTTTCACAAGCTGTGGCGAACCGATCCATACATTCTTGCATGTCAACCTCCGCATGTGGATTCAAGGGTCATTCATCCGCATACAGTTAATCAAGTATGGTTACCTTTCACAGAACACGGTACAATATCATTTACACCTGTATCAAGTTGCCCAGGTGCTGTGTTGCTCTTCATAGTTTCTGTTTTTCTCTCATTGTTTGGCATATTGTATTTGGGTTGTCGTAAATGCGTTCTGCGTTCACGTGATTTTGCAGTTTTATTTGTATCATTGTACAACAAGCGCTTTCCTAGCCACATGCACAACCCTCTTTACTCGTCCTTTGTGGCATACTGTGAAGGTTACAGTGGTCCTATTCTTCGCTCTCATGCCTCTATACCCATGAATTTTACAGTAGTTTATTCCAAATAATGTGTACTGGGTCGATTTATTTGGACGTTGTTCAAGAAACTCTACAAAGGCATGGATTGAAAATATAATCAGACACACAGATGTCACTCCCCTAAATGGTGCGTCAAAGGGAAGGGGACCGAATTGAGACAAGTTAACACGTTTAAATACTTGGGCACATACATAACATCAGATGGGAGATGTATATCATACATAACATCAGATGGGAGATGTATATCATACATAACATCAGATGGGAGATGGATAACTGAGCACATACATAACATCAGATGCAAGATGTATAACTGGGCACATACATAACATCAGATGGGAGATGGATAACTGGGCACATACATAACATCAGATGGAAGATGTATAACTGGGCACATACATAACATCAGATGGGAGATGGATAACTGGGCACATACATAACATCAGATGGGAGATGGATAACTGGGCACATACATAACATCAGATGGAAGATGGATAACTGGGCACATACATAACATCAGATGGGAGATGTATAACTGGGCACATACATAACATCAGATGGGAGATGGATAACTGGGCACATACATAACATCAGATGGGAGATGTATATCATACATAACATCAGATGGGAGATGGATAACTGAGCACATACATAACATCAGATGGAAGATGTATAACTGGGCACATACATAACATCAGATGGGAGATGGATAACTGGGCACATACATAACATCAGATGGGAGATGGATAACTGGGCACATACATAACATCAGATGGAAGATGGATAACTGGGCACATACATAACATCTGATGGGAGATGTATATCATACATAACATCAGATGGGAGATGGATAACTGAGCACATACATACCATCAGATGGGAGATGTATATCATACATAACATCAGATGGGAGATGGATAACTGAGCACATACATAACATCAGATGGAAGATGTATAACTGGGCACATACATAACATCAGATGGGAGATGGATAACTGGGCACATACATAACATCAGATGGGAGATGGATAACTGGGCACATACATAACATCAGATGGAAGATGGATAACTGGGCACATACATAACATCTGATGGGAGATGTATATCATACATTACATCAGATGGAAGATGTATAACTGGGCACATACATAACATCAGATGGGAGATGGATAACTGGGCACATACATAACATCTGATGGGAGATGGATAACTGGGCACATACATAACATCAGATGGGAGATGGAATTATGAATAAAATGCAGAACAGCCCAAGCAAAATCGATCTTCCAGACCATAAAAGGAATATTGTGCAACAAAAGCTTGTCGCTGGAACTGAGAAAGAGAGTTCATGGATGCTACGTGGAACCAGTACTGACATATCGCAGTGAATCATGGACAATTAGCAAGCAAGGGCATATATCTTTTGAAGCAGCGGAGATGTGGTTTTACAGAAGGATGATGGGGATCCTATGGACTGTAAGGAAGACTAATGATACAGTACTCGAGGAGGCACAAACAGGAAGACAACTTATTGCATGGATCAGAACAAGGCGGTCATCCTTTTTTGGGGCATGTTATTAGAAGAGACGGTTTGGAGCACGTCGTGACAACGGGAAAGATAGCAGGAAAGAGAGACAGAGGAAGGCAGAGAGAGAAGATGTTGGACAGCCTGAGAGACAGATGCAGGCAGACAGAGAAGGCGCTGGACAGCCTGGGAGACAGAGGAGGGCAGAGAGAGAGAAGGCGCTGGACAGCCTGAGAGACAGAGGAAGGCAGAGAGAGAGAAGGCGCTGGACAGCCTGAGAGACAGAGGAAGGCAGAGAGAGAAGGCGCTGGACAGCCTGAGAGACAGAGGAAGGTCGAGAGAGAAGACGTTGGACAGCCTGAGAGACAGAGGAAGGCAGAGAGAGAAGATGTTGGACAGCCTGATAGACAGAGGAGGGCAGAGAGAGAAGATGTTGGACAGCCTGAAAGACAGAGGAAGGCAGAGAGAGAAGGCGCTGGACAGCCTGAGAGACAGAGGAAGGCAGAGAGAGAGAAGGCGCTGGACAGCCTGAGAGGGGAAGGCAGAGAGAGAAGATGTTGGACAGCCTGAGAGAGAGGAAGGCAGAGAGAGAAGATGTTGGACAGCCTGAGAGACAGAGGAAGGCAGAGAGAGAAGATGTTGAACAGCCTGAGAGACAGAGGAAGGCAGAGAGAGAAGATGTTGGACAGCCTGAGAGACAGAGGAAGGCAGAGAGAGAAGATGTTGGACAGCCTGAGAGACAGAAGAAGGCAGAGAGAAAAAAAGGTTGGATAGCCTGAGAGACAGAGGAAGGCAGAGAGAGAAGATGTTGGACAGCCTGAGAGATAGAGGAAGGCAGAGAGAGAAGATGTTGGACAGCCTGAGAGACAGAATAAGGCAGAGAGAAAAAAAGGTTGGACAGCCTGAGAGACAGAGGAAGGCAGAGAGAGAAGATGTTGGACAGCCTGAGAGACAGAGGAAGGCAGAGAGAGAGGATGCTGGAAAGTGAGAGACAGAGGAAGGCAGAGAGAAAAGGCGTTGGACAGCCTGAGAGACAGAGTAAGGCAGAGAGAGAAGATGTTGGACAGCCTGAGAGACAGAGGAAGGCAGAGATGGAGGACGTTGGACAGCCTGAGAGATAGAGGAAGGCAGAGAGAGAAGGCGCTGGACAGCCTGAGAGACAGAGGAAGGCAGAGAGAGAGAAGGCGCTGGACAGCCTGAGAGGGGAAGGCAGAGAGAGAAGATGTTGGACAGCCTGAGAGAGAGGAAGGCAGAGAGAGAAGATGTTGGACAGCCTGAGAGACAGAGGAAGGCAGAGAGAGAAGATGTTGAACAGCCTGAGAGACAGAGGAAGGCAGAGAGAGAAGATGTTGGACAGCCTGAGAGACAGAGGAAGGCAGAGAGAGAAGATGTTGAACAGCCTGAGAGATAGAGGAAGGCAGAGAGAGAAGATGTTGAACAGCCTGAGAGACAGAGGAAGGCAGAGAGAGAAGATGTTGGACAGCCTGAGAGACAGAGGAAGGCAGAGAGAGAAGATGTTGAACAGCCTGAGAGATAGAGGAAGGCAGAGAGAGAAGATGTTGGACAGCCTGAGAGACAGAAGAAGGCAGAGAGAAAAAAAGGTTGGACAGCCTGAGAGACAGAGGAAGGCAGAGAGAGAAGATGTTGGACAGCCTGAGAGACAGAGGAAGGCAGAGAGAGAGGATGCTGGAAAGTCTGAGAGACAGAATAAGGCAGAGAGAAAAGGCGTTGGACAGCCTGAGAGACAGAGTAAGGCAGAGAGAGAAGATGTTGGACAGCCTGAGAGACAGAGGAAGGCAGAGATGGAGGACGTTGGACAGCCTGAGAGATAGAGGAAGGCCGAGTGAGAAGATGTTGGACAGCCTGAGAGACAAAGGAAGGCAGAGAGAGAAGATGTTGGACAGCCTGAGAGACAGAGGAAGGCAGAGAGAGAAGATGTTGGACAGCCTGAGAGATAGAGGAAGGCAGAGAGAGAAGGCGCTGGACAGCCTGAGAGACAGAGGAAGGCAGAGAGAGAAGGCGCTGGACAGCATGAGAGACAGAGGAAGGCAGAGAGAGAAGGCGCTGGACAGCCTGAGAGACAGAGGAAGGCAGAGAGAGAAGGCGCTGGACAGCCTGAGAGACAGAGAAAGGCAGAGAGAGAGAGAAGACGCTGGACAGCCTGAGAGACAGAGGAAGGCAGAGAGAAAAGGCGTTGGACAGCCTGAGAGACAGAGTAAGGCAGAGAGAGAAGATGTTGGACAGCCTGAGAGAGAAAGGCAGAGAGAAAAGGCGTTGGACAGCCTGAGAAACAGAGTAAGGCAGAGAGAGAAGATGTTGGACAGCCTGAGAGAGAAAGGCAGAGAGAAAAGGCGTTGGACAGCCTGAGAGACAGAGTAAGGCAGAGAGAGAAGATGTTGGACAGCCTGAGAGAGGAAGGCAGAGAGAGAGAAGGCGCTGGACAGCCTGAGAGAGGAAGGCAGAGAGAGAATATGTTGGACAGCCTGAGAGACAGAGGAAGGCAGAGATGGAGGACGTTGGACAGCCTGAGAGACAGAGGAAGGCAGAGAGAGAAGATGTTGGACACCCTGAGAGACAGAGGATGGCAGAGAGAGAGAAGATGTTGGACAGCCTGAGAGACAGAGGAAGGCCGAGAGAGAGATGATGTTGGACAGCCTGAGAGACAGAGGAAGGCCGAGAGAGATGATGTTGGACAGCCTGAGAGACAGAGGAAGGCCGAGGGAGAGATGATGTTGGACAGCCTGAGAGACAGAGGAAGGCCGAGAGAGAGATGATGTTGGACAGCCTGAGAGATAGAGGAAGGCCGAGAGAGAAAATGCTGGACAGTCTGAGAGAATGGCAGGGGCGACAATCAACAACAGAGTTGGTAAACGACACACGTGATAGTAGTGGAGGGAGGTCCTTGATCGACAGGGCACCTGATGATGATGACGATGACACAGATTAAAACCATGATGTACTTATAATTGCAAGAATAGAACCACTGTAGCTTCTCAAGCATGTCATAATAGGTGGCTGATGAGGGTTGTGTACATGACTAGCAACATCATTATGTAAAACCACTAATTCTGAAACCGTCACGGCATAAACTCAGATTTAAGGCTCCTGTAAAGCGACCGGCTGTAGTTGTGGCCCCATGCTTCGCTTGGAGCGAAAACGTGAATTATCGTGCAGGTTGTAGAAGTAAAATAATTCACCTCCCAAAGGCTCCCAAAAAGATAAAAGAAAGGGAACAGATGAGACGATAACGATGATGAGGATGATGATGATGATGATGATGGTGATGATGATGATGAGGATGATGATGAGGATGAGGATGATGATGATGATGATGATGATGATGATGAGGATGATGAGGATGATGATGATGATGATGATGATGATGATGAGGATGATGAGGATGGTGATGATGAGGATGATGGTGATGATGAGGATGATGATGATGAGGATGATGAGGATGATGGTGATGATGAGGATGATGGTGAGGATGAGGATGATGATGATGATGATGATGATGATGAGGATGAGGATGATGATGATGATGATGATGATGATGATGAGGATGATGAGGATGATGGTGATGATGAGGATGATGATGATGGTGATGGTGATGGTGATGAAATATCTATTTGACAGTATGCTTAACTTAATATCTTCATTCTGGTTTAGGGATCATGACGACGAGCAGCGCATGAGCTGCAGCTGTCAGTGACCCATAGCTGACTGCTAGCGTCAGGGTCAGCGAACCATAGCTGACTGCTAGCGTCAGGGTCAGCGACCCATAGCTGAATGCCAGCGTCAGGGTCAGCGAACCATAGCTGACTGCTAGCGTCAGGGTCAGCGAACCATAGCTGACTGCTAGCGTCAGGGTCAGCGAACCATAGCTGACTGCTAGCGTCAGGGTCAGCGAACCATAGCTGACTGCTAGCGTCAGGGTCAGCGAACCATAGCTGACTGCTAGCGTCAGGGTCAGCGAACCATAGCTGACTGCCAGCGTCAGGGTCAGCGAACCATAGCTGGCTGCTAGCGTCAGGGTCAGCGAACCATAGCTGACTGCTAGCGTCAGGGTCAGCGAACCATAGCTGACTGCCAGCGTCAGGGTCAGCGAACCATAGCTGACTGCTAGCGTCAGGGTCAGCGAACCATAGCTGACTGCTAGCGTCAGGGTCAGCGAACCATAGCTGACTGCCAGCGTCAGGGTCAGCGAACCCTAGCTGAATGCTAGCGTCAGGGTCAGCGAACCATAGCTGACTGCCAGCGTCAGGGTCAGCGAACCATAGCTGACTGCTAGCGTCAGGGTCAGCGACCCGTAACTGACTGCTAGCGTCAGGGTCAGCGAACCATAGCTGACTGCTAGCGTCAGGGTCAGCGAACCATAGCTGACTGCTAGCGTCAGGGTCAGCGAACCATAGCTGACTGCCAGCGTCAGGGTCAGCGAACCCTAGCTGAATGCTAGCGTCAGGGTCAGCGAACCATAGCTGACTGCCAGCGTCAGGGTCAGCGAACCATAGCTGACTGCTAGCGTCAGGGTCAGCGAACCATAGCTGACTGCTAGCGTCAGGCCCAGCGACCCATAGCTGACTGCTAGCGTCAGGGTCAGCGACGCATAGCTGACAGCTAGCGTCAGGGTCAGCGACCCGTAGTTGACTGCTAGCGTCATGGCCAGCGAACCAGAGCTGCCAAGACCTTCTACACTTCCACGGGGTCATCCTGGATAACAGGCTGCAGCAGGGCAGACTGGCTAAGGAGAAGGGATCGAAGAGGAAAGGTTAACCCAGCAATTAAAAAAATGGTTCCTGAAGTCGGATGTGTTGGACCGAAAGGTGTAAATATCGCAGTCAAGCTGTAAAGTATGACATAACGCATTCCGTTCTCTGGACTGCATTCGCTACTTAAGCTCTTGTCAGGGTTTGGTAGCGGGAGATTGAGAACGAACACAGCCAAGCCATACTGGTCTAGAAGGCTCTACAGAGTCTGTATAGAACCAGTTTCTCGGATGGTGGTTTAACCAACGTGTTATACCATCATAGTATACTCAAACACTAGAGTAAAGTTAAGCGCCATCTATACTGCTCTTAACAAACCACCTGGTGGCAGACACAGTCAATTTTTGGGTTGATTTTTAGCTATAATTTTGAATTGTATCCATATGTATGGATGTATCTACTAACCCTAGTTTATCTGGAAAAGCGAGAGCTCAATGTAAATGTACAAGCCAGAAGATAGATAATTCTTACGGAAATAATGGAAGCCATTCTTGTAGGTGATGCATCTATCAATCGGGATCATGCTGCGTGGTGTCTTCAGTTCCGGAAGCACGTGACGTGTGGATCTTCAGCGTAACCGGATATTTAGCTTCAATGGAGGTTCGTTTCTCTGGACATTTAGTTCAACTGGACATTTAGTTCCATTTATATGATAAACTTGTCTGACAACTCAAATTGAAAGACACACTTTTCCACATATATCTTAATTCCAGGAATACGTTAAGTGTTGAACATTGTTCAACCAGTTCACCCGGACATCCTGTTTAACCGGACACCATCGGACATTGAGTATAGCCGGACATTTAGTTCTGATGACGAGGAATTCCTAGACACAAATAAAAGAATCGTTTAGTTCAATTGGGCATTTTGTTCCAAGAACATCCAATTCCAGAAAATGGAGTAGCCAGGCAGAAATTCACTTGAAATTAATGCTCTGGTTAACTATATCTCAAGCTGAACTGGACACTAATCTCCATTGTCGATTTCATTCAACTGAAGACTAATTTTCCGTGCTAACTAAGATTTAAACCAATACCAACAACGAGACAGACTTCGCTTCGACATGACCAGTCGATATGGCATTGAGCGGATGATGGGTCCAAATAGACTATAACTAAAAAAAAATAGAAAAATAATCAAATTAAAGATGTTTAATTTTTTAAACCGCTACTGTATATAGGATACAGGCCTTGGAGATGAGATGTTTCCGAAGACTTTTAAACGTCACGTACAAAGATCGAGTTACAAATGAGGAAATACGAGATAGAATTACAACAGCAAAAGGGCCTTTTGAAGACCTCTTGGCAACGGTCAAAAGAAGGAAACTCGCTTGGTACGGTCTTGCAAATACAATCCTCCACGGAAAGGCGCAAGGCGGACGACCAAGAGGACGTACCAAAAAGGGGTGAGAGGACGACATAAAAGAATGGACCAAATCACCAGAAGAGGCAGGCATAGGCAGCGGCCGCTGATAGAGAAGGGTGGAGTGGTATTGTGAGGATGTCTTCATGTGTGCCCCAACGACCTGACATGACTGCATATATATATATGCGTACACACATACTACTAAGGAGTTTAACGTGGAAACCGGGGGGGGGAGGGGGAGGGGTGCTGCACATTGAATGAGCTGACAGCAGCCAGCGACTCATAGCTGGTCGCTTGCATCAGGATCAGTGAGCCATAGCTGGCGAGGACCCTATTTCGCGTGCAAGTGGCGGCCCTGGAAACAGGCTGCACTGGTGTAGTCAGGCTACGATAATTCGAATTGCAGAGGGAAGGTTAACCCGGTTACAAAAATGGAGTGATGAAACGTGATGCTCCAGGCTTAGTGGAGCAGATATTGCAGCCTGGCTGTAAACTACGGCACGAGGACATATCGTTCATTTTAAGAAGAAAAAGAAGAAGACAAAAATAAGAAGAAAAAAGAAGACAAAAAGAAGTAGAAAAAGAAGAACAAAAAGAACAATATTAATAATAATAAGAAGTGAAAAGAAGAAAATGAAGAGGAATAATAATAATAATAATAATAAGAGGAAGAAGAAGAAGAATTAGTGAAAAACTTTAAATTCCGACACAAATTGGAAACTCTTTTCCAATAGTCACGTATATTAAGAGTATCGTTGCTAAGGACGTCAAGAGTGTCCTGCAGGTGGTATCCCGGTGCAGATGCGCCACGTGACGTCAATGTAGCCGTTTAAGATGGCCGACCCACGTGTGGCAAATCTCAAATAGGAACAGCGTTCAGTTACCGGTTTTTTTAAAGTATCGAATTGGTAAGGGGGAAAAAAGATTCTGTTAACACAATGTGAATATGATTTTGGGCCAATATTTTTCTTGATCAACAGGCCACTAAAGATGATGTGGTCGCTATTACTTTAGCAGATTGTTCTAGTACCTTAATTTTTAGGTTGGGTCAACCCCAGTTTTGCGATTGGAAACATACCGCACAAACTTGGGACAGAACCCTGACGCTTGGCTGGGAAGTCAGTGCACTAATCAGTGCGCTACCCCCATCCCCCTACCGAATTAATGAAACCAATCAGAAATTATCAGCGAATGGATGTAGCCTTTCCCTCTAGCAAGTGTACAAATGGAGTAGGAAGTTCTGAAACGGTTTGAGTTCTTTGGCAGATAGCTCTCGATCGGGTCAGTGGCGCCAAAGTTGATTGGAATAGTTGAGCAAATGTCCTTGAAGAGAGGCCTGAAAAAGGGGCTGAGATGCAGGTGGAATCCTACAAGTGTAGCACCAGAACCCATCAACGAGTGGTGAATGCTATGGGGTGCACCAATCCACCCCGTTCCATGGGTTAAATCCGTTCTTGTCTCGTTCTCTGCTGATTTTCCTCTATCAATTATCCCCATGGATGACGAAGAGATGTAGGCCAGCGGAAATTTCCCCTCTGTCCATCTGACGATCTCCCAGGTGACCGAGATGCCAGGCGGGCCGGCACTACATATGAGCTGGCATGACTGACTGAGGCATGATGAGATGGCCGACTCATATGTCTGTGCTACGTCCTAGCAGGACGTGACGATCCTAGGACACACTGGACCGTCTCCTTTCCGGGATACTCGAAAGATGCGACCATACCACACATTCGCCTTCAAAATCATGAGGCTTCTAAGACAACAAATTTCATACAAATTCCAACTGAGAAAGGCGTGTGCTTTTGTCATGAGGGCATTGGGCTGTCAAGAACTACCAGTTCACAACTAAGGGGATTATCATCATTATTATTTTCATCCTCCCCGTCCTCGATGTTCTCATGTTGTAGAGGATGTACAAGTGGTTTGAGGACGTAGGCGTGGTCGTGGTATGGCGCAGTGCCGAGCATACGATTTCATGGCAAAAGTGCATGGTTCGACTGCGGTTACCGATACGCTCCAGTCAATCCAGCAGTAAATGGGTACCTCGTTTATTGATAGTGAAGGAAGGACCACTTCACAAATACGCTGTAGTCTCGTACAACAAAGCTTCGTAACATTTCACCCCAGACAGCAGTCTCAGCTACGAGATTACCTTTACCTATTAGTCATGGGGACATGGGTTCAAACCTCGCTAATGTGGGGTCAAGGACGCAGCAGTGGAAGATCTGACAGCAGGGTCAGTGACTCATAGATGGATGTTTGCATCAGGGTCAGTGACTCATAGATGGATGTTTGCATCAGGCTCATTGACTCATAGATGGATGTTTGTATCAGGGTCGGTGACTCATAAATGGATGTTTGCATCAGGGTCAGTGACTCATAGATGGATGTTTGCATCAGGGTCAGTGACTCATAGATGGATGTTTGCATCAGGGTCAGTGACTCATAGATGGATGTTTGCATCAGGGTCAGTGACTTATCAGACATAGTTGTTTGCATCAGGCTCATTGACTCATAGATGGGTGTTTGCATCAGGGTCAGTGACTCATAGGTGGATGTTTGCATCAGGGTCAGTGACTCATAGATGGATATTTGCATCAGGCTCATTGACTCATAGATGGGTGTTTGCATCAGGGTCAGTGACTCATAGGTGGATGTTTGCATCAGGGTCAGTGACTCATAGATGGATATTTGCATCAGGTAAGGGACTCATAGATGGATGTTTGCATCAGGGTCAGTGACTCATAGATGGATGTTTGCATCAGGGTCAGTGACTCATAGATGGATGTTTGCATCAGGGTCAGGGACTCATAGATGGATTTTTGCATCAGGGTCAGTGACTCATAGATGGATGTTTGCATCAGGGTCAGTAACCCTCCAAGTGGCGGCTCTGGAAACAGACTGCAGCCAGGCAGCCTGGAAATGAGATTGAGTATCGAAGAGAGAAGGCAAAGCCGATGTAAAAAAATGCGGGCTGAAATCGGAAGTGTCGGCCGTAGATATCGCAGCTTCGCTGTAAGCTAAGACACAAAGTTACAAACGCCTTTTGGATAGCGATCGCCGTAAAAAAATAATAATAAAATAATAATAATAATATAATAAAAATAATAATAAAAATAATAATAATAATAATAATAATAATAATAATAATAATAATAATAATAAGAAGAAGAAGAAGAAGAAGAAGAAGAAAAAGAACAAACCTCGATAAGGTATATTTTTTTTCTAAATCTAAGATCACATTAAAAAAACTATCCTGCACACTGCGCGGAAACGAAAGAAACAAGTGGTCTTTATTCCTCGGCACTGTAATTCTTCCACGGAAACCCCAGCAGTGAAAATACACACGCCTATGATATTTTATTTTGCTTTCGTAAAGTAAAAATGCGTTTAACCCTTATAAGTATAAGACGTTACTGCAGACAAATCTAAGAAATGCGAAACGCAGACTTTTGACACTTTCTGAAAATGTAAAAATTCTCCACAAACGGTGCACTGCGAAAGATGGTATTAAACATAATTCCAAGAAGCACTCACACGAACTGTTCACAAGTTTGAAAACAAATCTTTAACACAGCGAGGATGCAAAGGTTGATAAAAATTAATCATATTATAATTTGCGTGGTTAAAAGAGCCGATTCTCCCTCCAATACGGGGAAATAAATTACAGAAGTATCCATCACAAACTACGTATCAGTTGTCTAAAGATGGTGTACTGGGAGGACTGTACAACACCAAGTTGGGAAATTCGGTTTGTGGAATGTTTGTGATAGGCTTCTGTTCACAGATGGGGACGACAAGACAAGACAAATGGAGAACACGTGTGCCGGGAGAGGTGCAGGGAATGGTTAAATGACTGCTTGTGGGTGGGATATGGCAGAATCGTTTAGTTTATTTCCAAACATTAATATTGACTGTTTGAGTACCTATCCAGATGCTGATCCAATCACAATCCATCTATCCAGTCAGCAACCCGTCCCTTCGTCCTTAGGTCTACTCTAATGTCTCCACTCATCCATTCAAAACCCAAAAGATTTATTCATTCGTCCGCCCTATAATAAGTTTAATCAATGCAGTAACCCATTCCTTCATTCATATATTATACATCTACTCAACCAGTTATCCATTCATTCATCCATCCATCCACCCAACGATCTACCCATTCATCGTTTCATCCACCTGTCATTCATTCACGTATATTTCCACAATCCATTTGTCTGTATGCCAATCCGGCAGTATATACATCCAAACATCGATACGTTTATCCATCTACCAAAGCACGTATAATCCATCACATAATCCACACAACAAACCTATCCATGAATCCCTTCATGCGTCCATCATTCGCTTTACCTACCTGTCTGTTAACAGGTTTTCTTTGTCTGTCTGTCAATATGACCGTCTACCATTATGTCTGTTCCTCTGTCTTGCTGTTTGCAAGTCTTCTTCTTGTGTCCCACAGCTCTTACCTTGCGGCGTCGCAGAGAGGAGGTATGCGTAGCGTCGCAGAGAGGAGGTATGCGTAGCGTCGCAGAGAGGAGGTATGCGTAGCGTCGCAGAGAGGAGGTATGCGTAGCGTCGCAGAGAGGAGGTATGCGTAGATTTCTGTTTTGCGCTAGGAGGGAGGCTTGTGTGGTTGTCATATTGAACTTTTGGAGAGTTTCCTTGACCCCTTCGATCCAACGACGTCGTGGTCGCCCCACTCTTTCCCTTCTCTCTTACCTCACTCTGTTTCATTTGACTCTATCCCACAGTCACACCCTTGCACAACTTTCACACGTGCCCTCGTGGTAAAGCCCTTCCATTGCACTTTGGTTGGGCTAGCTTCTGAGGGCGCACAAACCTAGCATAGGTACATACAGACGCACACATGCATCCAAGCACTGCTTTATGCGTCCTGATATCGCCCAATGGACTACGGTCTGGGGTGGAAAATGGCGCGCCTCCGCCAGTAGAAACTAGTGCGGCAAACATCTAAGCAACAAAAAAAAAAGTCGTGGTCGCACCTTTTGCTCGAGGACCATCCACCTACAAGAAATATGATTTCGCTGCTGGTTGTTCATAATGCATTCTAGTCAGATGCCCGAACCACTTTACCCTCTGTGCTTCAATATAGTGGTATACTGGTGTAGTCCGCACTATTTTTCTAAGTGCGTCGTTACTGATTCTGTCCCACATCGTCTTTCCTGCAGCATTTCTGATCCCTCGCATCTCACAAGTCACAATCTTACGCCTATGCCTGTCTAGTAGTGTCCATGTTTGACACTGATAACACAGCGTAGGGATGATCAAGGTGTTGATTAACTTCCGTTTTGTGGTCATGGCGACATTTCGGTGTTTCAGTATCGGTGCCAATTGGTACTGCATCTTATTTGCTTTTTGGATTCTAGTTTCTACCTCTCTGTCAAACCTGCCGTCGTCAGTGAAGACACTTCCTAGATATGTAAACTCCTGTACCTGTTTTAGTATTTTGCCCCCAGTGTGGTAGCTGCGATGCATTGGTAGGCGGTTGATTGTCATAGTTACTGTCTTGTCGCCGTTTATCTTCATGTCATATTTTACGCAGGCTAAGTCGAGGCTTGTCAGGTGACGTTGTAAATCAGTCTGGTCCCTATATAAGAGGCACTGATCGTCGGCAAAGATCAATTCGTGTAGAGATTTTTCAGATGGATTTGCCCACCTTGTAATTTTATCCATGTATATGATGAATAGTAGGGGTGAAAGCACACAACCTTGCCGGACTCCGCTCTTTATTGGAAACCAGTTTGTCTGCCCCACATGTGTTCTAACAGTCCCTTCGCTATACGCGTACATGGATCTTATATTGTCCAGTAACTGCCCCGTAACACCATACTCCTCCAAAACGCCTCATAATTTCTTCCTGTTAACTCTATCAAAAGCCATCTCTTGATCAATGAATGCCACATTTAGTTCTTTGCCATACTCTATGGACTTTTCACTCAACTGTCTTAGTGCAAATATCGCATCCGTGCAACCCCTGCCTTTTCTAAACCCACATTGTGAATTACTTAACAGAGGCTCCACCCTTGCTCGAACTCTCTGTTCTAAGATCCGCGCATAAATTTTCCCTACATGGCTAAGGAGGGATATACCTCTGTACGAACCGCATTCTTTTCTGCTGCCTTAATTTTTCCAAATGGGTACCACTACTGCTCTTTGCCAATCCCTGGGTACCTTTCTCTCTTTCCAAGCCTGCTGGAATATCCCAGTTAGCCAGTCTATCCCCACTTCTTAGCACGCTATTATGGCATCCACCGAAATGTTATCTTCTCCCGTTGCTTTGTTTCTTGGGCATCTCTTAATGGCTTCTCTGACTTCCTGTTCTAGGATTGTTCTGTCATTATATTTGGGTTGTTCGGCTTCTGTGTGCACAGATGTGCTATTTTCGGATATGTTCTGGGCTTCGTCTTCTGTGTTTGGATTTAATAGCTCAGTAAAATATTCCTATCATCTGTTCTCTACCTCCTTGCTTTCGAAGATTGGGTTTCCATATCTGTCATTTATTGTTGTGGCTGGATTGGGCATCTCTATCTCGTATTGAGCGTATTTTTTTTGTAGAACTCCCTAGGTGCTCTAGAGCAAACATCGCTTAGTACTTCACCGTACGCCTGCCATACCTCTTCCGGTGACTCTACTATTTCAATCTTCGCTCTGTGTCTCCCTTGTTTATATGAAAGGTAGTCATCTTCGTTATTGGAGTTTCTCCACTTTTTAAAAAGAGCCTTTTTTTCTTTGACCGCTGCCTCTACCTTCTTATTCCACCACATAGTCCTTTTCTTTCTTTTTCCTCCCTTCTTTGTTTTCCCACAATTTACAAGTAAAGCCTTTTGCAATGCAGCCTTGAATCCTTGCCAACTTTCTTCAATTTCTTTTCTGCGAGTTTGCTGTTCAAAAGCAGTTTTCATGTCCTTACTCTTTCCTGAATCCCCAAGTCTGTCTGTCTGTCAATGTTAATGACCTCTGCCAACTCTGTATCTGTATTTGCAAGTCTATCTGTCTATATACAAGAGCCGTTCAAGTCAAACCTGGACTTTTGTTTTTTTTTTGTTTTGTTTTTTTGTAATGACAAAAACTCTTTTTTTTTCAAGTAGTCAAAATGCCATTTATTTGTCGATAAAATCTCCTACAACGTTTATGCACTTACCCCAGCGTTTGAGCAATGCTTGAAAAGCATCAGTGTAGAAAGATTTGTCAGTATGTCTGAACCAATCCAGGACAGCCTGTTTCACTTCGTCATCAGTGCTGAAATGCTGATCTCCAATGAATTCTTTTAGGTATCTACACACGTAGAAATCAATTGGAGCTAGGTCTGGGATGTAGGGTGGATGTGGCAACACCTCCCAGCCTAGTTGCTGCAGATGGCACATAATGCCTTTAGCCGTATGGTTTCGAGCCTTTTCTTGCAGGAGAATGTGTAAATGAACGATGGTAGCATCCTTAGCTCTTGTGAGTCAGTCTCAGTGGGCCATATTGTGTTGTGGGCCAGTCTCAGTGGGCGATATTGTGTTGTTAGACAGCCTCAGTCGGCCATATTGTGTTGTGGGACAGCCTCAGTCGGCGGCCATATTGTATTGTGGGACAGCCTCAGTGGACCATATTGTGTTGTGGGACAGCCTCAATGGGTCGTATTGTGTTGTGGGACAGCCTCAGTGGGCCGTATTGTGTTGTGGGACAGCCTCAGTGGACCATATTGTGTTGTGGGAAAGCCTCAGTCGGCCATATTGTGTTGTGGGACAGCCTCAGTGGACCATATTGTGTTGTGGGACAGCCTCAGTCGGCGGCCATATTGTGTTGTGGGACAGTCTCAGTGGTCCATATTTTGTTGTGAGACAGCCTCAGTCGGCGGCCATATTGTGTTGTGGGCCAGCCTCAGTGGGCCATATTGTGTTGTGGGACAGCCTCAGTGGTCCATATTGTGTTATGGGACAGCCTCAGTCGGTTGCCATATTGTGTTGTGAGACAGCCTCAGTCGGCGGCCATATTGTGTTGTGGGCCAGCCTCAGTGGGCCATATTGTGTTATGGGACAGCCTCAATCGGCGGCCATATTGTGTTGTGAGACTGCCTCAGTCGGCGGCCATATTGTGTTGTGGGACAGCCTCAGTGGGCCATATTGTGTTGTGGGACAGCCTCAGTGGTCCATATTATGTTGTGGGACAGCCTCAGTGGTCCATATTGTGTTGTGAGACAGCCTCATTGGTCCATATTATGTTGTGAGACAGCCTCAGTCGGCGGCAATATTGTGTTATGGGACAGCCTCAGTGGGCCATATTATATTGTGAGCCAGCCTCAGTGGGCCATATTGTGTTGTACAACTCAGTCTCTGTGTTAGGACACAACTACCTACTTTGTAGATCTCATCGGTATCATGTCCACACCTGCAGCCTTCCCATTTGATAGTGAATGATCACTGCTCTGACAACCTCGTTATTGGCCAGAACATCCAGTTCACTCTTAAGGTATGTCTGGGACAGGCGTCCTATGGTCTCATTGCAGATGGAGGGCGGTTGGTTGAGGACCGTGTGGAAGTGGTCCACCCAGCGGATTGTCGGTGAATAGTTCTTAGAAATTTGCAATCGGGATTGGAGTTGTGTAAGAGTGTTGTGGACCATACACAGTCCTTCTAAAATAGTGTGTGTGTATATTGAATATCTGGGCTCCAGAACTGACACAAATGGCGACTGCTCGAAAGAAATCAGAAGAAGAATAGCCATTTAAACGCAGAGGTGATGAAGAAACAAAATGTGAGGGGTTGGCTAGAATAGCACAGACAATAGCGGTATTTGTACGGTTTAACAAATCTGGCAAGACAAACGGTTAGCCATTTGCACGAAGATCAGATTAATGCGGGGATCACGATGCTGAGCAGCGCGTGAGCTGCAGTGGTCAGTGACCTATAGCTGACTGCTAGTGTCAGGGCCAGCGAACCATAGCTGCCAAGACCCTTCTACACTTCCACGCGGTGATCAGGATAACAGACTGCAGCAGAGCAGACTGGCTAAGGAGAAGGGATCGAAGAGGGAATGGTAACCCGGTACTCAAAAAATGCTTGCTGAAGTCGGATGTGTTGGATCGAAAGGTGCAAATATCGCAACCAAGCTGTAAACTACGACACAACGCACGCCGTTCTCTGGACTACATTCTGCTACTTAAGCCCTTTCAGTGTTTGGTAGTGGGAGATTGAGAATGAACGAAGAAGAATATTAATGCGTACATTTACAACTAACCTGCACGGGGGGATACAGGCCTTGCAGATGAGATGATTTCCGAAGACTTCTTTATGTCACATACAAAGATTGAGTTACAAAGAAGGAAATACGGGAAAGAATTACAACAACAATAGGGCCTTTTAAAGATCTCTTGGCAATTGTCAAACGACGGTCGGACATAAATATATGGAAATAAATCGATCTTGAAATACGATCCTGCGTGAAAGGTGCAAGTCGGACGACGAAGATATCGTCCCAAAAGAGATGGGAAGACAACATAAAAGAATGGACCAATCTCTGACCAGAGGAGGCACAGGCAGCGGCCACTGACAGAGAAGAGTAGCATGGGGTTGTGGGGGGTGTCTTTATACGTTCCCTAATGACCTCACCGTCTACAGGATGACTTGACTTGACGATATGGTATACCTATAGTTAATTTATTCCTATTTCGCTACAAGAGACCAACTCTTGCCTATCCCACAACTCTACTATAGGCGCAATCAATACTATATCCCAGCGGTTCTCATGTCTATCGTTCAGGAACCCTAGAACTAACTCTCAGGAAACCCCTGCATACAAATGATTAGCTCTGCTGCTCGATAGAGTTACCCGTCAATCATCAAATAAATCAATGTCTGTGTCCATTTTTTCATCAATTTACAGATAATCAACAATCCAAGATGTGCTGATGACACAGTATTGTTGCCTGAAAGTGAGCACGAGTTGCAGGAATTGGCGGAGAAAGTCAACAACAGAGGTCAGCGATACGAATTGGACAACAACATTAGGAAAACAAAAACAGTAAACATTATAGTAAACGGTGAGATACCGGAACAAGTAAACAGTTAGTTGTACCTAGGACAGACAATAACAAGTGATGCCTGATGTGAAAGAGAAATAAAGATGGATAGCAGTGGGCCAAAAACACATTCAACAACATGAGAAATACACTGGAGTCCAGGCACATAACAAATAAACTACAACTGAGAGTCATTAAGGTGTCTTGTATATTCATCATTACTATACGGCTATACGGTTCAGAAACATGGATAAAGAACAAATTGTTGGAGAAACAAACAGAGGAACTTGAAATGTTGTTGTTGTTGTTGTTGTTGTTGTTCGTTCATCATGAGTGATGAGGACTGAGGTCTTTTTTCACCTAGCAAGTCCTTCCAGTCGAATATACTGTAAATCCGGGATGTGGATGGGTGCGGAGATGGCTGACAGTCCGATTGGGGATCTGCATACTCGCAGGCAGTGAAGGCTGGAACGTTCGCTTCGGGAGACTAATCATGATTGTCGGCAGATCCATGTATCTCACCCGCTTTATTGCTGTAATCATGATTGTCCCAAGTGGCCCCTCTATACATGCTCTCAGTGTGGCTTTGGCCCTGCTCCCACACATAATTGACTACCCTAGAGGGGTTTACTGATGAACACCCCACCTCTCGTCCCCGTCGCGCGCATGGAAGCAGGTTGTATCACAGCAGTCTGACCAACGAATTGGGGACCGACAGTGCGATCCCCAAAGTAGTGAGCATACTGAAGAATCGTCACATTGCACTACAGAAAGGATGGCTCAGGTACGTCATGTTTAGTATGTCTCGGAATATTGTTGTTTTTGAAAATAAATCGTACTCAATCATGACGATGGTTCTTTCGTGGCAGGTTACAGTGGCACTTCTTACATACTGACGTGTATTTTAGAATGTAGACCGGACTCCTCTATTCTCCATAGCTAGTAGCTGTAGTATAATGCGTGGCTCTTCAGTAAGCTCCTCATATAGGGATTACAGCGTCAATCCCCCATCTACCAGCTACTTCCATCAATGGGCAGGAAGACTAATGTCTGGTCAGGCATGTTAGTCAGGGTCAGGGTCAGGGTCAGGCATGTTAGTCAGGGTCAGGCACAACATACTGTTCAGACATGTTAGTCAGGGTCAGGCACAACATACTGGTCAGACATGTTAGTCAGGGTCAGGCAAAATATACTGGCCAAGACCCTCACCTCGGCTTCTTAGTAGCCCTCTTTGGAAACGGGCTGTTTTCGTGGCAGCCTAGCTAACAAGGTGAGGGATCGACGTGATCCCCGTAGTAGTGAGCGACAGGCAGATGAAGCCAAATATAGCACAAGCGCCTAGAGGACCGTGGTCCACCTTCATCAGCATGATTGGAGTGTAAGGAAAGCTACTGTAACCTGCCACTTAACGCCGTTTTCAGGGCGCACAAAAAGTGTAAACCTACTCATTATGGGCATTCAAAATAACAATAACAACAACAGCAATAACAACAACAACAACAACAACAACAACAATAGCCCCGTACGCGTTATGTATTACATTTACATATTACATCACTTGCTGTCAGTGTGGAAGTGTACTCGTCCTCGTCACACACCCAAACCTTCAACAATAGAGAGGATAGACCTCACACTTAGGCTACTCAGTGAGCCTAGCGACCAGAACATACAAGTTTGTAGCTAGACACATTGGTAGGTAAGGACATAGATACATCAATGCGTATTTCGTTAGAGAGGGTTCGTGTGTAGTTTAGATAGAAATAGACAAACAATTGCACATACCTTCCTGTGTGTAGAACTTGTAACCTCTGTGGTCCTTTGCGAGAGGTTTCTTGGACATCTTTGACGGCGACGTCCAATCAAGTAAACAATATATGTCTTTGCCAGGGCTGGTGAGATGCTGCTGGTCATGAGCGGTTGTAACAGGGCTGCATTAAGGAATGAACTCGGCCTTCTAGAGTGTGACAGATTAACCGTTTTAGAAACGTTCAGTTTGATAGTCTAGTCGACGACTGCTCCAGTCTGGGCGTTCTCTGTCAAACGTATGACACACTACACACAAAGACTTTTCACTTTTGGGATATACTGTTCTCGCGTGGATTTTGTGTGAAACACTAAATTTGGCACTGGGTGTATACAAATAATCTTTCATTCAGATTATTAATCTTCCATACTGCTAGAGCACACGAATATTAAAATTTCTACTGAAAAAAATTAAATTCAGTAAAATTAAAACAATAAATTCGTGCCAACGTTTTTATGATTGTCACACGGGGGCATTAGCAAAGACACAAGAGGACGATTTCGAACTGCTAGATGCTGGAGGACAACTTAACTTCTTAAGTTAGAAAACTCTCCAGAGTCTGTATGCAACCAGCTCATTTATATTCACTAGATATACACACTTTGCGCATCCAATCTATTCTTGAATGCATTGATTCACCCTGCCTCAAATATTTAATGTGGCAACGCATTCCAAGCATTCACTACTCTCTGACTAAAAAAATATTTCCTAATATTTAATCTGAACCTTTCTTTAGTTAACTTGTGGCTGTCCCCTGTTGTTCTTTTAGGATGTTGTATTGTGAAAAAAAACTTGTTATAGTCTAATTTATCTTTTCCCTCGATTATCTTATAAACTTATATTAATTCACCTCGAATTCTTATCTTTTTAAACACTGTAGTCCGGTTTTTGTGATCTTTCCTCATAACTGTAATTCTGGAATCCCACTATCAGCTTTGTCGCTCTTCTTTGTATCCTTTCCAGCAAGTTTATATCCCCTCTATGATAAGGACTCCACACCTGTACACAGTACTCCAATCTAGGTCTAACTAAAGCTTTATACAGTTTGAATATCACTTCTTTGCTCCTATGTTTAATATTTCTTTTTATTATACCTAACATTGCATTTGCCTTTTTCACTACTATCTGAACTTGCTCACTCACCTTACCTGTATGACCTGTTATGACCCCTAGGTCCCTTTCCTTTTTTATCATTCTAATATTATTCTCTTCCATTCTGTAATTATGTTCCATATTTGATCTACCCATGTGGATGACTGTGCATTTATCTACATTAAACTCCCTCTGATCTAAAAACCGATCTCAATATATCAATGTCGTTATTAGAGACAGAATGAGGGGACATGACACCCGAAAAATTGTCGAAACAAGACTGACCATGCACAGAATACATGAATAGGGAGACAGTTAAGGGGTTCGGTCGCCTAACAAGAATAAAACTTTTCAGACTACCCCTGCGTGCCTATAGCGTACGGTGATCAGGCTTCCGGAGAGTGACCCTGATTACTCTTCTCTCCCACCTTGATCAGTATGTCTCACCTGACCCTGATTACTCTTCTCTCCCACCTTAATCAGTATGTCTCACCTGGCCCTGATTACGCTTCTCTCCCACCTTAATCAGCATGTCTCACCTGACCCTGATTACCCTTCTCTCCCACCTTAATCAGCATGTCTCACCTGACCCTGATTAATCTTCTCTCCCACCTTGATCAGTATGTTTCACCTGACCCTGATTACCCTTCTCTCCAACCTTAATCAGCATGTCTCACCTGACCCTGATTAATCTTCTCTCCGACCTTGAAAGTGTCAGCGACATCAAACACTCGAGACAGACTTTCTTTAAAAGGTATCAGCAGCAATTGGTCGCCTATGCTCTACGTTGGACATTCGGAAGAGGACGCTAGGCCTTTGTTATCACAGTATTCTCACAAGCCGTCTGTGGGAGAGGTCAGACTTAGGCTAGTCTACTGTCATGTCACGTGATTCATGAGTTGATCGACACACAGGCCATGTCCGCGTTAAGGACGTGACCCACCCAGGCGTGGATATGATGCAATGCGTTCAAGAGGTATGTTGTAAAACAGGTGTATTTGATTCTTTTTCAGTTTCAAAACAAAATAAATCTATAAATATAGTGACTTCTCTTAAACCAAGATGTCCACTTCATACTAGAATAAAGAAAATCGCCAAGCAAGGCGGTAAAGAAAACAAAGTCTGTTGTGCTTGCGCCAACAAGCTGATTTTGAAAAACACGTTTTTGCAGAGACCATCACTGCAGGAACGCAAAACGTGCTTTGGACAGTCTGTGACAGTCCCAGCATGAGAGTTCAGGGCATGTGAAATTGGGCTGGCGACTCTAGGAACAAAGGTTCCCTGAATGCGTGCCAAGGCCAATCATCGTCTCGACACAAGGTCGACAAAGGAAACGAGGGGTTTAGGTGGAACACTTTGTCTGGTACAGGGAATTGGGGTGTTTGGAGCTGAGGTGGGGGTTCGGAGATGACCACTCTGGCGTTTTGAATTGGCATAGAGGAGGGTTGGTGACAGTGAATCGTGGATAATCATCCATTTACAATTAGTTAGGGGTAGTTCCAAATTAGAGTGATGGCTAAGTCAGACAACCAACAGACGTCTATTAGACAGCCATGTTGTTGCTTGAGGCTATAAAATACTCTGCAAGGATGAACTCAGAGACAGGCTGGGAAGAAAGCTGATATTCTGTCAGCAGTTTGTGAATGAGTGCAAGGTGACTGGACCAGCATACACCTCGAGTTTTGGCTAGACCCTCTATAGGTGTTTATATTTGACACTATGTGAACAGTAAGAGATCTGAATGCGTGTTGCGCGTGCAGGACACCTAATGAACGATGCGTGATCTTATTACATGTGAATGTACATGTTCGTGTGAATACGCCAAGTGATCTATGTAATTGGGAACGCATAGATCGCCTGATTGTAAGTCATCTGATTGTATGTGAATGCCCAGATCGACTGAGTACGGGATCACAAGTGAGTACGTGCTTCAATCATAATTGACGTAATCTAATTACATGTGAGTGTACAGATACCCTGATTGAAAGTGATCTAATTATATGTGAATGCACAGAACAACTGAGTACGTAATCCGATCGTGAGGACGAGTTTGTGATTGTGTGTTGGGTGTGCAGATAAGGAAGTGCAACGGCAAGAATCTGAGTTATGTAGTTTGGGGGAACATCAAAAGCTAGTGCTTACAAACCTCCTATGTAGTTCAATATGTATATTATGATTATTTAGTTCAGATGTACTTTGTTCTTTTTGTTTATATAATATGTTTATTCATGTAAATCAATAACATTGTTTTGTTTTAAATGTTAATAAAGGATGTTATGTGTTATGGCAGGATATTGTTTACTGTGTGAGGTCTTGTCGTGGTGTGGATACATGTTGTAACTCTTTAGATAAGTAAACTACTCAGCTAAACCTGGACTCTGCCCCATTTCTTATTTTGGTCCGAGTGACCAGGGTATCTTTAATAGGATAAGTACTACGCAGCTCTAAACGTCTAACGCTGCCACAAGTCTACCCGTAAGTAGCAAATTTGCAGGTGTGACCCTATGCTTCGTGTTGTACCACTCAACAAATGAAACAGTGCAGTATTCGAATTCCGCACGTTTCACATAGCCATTGCTCTCAATGTAGGTACAACTGCGCTTAGTCATATCGGAGATGGACGACAGACTCGGAGGTCCTATGTTCACTCAGTGCACGGGAACGAACTCCTAGCAGTTAAAAACCTAAAAGAGCAGCTGTTAGCAACACATTATAAAAGTAATGACATTTCTACCCAATCGGTTCTTGCAGGAAGCCTAAAAGGGGGCAACCCCTACATCAGGCAACCAGCATAGACGTGCAATCAGTTAGGACCTCCGTTTTCAAACAGTCCAGCATAAACGTGCAATCAGTTAGGACCTCCGTGTTCAAACAGTCCAGCATAGACGTGCAATCAGTTAGGACCTCCGTGTTCAAACAGTCCAGGATAGACACACAATCAGTTAGGACCCCCGTGTTCAAACAGTCCAGGATAGACACACAATCAGTTAGGACCTCCGTGTTCAGACAGTCCAGGATAGACACACAATCAGTTAGGACCTCCGGATAGACGCGCAATCAGAAAGTCTAGATCAGAGACCAGAGGCATCTGCGAGCTATGTTTTCCAGTCGTGTCATAGAACTTTCCGCCCTCACATTGGCTTGATCACTCACCAGCGCACCCGCAGACTAGGGGACGCAGTATGGCATGATATGCTGCTGGTGGCCTTGCTGATAACCGTGAACACATTATTAACGCTCACAAGTTCACAAGTGTGCGGGCAAGGTAACAAATCATGCCACGGTTAATGTGTTTGTGGTCAAGGTGTAGAGGGAGCTGTTGTTGTTGTTGTTGTTGTTATTATTGTTGTTGTTGTTGTTGTTGAATGTCCACAATGAGTAAGATTACTCTTTTGCACGCCGTGAAAAGAGCGTTACGTGGAGTACTGTAGCAGCTTTCTTCACATCCCGAGGACGCTAATGTGGAGTACTTGAGCAGCTTTCTTCACATCCCAAGGACGCTAATGTGGAGTACTGTTGCAGCTTTCTTCACATCCCGAGGACGCTAATGTGGAGTACTGTAGCAGCTTTATTCACATCCCGAGGACGCTAATGTGGAGTACTGTTGCAGCTTTATTCACATCCCGAGGACGCTAATATGGAGTACTGTTGCAGCTTTATTCACATCCCGAGCATGCTGATAAGGTGGTCCTTCAAGCTGCTGTGCTATGCTTGGCTTCATTTGCATGTCGCTCACTACCTTAAAGGTGAAGGTCAGTCCCATAGCAACAGTTGCCGTCAGGGATAAAGATAACGCTTCGTGTACTGAGCCTCAGCCTATGGGAGGTGAGGTAGCCAGTTCCCTTCCTAGCTGTTTTTACTTTCCCCAACTCAGGTATCCTTCTTCTTCTTCTTCTTCTTCTTCTTCTTCTTCTTCTTCGTACGCTGTCAGACGTCAACTTGAATTTGTTCGAAGAAAGCAGCTGTCATCCTGAGGCTGTCGACACTGCCATAGAGCTTGTCTAGTGTTGGCACTGGTGATGGTCACATGTGCCTTCTCTGGTCCTCGTATGTCGGGCAATTTTGCAGCAGATGTTGAGCGGTCATTTTCCATGTGCCACAGGTGCATTCGTCAGTGCCACATATCTTCAGTTTATTGAATAGATGGTACCTCAGTCTGTTGTGGCCTGTGCGGAGTTTGTAGACCACGACCTGCTCTCTTCTGTTCAGCTGGTAATAGGCATCATTTTTTGTGTAGTCAGTATGTTCTGTTTTCAATTTGGCCGTGATCTGGCCTTAATAAGCCTTTTGGACTCTTCGTAGGTCACACTTGGATCTGGTTGTGGTAGCCTTGCACCTTATTTTGCCAGTCGGTCTGCCGCGTCGTTGCCGTGGATGTTACAATGGGATAGAACTCACTGTACCACTACTCTTTTTGGTGCGGACTGCTGGCATCAATTCAGGTATCCATTTACAGCTGGGTCGACTGAAAGCGGTCGTGCCAGGCACGAACCACGGCCCGTATTTTGTTTCTGTCTGTCCGTCCGTGAACTCGACACATGGCACGCTGTAATCCCATTCTAGTAAGCCAACTCACTGTCAACTAGATTACACGCTCCAGTTGAGATGTGCGGGTACCTGTATGCACATTTGCATATCATAAACATAAACAGTGTAACAATGAATTATTATTGCTGGGTTCAGCAAAGATGATTTATAGTGACAAGGAATAAAGGCTGCTTGTACTTGTAGTCATCGAAGAATGTAAAATGTAAAGGAGTTTCATATCAGAAACTGCTTCATTTGCATATGGCCACAACTTGATTATGAGGTGGAATAGTAGGTCTTTTCCTCACTGCCATTTTCAATCAGGGTCGACTGAAACATGTCGATAACGCGAGTCAAACCTGGTACATTTGCGATGAAAAGTGAATACTCTACCACCCTACCACCTTGCTAAGAAGGCACTGACAACATTGGCTAGCAATTTTCGTGTTTTCATTCACATAGCTTCGTAAGACAAATTCGTTCTTGATCTGACCAGGCGATCTTTCGTGTGGAGATGGTACTTGATCTGGCCAGGCGATCTTTGATGTGGAGATGGTACTTGATCTGACCAGGCGATCTTTGATGTGGAGATGGTCTTTGATCTGACCAGGTGATCTTTGATGTGGAGATGGTACTTGATCTGATCTGACCAGCCGATCTTTGATGCGGAGATGGTACTTTATCTGACCAGGCGATCTTTGATGTGAAGATGGTACTTGATCTGACCAGGTGATATTTGGTGTAGAGATGGTCTGTGATCTGACCAGGCGATCTTTGATGTGGAGATGGTACTTGATCTGATCTGACCAGCCGATCTTTGATGCGGAGATGGTACTTTATCTGACCAGGCGATCTTTGATGTGAAGATGGTACTTGATCTGACCAGGTGATATTTGGTGTAGAGATGGTCTGTGATCTGACCAGGCGATCTTTGATGTGGAGATGGTACTTGATCTGATCTGACCAGCCGATCTTTGATGTGGAATGGTACTTGATCTGATCTGACCAGCCGATCTTTGAAGTGGAGATGGTACTTTATCTGATCTGACCAGCCGATCTTTGATGTGGAGATGGTACTTTATCTGACCAGGCGATCTTTGATGTGGAGATGGTACTTGATCTGATCTGACCAGCCGATCTTTGATGTGGAGATGGGACTTGATCTGATCTGACCAGCCGATCTTTGATGTGGAATGGTACTTGATCTGATCTGACCAGCCGATCTTTGATGTGGAGATGGCACTTTATCTGATCTGACCAGCCGATCTTTGATGTGGAGATGGTACTTTATCTGATCTGACCAGCCGATCTTTGATGTGGAGATGGTACTTGATCTGATCAGGCGATATTTGGTGTGGAGATGGTACTTGATCTGATATGACCAGGCGATCTTTGATGTGGAAATGGTACTTGATCTAACCAGGCGATCTTTGATGTGGAGAGGGTAATTGATCTGATTTGATACCTCTTCTTAATTTTGCTCCAAACAAAGCATAGGAGAGCCGTTGCAGATTAATCCTCACAGGACGTGGGCCCTTGCACGTTATGGGCTCTAACAGTTTCTGTAGCAGTTATTCTGTCTGGTGCTAACCTGATATAGTTTCTGTAGCAGTTATTCTGTCTGGTGCTAACCTGATATAGTTTCTGTAGCAGTTATTCTGTCTGGTGCTAACCTGATATAGTGTCTGTAGCAGTTATTCTGTCTGGTGCTAACCTGATATAGTTTCTGTAGCAGTTATTCTGTCTGGTGCTAACCTGATATAGTTTCTGTAGCAGTTATTCTGTCTGGTGCTAACCTTATATAGTTTCTGTAGCAGTTATTCTGTCTGGTGCTAACCTGATATAGTTTCTGTAGCAGTTATTCTGTCTGGTGCTAACCTGATATAGTTTCTGTAGCAGTTATTCTGTCTGGTGCTAACCTTATATAGTTTCTGTAGCAGTTATTCTGTCTGGTGCTAACCTGATATAGTTTCTGTAGCAGTTATTCTGTCTGGTGCTAACCTGATATAGTTTCTGTAGCAGTTATTCTGTCTGGTGCTAACCTGATATAGTTTCTGTAGCAGTTATTCTGTCTGGTGCTAACCTGATATAGTTTCTGTAGCAGTTATTCTGTCTGGTGCTAACCTGATATAGTTTATGTAGCAGTTATTATGTCTGGTGCTAACCTGATATAGTTTCTGTAGCAGTTATTCTGTCTGGTGCTAACCTGATATAGTTTCTGTAGCAGTTATTCTGTCTGGTGCTAACCTGATATAGTTTCTGTAGCAGTTATTCTGTCTGGTGTTCACCTGATATAGTTTCTGTAGCAGTTATTCTGTCTGGTGCTAACCTGATATAGTTTCTGTAGCAGTTATTATGTCTGGTGCTAACCTGATATAGTTTCTGTAGCAGTTATTCTGTCTGGTGCTAACCTGATATAGTGTCTGTAGCAATTATTCTGTCTGGTGCTAACCTGATATAGTTTCTGTAGCAGTTATTCTGTCTGGTGCTAACCTGATATAGTTTCTGTAGCAGTTATTCTGTCTGGTGCTAACCTGATATAGTTTCTGTAGCAGTTATTCTGTCTGGTGCTAACCTGATATAGTTTCTGTTGCAGTTATTCTGTCTGGTGCTAACCTGATATAGTTTCTGTAGCAGTTATTCTGTCTGGTGCTAACCTGATATAGTTTCTGTAGCAGTTATTCTGTCTGGTGCTAACCTGATATAGTTTCTGTAGCAGTTATTCTGTCTGGTGCTAACCTGATATAGTTTCTGTAGCAGTTATTCTGTCTGGTGCTAACCTGATATAGTTTCTGTAGCAGTTATTCTGTCTGGTGCTAACCTGATATAGTTTCTGTAGCAGTTATTCTGTCTGGTGCTAACCTGATATAGTTTCTGTAGCAGTTATTCTGTCTGGTGCTAACCTGATATAGTTTCTGTAGCAATTATTCTGTCTGGTGCTAACCTGATTTGGAACATTCTTCAGGCGTCTTCATCCGTTGATTTTCTGCCCAAATATTTGGTCTTGATATTTACACAAGAAGCTGACTAGGATCAGTACAAGGTTGTTGTTGTTGTTGTTGTTATTGGTGTTGTTGTTATTGGTGATGTTGTTATTGGTTTTATTGTTATTGGTGTTGTTGTTATTGGTGATGTTGTTATTGGTGTTGTTGTTATTGGTTTTGTTGTTATTGGTGTTGTTGTTATTGGTGTTGTTGTTATTGGTTTTGTTGTTATTGGTGTTGTTGTTATTGGTGTTGTTGTTATTGATGTTGTTTTTGCTGGTGTTGTTGTTATTTGTGTTGTTGTTGCTGTTTTTGCTGGTGTTGCTGTTGTTGGTATTGTTGTAATTGGTGTTGTTGTTATTGGTGTTGTTTTTGTTGGTGTTGTTGTTATTTGTGTTGTTGGTGTTGTTGTTATTTATTTTGTTGTTATTGGTGGTATTGTTGTTGTTGCTGTTGTTGTTATTGGTTTTGTTGTTGTTGTTGGTTTTGTTGTTATTGGTGTTGTTGTTATTGTTGTTGCTGTTGTTGTTACTGTTGTTGTTGAATGCCCACATTGAGTACAACTACTCAACATGCATCAAAACAAATTCACAAACATTCAGACAAACACACAGACACACCCACCCGTATTCACATACCTATAAACAAATCACGACCACACTCATTCACACACATAAACACAGACACACATGCATTTTAACACGTGCGTGTGCACACACACACGCACACACACACACACCAACTTCTGCACATGCATTGTTCACAGATACACACATTAACAAATGAACATTTAGACACAACGATACACCAACACACTAACACACCGACACGCCGACACACCAACACACCGACACACCAACACACCGACACACCAACACGGCGACACACCGACATACCAACACGCCGACACACCGACATACCGACACGTCGACACACCAACACGCCAACACACCGACACGCCGCCAAACTAACACACTGACACACCAACACGGCGACACACCGACATATCAACACGCCGACACACCGACACACTAACACACTGACACATCAACACGGCGACACACCGGCACACCGACATACCAACACGCCGACACACCGACGTATCGACACGCCGACACACCAACACGCCAACACACCGACACGCCGACACACCGACACACTAACACACTGACACCAACGCACCTCCACACATTCGAAAAAAACACGTATCAATACATTCACACCTGCACACATTCACATTTATCCATACATTCACACCTGCACACAACATTTATACATGCATTCACATCTGTACACACCATTTATCTATACATTCACACCTGCACATAACATGTATCCATACATCCACATCATCACACATTCACGTGTATCAATACATTCACACCTGCCCAGATCCACATGTATCCATACATTCACACCTGCATACATTCACATGTATCCATACATTCACACCTGCACACATTCACATATACCCATACATTCACACCTGCACATATTCAACCGTATCCCTACATTCACACCTGCCCACAACATTTATCCATACATTCACACTTACACACATTCACATTTATCCATACATTCACACTTGCACACATTCAACCTTATCCATACATTCACACGTGCACACATTCAACGTTATCCATACATTCACACCTACCCATATTCACACTTCACCATACATTCACACCTGCACACATTCAACTTTATCCATACATTCACACCTGCACGCATTCAACTTATCCATACATTCACATCTGCCCACAACATGTATCCATACATTCACACCTGCACGCATTCAACCTTATCCATACATTTACACCTGCCCACAACATGTATCCATACATTCACACCTGCACTAATTCAACTTTATCCATACATTCACACCTGCACGCTTTCAACCTTATCCATACATTCACATCTGCCCACATTCACACTTATCCATACATTCCCAGCTGTACACAGCATTTATCCACATTAAAATTACGTAACACATGCACGCTTGTCTACATTCACACACACTCGCTGTCGAAGACGGATGTGTCGGACCGAAAGGTGCAACTATCGCAGTCAAGCTGTAAACTACGACACTACGCATTCCGTTCTTCAGACAACATCCAAAGCCCTTTCCAGAGTTTGATAGCGGGAGACTGAGAACAAACGAAAAGAAGACGAATATACACACTCAAAACCCCATTGCCCTTTTCAAGAACCTACGTAGCTAACACAAATTCAACTGCAACCCGTCAGCCCTCTCCCACTTGACAGCCCTTTACGCTCCATAAATCTGTGTCCAACACACGATTAGTCAAACATCATCAAGAGTAACGCATGGCTGGGCTCTCCCACCAGCACAACTCCAAACCATCCATCACATTAACTCCATATCAACACTCATCGTCTTATCCTGTCGTATCACCGACAGCTGATAACTGTTAACTAGCATCCCACCAGATTCAGGGAGATAACTGCCACAGCCGTGATTGAAGGGGAGACCATAACATTACGGAAATATCGAAATATGGCGTGGTTTGTGGGATCATTGTTCCTCTACAACGACAGATTATCGGACAGTAAAACTAGTCTACATTATTCATTATTTAGAACAAATTATCATCATTAGTTGTTATTCTGTGATGATAAAATATTAGCTATATACATTCTTTCTGTTTACCTCCTTTCGATCACTGATGTTGTCTGTCTTCCTGACTTGTGAGAGCACAGAGTAACTTTAAGGTCAGGTGACACGTACTGGTAAAGAACTGACATAAGGTCAGGTGAAACGTACTGGTCAAGAACTGACATAAGGTCAGGTGAAACGTAGTGGTAAAGAACTGACATAAGGTCAGGTGACACGTACTGGTCAAGAACTAACATAAGGTCAGGTGACACGTACTGGTCAAGAACTCACATAAGGTCAGGTGAAACGTACTGGTCAAGAACTGACATAAGGTCAGGTGAAACGTATTGGTCAAGAACTGACATAAGGTCAGGTGAAATGTACTGGTCAAGAACTGACATAAGGTCAGGTGAAACGTACTGGTCAAAGTTTCACCTCATGACAAGGTCAGGTGAAACGTACTGACCAAGACTAAACCTGATCTCTAGGTCAGATGAAACATATTGGTCAAGAACTTACAAACGGTCAAGTAAAACGTACTGATCAAAGTTCCACCTCATGACAAGGTCAGGTGATACATGCTGACCACGACCCCTACCTCACGTAATGGTCAGGTGATACATGCTGACCCAGACCCCTACCTCACGTAATGGTCAGGTGATACATACTGACCCAGACCCCTACCTCACGTAATGGTCAGGTGATACATGCTGACCCAGACCCCTACCTCACGTAATGGTCAGGTGATACATGCTGGTCCAGACCCCTACCTCACGTAAGGCCCAGGTGATACATACTGACCACGACCCCTACCTCACGTAAGGTCCAGGTGATACATACTGGGGTCAAGAACCCTATCTCGCCCATGCGCCAGGAAACAGACTGTGTGATAGCAGTGTGACCAGCGAGGGGGGGGGGGGGGGGGGGGAGTGGATCGACACTATGATCCCCGTATTGGTAGTATCATCTTAAGGCGTAAGCGCAGTGGACAGCTGCCTAGGCCATCCATGATTATGTGGGCCCTGTGATGAATTGAATCAATCATCACCTTATCAATGCTTATTTGTAGTTTGAATGGTTAGGTAGGGGCCCCAATGTGTTTATGGTTGAATGGTTAGGTAGGGGCCCCAATGGGTTTAGGGTTGAATGGTTAGGTAGGGGCACACTGGGTTTAGGGTTGAATGGTTAGGTAGGGCCCCAATGGGTTTAGGGTTGAATGGTTAGGTAGGGTCCCAATGGGTTTAGGGTTCAATGGTTAGGAAGGAGCACACTGGGTTTAGGGTTGAATGGTAAGGTAGGGGTCCCAACGGGTTTAGGATTGAATGGTTAGGTATGGGTCCCAATGGGCTTAGGGTTGAATGGTTAGGTAGGGGTTCCAATGGGTTTAGGGTTGAATGGTTAGGTAGGGGTTCCAATGGGTTTAGGGTTGAATGGTTAGGTAGGGGCACACTGGGTTTAGGGTTGAATGGTTAGGTAGGGGCACACTGGGTTTAGGGTTGAATGGTTAGGTAGGGTCCCAATGGGTTTAGGGTTGAATGGTTAGGTAGGGTCCCAATGGGTTTAGGGTTGAATGGTTAGCTAGGGGTCCCAATGGGTTTAGGGTTGAATGGTTAGGTAGGGGTCCCAATGAGTTTAGGATTGAATGGTAAGGTAGGGGTCCCAACGGGTTTAGGATTGAATGGTTAGGTATGGGTCCCAATGGGCTTAGGGTTGAATGGTTAGGTAGGGGTTCCAATGGGTTTAGGGTTGAATGGTTAGGTAGGGGTTCCAATGGGTTTAGGGTTGAATGGTTAGGTAGGGGCACACTGGGTTTAGGGTTGAATGGTTAGGTAGGGGCACACTGGGTTTAGGGTTGAATGGTTAGGTAGGGTCCCAATGGGTTTAGGGTTGAATGGTTAGGTAGGGTCCCAATGGGTTTAGGGTTGAATGGTTAGCTAGGGGTCCCAATGGGTTTAGGGTTGAATGGTTAGGTAGGGGCACACTGGGTTTAGAGTTGAATAGTTAGGTATGGGTCCCAATGGGTTCATTTGAATGGCTATGTAAGGACCACTATGATTGTTTTCCCTAGGGCCCTAATGATTGTTATCCATAGGGCCCTAATGATTGCTATCCCCAGAGCCCTAATGATTGCTATCCCTAGGGCCCTAATGATTGCTATCCCCAGGGTCCTGATGATTGCTATCCCCAGGGTCCTAATGATTGCCATCCCCAGGGCCCTAATGATTGCTATCCCTAGGGCCCTAATGATTGCTATCCCCAGGGTCCTAATGATTGATATCCCCATGGCCCTAATGATTGCTATCCCTAGGGCCCTAATGATTGCTATCCCCAGTGTCCCAATGATTACTATCTCTAGGGCCCTAATGATTGCTATCCCCAGAGCCTTAATGATTGCTATCCCTGGGGCCCTAATGATTGCTATCCCCAGGGTCCTAATGATTGCTATCCCCAGGGCCCTAATGATTGCTATCCCTAGGGTCCTAATGATTGCTATTCCTAGGGCCCTAATGATTGCTATCTCCAGGTCCCTAATGATTGCTATCCCCAGGGCCCTATTGATTGCTATCCCCAGGCCCTAATGATTGCTATCCCCAGGGCCCTAATGCTGTCAAGAGGTTCCTTCACAGTAGTTAACCTACTAAGGAATTTCACTACAGCCAGGAGGACCCAAGTTCACCTTTTCAAAAACGCTTCTAGATGTAAGAAGAGCCACTGCAACATGCCACGCCGTCCAGATGTGACTCAACTGGACACTAGTGGCACTGGACAATAACACGATCAGCAAATGTCATCATTGGTATTTCATTTCACGACGACCTCGTTTATCCTAGTGACTACGGGAAACTGAAACGATAGCCCGGTCACGCACAACATACCGACCAGGACGTCACATCAGGCACAACATACCGACCAGGACGTCACGTCAGGCACAACATACCGACCAGGACGTCACGTCAGGCACAACATACCGACCAGAACCACAACCTCCTGACCAAGACCACAACATCCTGACGACAACATCCTGACCACAACCTTCTGACCACAACCTCCTGACCAAGACCACGAAATCCTGACCAAGACTACAACCTCTACCATGTATCATTCCCTGGAAACATGCTGTTTCCAAGCTAGTCTGACTGACGAAATATGGATTAACATGATCCCCGTAGTAGTGAGCGTCATGTAGATGAAGCCAAGCATAGCACAACCACACGAAGGACCACAGCCCACCTTCATCAGCACGCTCGGGATGTAAGGAAAGCTGCTACAACCAGCCACGTAACGCACAACTCAGAGCGCACAAATAAACCAAACTTACTCCTTGCAGGCATTCAACAACAACAATCTTTGAGGTTACAGTTGGACCCCTGCTCTGTGGACCCTAGGACCTGACGAAGGCATATTGGTAATAACGCTGGTTGCTATTTTTGTAAACTAATTAAAACCTAACCAGACAGCTGCCCGTTACGAGGACTTTTATTTCTCCTATTTTATCCGACTTCCCCAAAACCTAGAGAGCTGACATTTTGTACACAGCCCCCTACTAGTCAGACCTGTTAATCTATCAAAGGTTGACGGATAATGGACAGGTCATTCAAAGATTTGCACCGAAAAAAAGTTTTTATTTTATTTACTTGTTAAATTTGTGAAAGGTGGTCCGAAGGTATAACATTGCTGTGGCGGATGAAGTGTAAGATACTTGATTGTACTAGACCACAGCTTGTTTATGATGTGGGGTGTCCAACTCACTGACTTTCAAAGTATGCTAGGTACCCATTTACTGCTGGGGCAACTGGAGATGTCGATAACGGGGATTTGAACACGATACCTTCACCGTAAGAGCCGTGCTATCACTCTGGTAGTCAGCTTCTCATGTATTTGTAGCAACACAAGTATACCATTCACGTCATAGTACCGGTAGAGTCCCTACCTCACTGATCAAAGAAAATGGATTCGCGTCCCGATTTTGTTGAGGTCCAGTCTACCCAACAAGCTTTTTACTCCAGATTTACATTTAGGGAAACCATTGAAGCACGGATGGAATCTAGTCGTCACACTTTACACACACACACACACACACACACACACACACACACACAAAGCCTAGACTTGTACAGAATCTAACACCCCATCCTCGACTGCAGCGGCTGATACTCGGATAAATTTACCTTTCAATTTGTCCTACCGTAATTCCGGTTATTCTCTAACTATCCCAGAAAAAAGTCCGGACGAATAGAATCAATTCAAGCGAATGAACAGAGAACAATAACACTGTCATCCCATGTTTGAACACAACAACAATCTTTGTGTCAAATTGAAATTAAGAGTTTAAATACAAATTGGTACCTGGTGGTAGGCAGGACCTAACAGCTGGGCTCGTGGGGGTGAGAGCACGTGACTGGAACAGCGGTTCTCAGCTGGTGTGGTGTGGGCGTCAAATAGATGTGTAAGGAAGGGTCACTTTGTCAACCAGGTGTCGCTGGTATTACTGTTCGTTTATGCGTTTAAGGCCCGTTGCGTTGGTCGGCCGCATGCATGACCCACAGCTGTGGGGTGTTTTAAGGCCTCGTTCAGGGCGGAGGAAGAGGTTGCTTTTTGCTGAAGCCATACTAATCGGGGACGGCCTCTTCTGCGCTTCCAGCCGGTTGGGGAAAGACTTTTGGCGCTGAGAAACGACTTGTGTAGCATCTTGTGGGCAGGGGTTTCCTGGTCCAGCCTAACCGAACAAAGAAACTCGGCTACGGTCAAATGTTTCTGAATATTAAGTGAAGGTCTGTTTTAGCAGAGACCTCCACGTTGCGGAGGTAGTCATGCCATCAGATGTCCAGGATGGTCGCACATGTGAAAGGCTTCCAGTCTCGACGTGTCATGTTTTAGCAATGGCCAGGTTCAGAACACGTAAAGCAGGACTGGGACCACGCATGACTGGGACCACACAGGACTGGGGCCACGCAGGACTGGTAGATGCAGATTTTTGTTCCAAATGAAATCCTGCCATTACTCCACACACGTCGGAGGTCGTATATAGCAGATGCAGCTAGTCCGATCCGCCTTGACATATCAGGATCGCTGCGCCCATCAGATGATATCATGTTACCGAGGTAGATGAATTCGTTGGTGTCCTCCGCAGCGTGACCTTGAGTTTCAATACCCTGCGGAGCTGTGTCGGAAAGGAGGTTCTGAACTTTTGTCTTGGCCCAGGATATAGACAGGCCTAGGGAGGGCGTTCCGCTGTCTAACATTTCCAGAGAGCGATGCAACGCAGATCTGGCTGTATCGAACAGGACAATGTCGTCCGCATAAACAAGATCAGTGAAGGTTGACTGATCAATAGCTATACCCTCCTGATGCACGCTGAGACGGTCAAGGAGCCAGTCGACTGCCCCGCAGAATAGGTCGGGGGCAAGAACACATCCCTGTCTGACACCCGAAGTCGTGGGAATCTGTCAGAGAGAGAGCCACCCAAATCTGTCAGAGAGAGTGCCACCCAAATCTGTCAGAGAAAGTGCCACCCAAATCTATCGGAGAGAGTGCCACCCAAATCTGTCAGAGATAATGCCACCCAAATCTGCCAGAGAGAGTGCCACCCAAATCTATCGGAGAGAGTGCCACCCAAATCTGTCAGAGAGAATGCCACCCAAATCTGTCAGAGAGAGTGCCACCCAAATCTATCGGAGAGAGTGCCACCCAAATCTGCCAGAGAGAGTGCCACCCAAATATGTCAGAAAGAGTGCCACCCAAATCGAACTTTGGCGCCAGTGTCCTTGTGTAGCTCCTTGATCAGGTTCAACAGATAGATAGATAGATAGATAGATAGATAGATAGATAGATAGATAGATAGATAGATAGATAGATAGATAGATAGATAGATAGATGGATGGATGGATGGGATGGGTAGATAGGTAGATAGGTAGATAGATAGATAGGTATATATATATATATATATATTACTTACTTAGTCGCTCCTCTTCTACCGTGATGTGTAGAGGTAATATATATATATATATATATATATATATATATATATATATATATATATATATACATAGATAGAGAGAGAGAGAGAGAGAGAGAGAGAGAGAGATAGAATGGGTAATTAATTTTACCTGAACATAACTTATTATTGAATAGTTATTAATACGTATCTCTTCTTTAAACAATCGTTGTATTTAATCCTGTACAAAATTCACTACAATTTAGTTCACAATGAACTTTTCAGCGCGATCAAGCTTTTACAGTTCATTCAGCCATTCTATCTTTTTCTTCGGGTCATATTCATTATTGAGAATATCATTTCAACGAGTGACTGGTGTGCAGATAATGAATTCTATAATTTAGACAAGATTGGGCAATGAAATATTATTTTCTTTGAAATCGCTGAAAAGTTGTATCCCTTTTTTTTATTCGTAACTTGCATTTTTCCAAATGTCATAACACGCAAAACAAAAACCTTTTACAATCACCACTTCATGAAACAGTTCATCCAAGTTTATTGCACTATTTGCAAAAGTTTCATTAATTTATTTACTTGCTGCTTCTATTTCAGACAATGAATGATCTTTGTTGTGTAAATAAAAGACTGCTTGACCAAAACTAGGCCAGGGTTGGGTTTTCGTGTTGCCTAATTGCCATTTTCCGTGACTGTACTTTTTGACTTCGTGTAAATTCTGCATTGTAATTTATTTTCAAATAATAGGGACTCAATTACAAACTGATCCGGACGCCGGGACCATACCTTCTAACAGCTACCTTCGGAACAGTTCCGATTAACCTGGGACATATGGAAACTCTAAGTATAGTCATCTTTAACATTTTAATAAAGTTTCACTCAATTCATTTAGTAGCATTTGGCAACAGGCAGTGTCCTACCACGAGAAGCTGGAAGTGCACGGAGCCTCAAGTCGACTGCTGCCTTCGTTGGAGTAATTGAAGTCGAGGTCTGAAGACGAACGAGGAAGATGAATAATAATTTACTTTTGAACGGTTTTCGAGATATTATTGAACGGTATTTTAAAGTGTTATCTGGTAACCCTGATTGTGCAGTCAGATAGAGGCTCATAAATTAATCTTCCCGGGGAAAGTCTGTTTGGACAATTTATAAAACTAGCGAGATTTCCTGATAAAGCAATTACTTAAATTGTTATCATCCCCTAACATCACGATAACATTTAGCTCGTTGTATAGTTTACAAATTAAAACAGCAGTCATCTTCATAGCGAACGTCGACTGCAATGGATGTGCATCTCTTGCTTTATTGAAGTCCAAACTCGGGTTGAGCCAAGCCTCCAGCGAGAGACACATGGGCGGCTCTACACATCATAGCCAGCGCACACAAGGTCTTCATAACTCGGACATATTTCAATTGTCCCTAGTGGAAGATGCAGTTATTTATACAGACAAGATGAAATATCGCTGGGGAGGCCACTTACTGCAAAGAATGGTTGATCGAGCACAGCGACAGTAATATGGTTAATAGCTGTCCATCGTTGGTCCATGAGGACCGCCGATATCATCTCATCCTTATCATAGATTTCCCTGTTGGGTGTGGCTGCGCATGTGGCTGAACGGGCCAATGCGGGCACGAAAACATCTGCTACATATCGGGCACACGAGGTTTGTAGAAGGTGATGATGTTCCCGCTGTTCGGGATTTCCGGGTCTCGCGTCTGCTCTGGGCTTTCACAACACGGTCGTCTACGCCGGTAGCTACACCCGATTTGACTGCGCTTCTCCAGTCAGATCTGTTTTGCGCAAGACATTCCCAGGTGTCGATGTCTGTCTGGCAACTTTTCAGTGAGTCCTTCAGACCGTCTTTAAAACGTTTCTTTGGGCGCCCTCTCTCGCGCCATCCCTCTCTCAGCTCGCCGTAGAGAAGCTTCTTTGGGAGCCGCTCGTCTGACATACGGACGAGGTGTCCGGCCCATCCTAGTCGTGCTTTTTCTAGCAGTGCATGGATGCTGGGCATGATAGCCCTCGAGAGAACCTTGATGTCAGTGACACGATCTGGCCATCGGATATGGAATATTCGCCTCCAACAACCTGTGTGGAAGTGGTTTAACCTCCTTGCATGTCCAGAGTATACAGTCCAGCTTTCGCAAGCGTATAGTAGGGTTGGAATGATGGTTGCACGGTAGACTTTGAGTTTGGTCTTGACGCTGATGCCACGACGTACCCAGACCATCGAGCGCATTCTACCAAAGGCTGTGCTGGCCTTTGCTATTCTGATTGCCACCTCATCGTCTAGGCTGACAGATCTCGACAGCGTGCTGCCCAGATATGTGAATTTGTCTACGACATTCAGCGTCTGCCCGCTGACTGTAGTCTCTGGTTTTCGTGTACGGCATGCCTGGTGCTGGTTGGTACATGACCTCTGTTTTTTGGCATTTATGGTCAGGCCAAAATTTTCACATGCAGAAGAGAACTGGTCCATTCCAACCTGCATGTTCAGTTCTGAGTTGCTCATTAGAGCGCAGTCGTCAGCAAATACAAGTTCCCTGATTATGTCGCCATCCACTTTGGTTTTGGCCTTCATTCTTCTGGGATTGAGTAATTTGCCATCTGTGCGGTACTTTATGGGTATTCCAAGCTCTAGTGATCTGATGTGTTGGTGGCCATATAATTATACACGACCACGCGGCCGCCCACCTATACAATGGCGAGATGGTCTGCTGAGAGACGTAGGTCCAAAATGGTACAACACGGCGAAAGATCAGACTGCATACAGGACATTGTTAGCTACCTTGCATAACGGCACACCTGCCGGACTGAAGTCGAGAATATTGTATTGCATTGTATTGTATCTAATCTGGACCTTCCTTTAATGAATTTTTAGCTGTGCCCTCTTGTTGTTGTAGGTGGTTGTATTTTGAAAAAAACTTGTTATAGTCTAATCTCTGTTTTCAGAGAGAACTGCATAGACCGAATCAGCCACAGCAGGGACATACATAAGGGATTTGGTACTAATTTCCTGTTAAGTGACAAGATACAGTAGCGACTGTGCTGGTTACATTTTTATTAGATCGTCATTTAGTATGTACTAATTTATTCTTTGATGTAATATTACTACACCTTCCGGATCCTGAAATCAAATATCGTCATAAATATGTCTTGATTACTTTCATTCTTCTTCCTCTGTGTTCAGGTTTATCAGTTATGTATTATCTTCTTCTTCTTTATTTGTATTTAAACTTCCTCTAACATGCCCTGAAAAGGGCTTTACAAGTAGCAGGATTTAGTCTGGAGAACGGAATGTGTTATGTCATAGTTTAAAGCTTGACTGCTTTCTTTCAGTCCGATACATTCAACTTCAGCAGGCATTTTTGGGTACCGGGTTAGCCTTCCCTCTTCAATCCCTTCTCCTTAGCCAGTCTGCTCTGTTGCAGCCTGTTATCCAGGATCACCACATGGAGGCGTAGAAGGGTCTTGGCAAGTTTAGGTCACTGACTGCTGCAGCTCGTGCACCGCTCAGCGTTTTGATTGGCTATGTATAAAAAAAACGAAATGGACAGCCTGTCCGAGACACTAATAAATACCGGCCATAATTTCAACAGTTAAAACTAATTGAATTTCTTTAGACCAGTTCTCTTCAACCTGGGAGCTACCGCCCTCTAGTGGGCATTCTTAGCTTTCAGGTGGGCGGTAGCAGAATAATGACATTCTGTATTAAAAACACAACCTGAGGAAACTAACAAAAGTGACAATTTTGAGAACCTGTGTGTTTCCTGTGGCAGCATACGACTGTGAAACATGGACAGTTACTCAAACCTTGAGACCTTCAAGTCGAAATGTTATAAAAAGGCCTTAGAATACCGTACACCCAAAAAAGAAAAATGCAGACATTCGACAAGAGTTAGGCATAGAGACATTCGACAAGAGTTAGGCATAGAGACATTCGACAAGAGTTAGGCATAGAGACATTCGACAAGAGTTAGGCATAGAGACATTCGACAAGTGTTAGGCATAGAGACATTCGACAAGAGTTAGGCATAGAGACATTCGACAAGAGTTAGGCATAGAGACATTCGACAAGAGTTAGGCATAGAGACATTCGACAAGAGTTAGGCATAGAGACATTCGACAAGAGTTAGGCATAGAGACATTCGACAAGAGTTAGGCATAGAGACATTGTGCATTGAAATACTTAGGCCACATCTAAAGACACAACTGTCTTGAAAGAACGGTAATTGAAGGTATGGAGCCTGACAAGACAGTCAGACCAAGAAAGCGATGGCACCAAGATGTCAAGGAATGTTTAGGCATGGTTCTTGAGCAGGCTGGGGATTTGGTAAGAGATCGAGTTTCTTTCAGACAGGCTGTGATGGGAGCGACGTTCTGCAAAGGACATGCTGCATGATGATTATAAACATCCAACATACACAGACTCAGGGCACGATCGCAAAGTTTTCTTCAATTTAGAATTGAGTGGGTGGTAAGGAAAATTAACTCTCACGAAAGTTATAAAAGTTGGCTCCAAATTAAAAGATTGAAGAGCTCTAGTCTACTTATATATATACTTTTATTATAACGGTCCTTGAACACCTGTATGACAAGGCATCTAGCGCAGTTCTTGTGAATGGGAGGCGAGGAGACTGGTTTCGCACATTAGTTGGTGTGAGACAGGGGTGTACACTCTCTCCAACTCTTTTCAATATATTCCTTGAAGGAATTATGAGTGAGGCACTTGGAGGTCACGTTGGTACTGTCAAGATAGGGGGCCGAACGATTACCAACCTTCGTTTTGCAGATGATATCGACGGGTTGGCGGGTTCAGAAGCAGAACTCCAGGAATGGGTCAGAAGGCTCGATGAAACAGCTCTTGACTATGGTATGGAGATAAACGCTGGAAAGACAAAATTAATGACCAACAAGGCTACGGGCTTCAACAACAAGATAAAAGCTAACGGTTGACCGTTTTAAATATCTTTGGTCGATTGTCAGTGATGAAGGATCAAAATGTGAAGTGTTGGCCAGAATAGCACAGACAATAGCGGCGCTTGCACGGCTTAACAAAATCTGGCAAGATAAACGGTTAGCACTACGCACGAAAATCAGATTAATGCGTATACTGGTCCTGTCAATATTCCTATATGCTTGTGAGACATGGACAGTTACAGATGACCTTCAACGAAGGATACAGGCCTTGGAGATGAGATGTTTCCGAAAACTTTTAAACGTCACGTACAAAGATCGAGTTACAAATGAGGAAATACGAGATAGAATTACAACAACAATTTTGATGACCTCTTGGCAACTGTCAAAAGAAGGAAACTCGCTTGGTACGGTCACATATCGAGATCAAGTGGTCTTGCAAACACAGTCCTCCACGGGAAGGTGCGTGGCAGACGACGAAGAGGCCGGCCAAAAAAGAGATGGGAAGACAACATAAAAGAATGGACCAGTCTCCGACCAGAAGAGTCACGAGCAGCGGCATCTGACAGAGAGGGATGGCGTGGAGTTGTGAGGATGTCTTCATGTGTGCCCCAACGACCTCACCGGTTACGGGATGACCTGACCTGAGTCTACTTAGTAGTTTTTGTTGTTTTTGTTGTTTTGAATGCCCATAATGAGTAGGTTACTCTTATGTGCGCCCTGACGGGTTGCAGTAGCTTTCCTAACATCCCGAGCGTGCTGATAAAGGTGGACCGGGGTGCTCCAGGCAGTTGTGCTACGCTTGGCTTCATCTGCGTGTCGCTCACTACTACGGAGATCACATCAAACCTCACCTTGTTAGCCAGACTGTTGTCCTCGACAACAGCCCTTTTCCAGGACAACCAATGAGGAGGTCAGGTGAGGATCTTGGCCAGTATATTTCTCCTGGCTAACAATCTCTAATCAGTGTGTTTTGCCTGACCAGACGTTAGCCTCATTGTCCCTACTGTACACAGTAAGAAACATTGAAATTAGGAGGCCGAAGAGACAGAGCTACATACGCCTGGAGGCAGTCTACAGTCTCTGGTCCTATCACTGATCTTTTGTTTTTATACTGGTGGCGTTCACATAAAAAATCTCTTGGCAGTTGGAAATAGAAGAGAGAGGCTTAACGGCCGCTGCTCCGACAAAATTCAAGTTAAAAATCTACTCAATTTATTCTAGGGATTCTCGTCCTACAGATTATGTCGTAAAAAAGCGACTGTGTGGCTATAATATCAGGTCTTGCTTATGTAGTTAGCGGAGCAGCATAGATGGCGCCTGACAGGCTGCGAGTCTACCTTGCTCTAATTTACGCTTCCACCACTACCAGTCCCAAAAATAGGCGATCGCATATTCCAGAGACTACCAACCTAATAGTCAGTAACATATACTGGAATTGGCTTGGCTTCGTTCGTTCTCAATCTTCCCCTACCAAACCCCGAAAGGGCTTAAGTAGCAGAATGTAGTCCAGGGAAAGGAATGCATTGTGTCATAGTTTACAGCTTGACTACGATATTTGCAAATTTCGGTCCAACACATCCGACTTCAGCAAGCAATTTATTTAGTACATGATAGCATTCCTTCTTCGATCCCTTCTCCTTAGCAAGTCTGCCCTGCTGCAGTCTGTTATCCAGGATCACCGCGTGGAGGTGTAGAAGGGTCTTGGCAGCTCTGGTTCGATGGCCCTGACGCTAGCTATCAGCTATGGGTCGCTGACCACTGCAGCTCATGCGCTGCTCATCTCTGGTTCGATGGTCCTGACGCTAGCTATCAGCTATGGGTCGCTGACCACTGCAGCTCATGCGCTGCTCAGCTCTGGTTCGATGGCCCTGACGCTAGCTATCAGCTATGGGTCGCTGACCACTGCAGCTCATGCGCTGCTCAGCATCTTGATCACAGATGCCGGGATTGACCTGGCAAGTCACCAGTAGATTTTCACCTGCCAAAAAATATGAAACAAAGGAGGTCACACCTCCCCACGCCGTCTAACGAAACAAGTGGACTGAAGATAGATATAGAGATGGCATGACACTGCTGGTGACCGATACAGTCCATATTCTGGAGCACTGGGCAGAGCACATCAGTGCTATCCTAAACTGTTTGTCAGTTATCAACAAACAAGCCATAGCACGCATGCCTTAGTTGTTATCAACGGCAGGCTCGAAATCCCACCCAGTGCATATCAGGTTGAGAAAGCTATGAGCCTAATGTCCATCACCAGTTCCCATCATCCCCATTTCCCACTTCACCATTTCCCATCATCACCATTTCCAATTATCACCATTTCCCATCATCCCCATTTCCCACTTCACCATCACCCATTTCCAATTATCACCATTTCCCACTTCACCATCACCACTTTTCCCCATCACCATTTGAATCGGCCGCCCCTGTCTTCAAGGATGAGACATTTGATATGCCAGATTGAATACCAAGATTATATATATATTTCAGTTCAGTTCAGGCGCCATCTCCGCATCGAAGGTTTGCTGCAATGGATCTCCAGCGTACTCTATCTCTTGTCATAATTGTACAATCTGAGAGGCTTTTTGCAGTCCATCTCCTGATGTTATCCACCCACTTAAAACGTCGTCTGCCTCTTGAACGACTCCCTTCCACTCTACCTTCAAGTATGGTCTTCAGCAAGGAGGTATGTCTTGTTATATGACCAAAATAACGTAACTGTCTAACCCTGACTTCGGTCACTAATTCTCTTTTCACTCCCAAATTTTCCAATACCTTTAAATTTGTTTTTTTTCCCAAAAAAATGCGACAGTCATCAACATGGGTAGATCCAAAATGGAACATAATTTCAGAATGGGCAAAAACAAATATTAGAATGATTGAAAAGGAAAGGAATCTATGCATTATAATAGATCATACAGGAAAGGTGAGTGAGCAAGTTCAGGTAGCAGTGAAAAAGGCAAATGCAATGTTAGGTATGATAAAAAGAAATATTAAACATAGGAGCAAGGAAGTGATTGTCAAACTGTATAAAGCCGTTAATGGACATAGTAAAGATCAAAACCTGTTCATAAACATAAACAAAATAAAGATAATGACCACTGACAAAAGACAATGTCAACATAAATTTGCAGTGAGTGGTGAGGAAATAGATAAGGTCACACATTTTTAATATCTGGGCTCCAGAATTGACAAAAATGGCGACTGCTCGAAAGAAATCAGAAGCAGACTAGCTATGGCAATGCAGAGACTGAAGAAATTATGGCAGGGCACCAACAAAACGATAAAAGTAAAAGTCTTGAGAGCCTGTGTTTTTCCTGTAGCAGCTTATGGCTGTGAATCATGGACGATTACCAAAACTTCTAGACAAAGAATCGAATCCTTCGAGTCAAAATGTTACAAAAATATCCTCAGAATACCCTGGACAGAGAAAAGAACAAATGTAGACATTCGGCAAGAGTTGAGCATAGAGGAGAATTGGTTTATCAATTCCATTTTGGCTAGAAAATGCAAATACTTTGGTCACATCAAGAGACACAATGGTCTTGAGAGAACGGTGATGGAAGGTATGGTGCCAGGCAAAAGAGGAAGGGGTAGACCAAGAAGACGATGGCACCAAGATATCCAGGAATGCCTGGGTATGACTGTGGTGGAGGCTGGTGTTTTGGCAAGGGAACGAGTTTATTTCAGACAGACTGTGATGGGAGCGATGTTCTACAAAGGACATGCTACATGATGATGATGTATACAGACTCTACATAATCTTCTCAACCAGTATAAAGACGTTACGTTAAGTCAAGGTCACAAGCAGACCTATCAATCGAGGGACTGAAGCACTTGGCCAGAAAGTCGTACAACTTGAGAATGCATGTCTTGAAGACCAATGCTCTAGGTTCCTCTGTAGCTTCTAATCAAGACCGTGTACCGACTCTGTAGGGCCTTCTCAGCCAGTCATAAGTTAAAGTTACATGTAAAGTTAAAGTTACTAGCTGGGTTTATTTCTGAGGGTGATCAAAAACACAACGAAGATAACATGTCGAACATGATTGAGACTTAACTAAACTTAACGTTTTTATACTGGATTAGAAGACTCTGCAGAGTCTGTATACAGCCAGTTTCTTCTTCTTCTTCTGCGTACGCAGTATACAGCCAGTTTAATTTACATTACTTTGCTCTAAAAGCTATGGGCATCCAATCTATTCTTAAATGCATTAATTCTCCCTGCCTCCACTTACTTCCTGTGGCAATGCATTCCAAGCATTCCGTTTCAATCAGCATCTGGCCCAACCGGTCGCTTAGACAGACTGGGTCTACTATCAGAAACAGATGAGTTGACCATTTTTTCTTATATGTTGATTTGTTAATTCAGTATTGTTGTCCCTGATAAAGGCCTATTGGTCGTAACGTAGGTTTTGTTTGTGTTCTCGTCTCGGTGCGGTATCTGACCATACCCATTTTAAATTTTTGATTAAACTCAACCTTAATAAACTTTTACAAGTTTTTTTTCATGTTTTTTTCCCATTCCAAGCATTCACCACTCTCTGACTAAACAAATATTTTCTAATATCTAATCTGGACCTTTCTTTAGTTAATTTGTAACTATACCCTCTTGTTCTTGTAGATGGTAATATTTTGATTTAAAAAAAACATTGTTATAGTCTAATTTATCCGTTCCTTTGATTATATTATAAACTTGTATTAAGTCACATCGAATTCTTCTCTTTTCTAGACACTATAGGTTGGTTTTTCTTTCCTCATAACTGTAATTCCACTATCAGCTTTGTCGCTCTCTTTTGTATTCTTTCCAGCATGTTTATATCCCCTCTATGATAAGGACTCCACACCTGTACACAGTACTCCAATCTAGGTCTAACTAATGCTTTATACAGTTTGACTATCACTTCCTTGCTCCTATGTTTAATATTTCTTTTGATCATACCTAACATTGCATTTGCGGAATTTGCCCTTTTCACTGCTCACTCACCTTACCTGTATGCTCCATTATAACCCATAGGTCCCTTTCCTTTTCTATCTTTCTAATATTGTTGTCGCCCAATCTGTAATTATGTTCCATATTGGATCTATCCATGTGGATGACTGTACATTTATCTACATTAAACTCCACTTGGCAGTTTACAGACCATTCTTGAATTTTATCTAAATCCGACTTCAATATATCCACTTCTGCTTTAGATCAGACACTGCTGCAATCATGGAACCAATATCAATGTCCAAATCGTTTATATATACATCAAGAACAAAATTGGTCCCAAAACCGAGCCCTGTGTCACAACCCTTTTCACTTCACACCACTCAGAGTACTCCTTTTTTATGCCCAACCTCTGCCTTCTTCCCGTTAACCAATTTTTTTATCCAATTGACAAACCCGGTTGTTGTCTCTGTTACTGTTGGCAATTGATGTTGAATCTATTATTATTTTTTCTTGTACTTGTTATTTATTAGGGCATGTGTGTGTTTCACATGCAAACTCACGTTTTTGCCATTTCAAGGTTTGTTTGTTTCGTAGGAATCGCGCATATTTCTACAAACCAAATGGCCGGTACATTTGGCGCGCCGGAAGTTGAAAACCGAAAGTTGAAAGGCTGCTGTTTACACAGACAAGTTAACTCAGTGACTGTTTTCAGTTTCGCTGTTTGGGCTAAATGAGCAGCTCTCTTCGCATTTTATTCAGACTTCAAACTGTGAATCTAGTAAACAAGGTATGTATTATCTTATCCTTATATCATTATTATGATTTAAAATATTTCATTGTATTTTTATTTCAAATGATTGATAAATGGATTATGATTGATGAATGATTGATAGTAAATTTAAAATTGTCTGATAATCAAATTAATTACATTTTTAAATTTATCAATCCCAACACAAATGACAAGTCAATACGTGGCAATTGACAAGGTGGGTGTGATCATACTAACTGTCACGTGGTGCTCCTTCAACAGCTTATTAGTAAAGGTTGGCCTACACAATATTTAAATTAATGTGCTGTGCATGCACCCGCTACTTATACTAGGTACCAACCTCCATTCTACGAGAGGTTAGACAGTCTAAAGTCTAATCACACAGACACACTCATACCAGGGACACAATTATTGGCACTTTGATAAACATTTCAAATTGACTCTACAGCATTTCAAATACAACTGTTAGAAAGCCCAAGAAAAATGCAATCCAATGATATATCAACCATGTCTCTATGTCTTTCCTGAAAAAAGTTATGATTTTTTTTCTATTTAAAAAATCGCAATAGGGCTGTAGAGAAAAATATAAACTAGGGACTTGGGCAAAGTTGATTCCAAAAAGGAGGTGCAGTTGACAATATATTGATTATCTCAGCTATTCGTGATTGAACACCTGTAAAACCATACATTTTTGTATTCGGGAGAACAAAATACAACCGATGAAGGTAATTGCATGACTTTTCAAAAAGGCACAGACAAATTTTATTCAAAATGGCGACCTCATTTGCATAATTTTCAACTAAAATAATGTTGTAATATTTGTTTTCTTCATGATACACTACATATGATATATCGTTTTGATCGTCTTTTTGAGAAGAGCATTAATATATTCATTGTTTGCTATTATTTGATTTAAATGCTTGGAGAATTAGTATACAGAACAAATTATTACACAAATTTTACTCGAAAATTTGTTTACAAGGTTAATAAACATGCATAGTTGTTAGAAATTAAAATGAATGTTAAAAATAAAAAGAATATACTTACAGAAGGCCCCCTGGAACATACTTACAAGCTGCAGTTGATTAGTCAAATGTGGTATCTCCAAACATTACTTGTTTTCTTTGTGTTGATGTTAAAACCAAAGTTGATGCACATAGCTGAACATCATTCAATTTTTCAGTACACAAGCTGAAATATCAGGAAATTTGGAAACAACTAATCAATTTAATAAACAGAAAAAAAAATATACAAATATAACAAGAGGCACGTATGATATGCAGTTTAATTCATAAATGGATGTATTTTCCAAACAAGTGTCACAAACAGCAAAACATATGGATTAACATTCTTTATTGGGTAAGTCTGATATGTTAATTGTTTTTGTCGTGCAGCATTTTGTTGTTGCATGTTTCTTTTTCTTTTACTATTTGACAAATTAAGATATATTTATATCATTTATATGTTCTTAATGCTCATGCAATTCCCTTTTCTTCCATATATGACCACATGTAATATAAAACAGTAACTGTAACGCTAGATGAAATCTCCAGAGACAAGGAGATGCCCGGCTTCAAAGATGGAAATATTGCTATATCCTCAAAAAAGCTAATTAAAAAAAAAAGTACAAATATGGCTATATCAATTACAAAAAGAATTTACAGACAGTCCTTGGAACATACTTACCAGTAAAGATGATTATTCGAACTTGATGTCCCCAAGAGCGAAATCAGCCAACATCGCTGTCACCGGCATTACATAATCCTCTTCTGGAGGAACTTCACCTGTAGTCCAATACTTCACGCACACACACTTCTGGTCAGGTTTGTTCTTCTTCCCTCGCTCCATTGTAAAGGATGTTACCTTCCCATGGTATACAACATCAACTTCTTCCACAGACCATACATGAAGAAACGGAATGCCTAAAATGGAATCATTATTGTCAATGAATAGCTGTAGTTTAGCTTTCACATTATCTTCTATTTCTTTAAAAATTTCCAATTCTAATATTGGTGTATTGTTTAAAATGGCACCCTCAATAATTATTTTATAATTGGCCCTTCTCTTCTTATCTGCTTTCCTCATGATTAATTTCTGCTTAATGGCCCGAGCTGCATCTGTAGCTTTCTTATTGTCAGCCCGCAGCAACCTCATCTTGGCTCCATGATGGACAGCAAAGTGGATTAGGTCAATCTGCTCGGAGTCGGGAAATGTATCCAACCACTCAAGCACATTGTTCTGTACCCCTTTTACTTTCCCATCTATGAAACCAAGGGTTGCATTGGGAGCTCTCCGCCATAGAGCGTCCATCATGCCCAGAGTTCTTTCAGAACTCATGTTGTAAACTGGAGCTGAAGCAGTATCCACCAGCATGGTGTCTGTTGGCACTGCTAGAGCCCCAGTCAGATATGGGCACAGTTGACGTTCCAGCTTCAAGATGAAAGCATTAGCCAAATTTTTTACAGCCAGCCTAAATTTAACTAAATATGACTTTTCAACATCAATAAATGTGAGAGTTAAAAATGTATGGTCTGACTCGATGTCACCACCGAATACATCCTGCTTTCTGGAGGTGTTAGATGATGGTTTCGCCGCTAACGCTCTCAGGGAATCTAAGCATTTCTTGAAGTAACCTGCTTTTGCCTGCAGAGAAAAATTGCATAAGATCAGTGTCAGTAATAAAGCGCAAGGCCAGGCACAACTTGAAAAATTTGTATCAGTAGTTTCTTTAGTAGCAAAATGGTCAACAATATCTGATAGACAAAATTTAGAGCTTGAGTAATATTCTAAAGAAACTAATGTATTTACTGTAAAAGTTATTCCAAGTGGTACTTACTGCTTCAAGATTTGAAAGTTGCTTGTCATTCTTGTAAAACAAACACATCCATGGCCCAGTCAGGATTTTGAAGTGCTTGAAGCTGAGCCTGGATATCGGGGTTCTTCAGATAGTTAAGTATGGTTGCCGCCATTTTTGTGCGACTACACTTTAGCTCGAAGTAATCTTTGAGTTTCTCCCGCAGGACAAAAATGGTGGAAGCCATGTGAAACAAAACATTCAGTCTGTTCCCCACATATCTCTGGATAGTGCCAAGCTTCAGCTTTTCACCTCTTAGGAAGGTCTCAAATCCTTCTGGGTCACCTGTGCCTTGTTTGTGTCTGGAATGAATAAAAAGCAATTTATTTAAATAAACACTACAATTAAAAACATAAATTCACCTATTGCAAGATTGACATAGGTAACAAATCTGTATTTTTTCTATTTAATTAAGTGTATCTATTAAGCTGCTTAAAAAACACATTTTTTTAATAAACAATACACACATTGGACATTTAATTTTACCTCATTTTGGAAATGCAGTGAATAAGTTCAGCTGCAATACATCCAGTCCTATGTTGAGTGGCTAGTCCCCATTCTCTGTCTAGGTTGGCAAGTGTTGTTCTGGTAGAAAGTGCAAGTCCATCGAGGGGATGAACATTGCAGTTCAGCTCAAGCAAATCCATGTCAAACTTTTTCTTCATTTCCTCGACAACACAGTGATTAACCGGTGCTCTGTCGGTGATTGTGCTCTTAATGGTTTTAAATACACTTTTCTTGACACTGACAGCATCAATCTCTGACAGATTACGATACACACAATATGTCTCGATGACATCAAGTAAAGCTTGACTGACGTGTTTATAGTAATCACTTGTTGTTCCTCCATGAAGCATACCTATATCCAGGACAAATGTCTGAAATAAAGAGTCTTTCACATTAGTAGTCACATGGACTTCATTGATATGAGATCCTTTTAAACTTGTGGCATCCCATGACAGAGTAGTGCAAGATGACTCATGCAATATATATCCAGTCTTAATTTGAGACTGAACACCTATTTCATAAGCTATCTGTGCTATAGTGGATGGAACAGGTCTGCTTGAAATTTGTTTACCACACAGAAGGAATACCCCATAGTGAAGGATATCACAACAATGCTGAACACTGACATTACATATCAAACTTTTATACATGCATTTCCTGAATACATGGTCATACGTCTTACCATCTACCTTTACCTGTATAACCTCGTTGTTGATGTCATCTATCTTTTCTTGTAACATGGACATCTGATTCTCATGGGATGCTTCTAGGTAGCTCAAGTTCTTTCTAGTGTGAGCAACCTGACGTTCATGTTGTCTTTTCACTTGTTTCTTGTGTACCTTAGACTGATGCTGGAAAAGAGCAAACTTATTCTGTAATAATTTAAAATCCTTATCTTTCTTTTCAAGCTGTTTCTGGATGCTGTCATGTCTCAACTCATAATCTCGCAGCTTCTCGTTCAATGCATTACTTTTCACCTTCAACTTCTCTAAAGAATTCTTCACCATTTGAAACTCCTCAAAGCACTCTTGCATTTGGCTTTCGAAGAGCTTAGGCTTATTACCTTCCTGCGAATGGTCTGATTGACCACCTTTGGAGCAAAACGGGCCAGTTCTTGCGCATGATGTTTTTTCTGATCAAACAAACGCCTGCGCAATGTGACAATGGTCTCTCTCAAATTATTGAGTGTGCGCTGCTTGGTAACACAGTTATGACAATCATAATGAAGTTTCTTTGGGGATGGGGGACCAACCGTTACAGTTGAAACAATTGATACATCAGTAGGTGAGTAAATCTCTTGTGGCTGAAACAAAATAACTGTATTAGACACATCTTTAAAATATACAGGAAATGGCTGCTGACAAAGTAGTACAAGTGAGTCCCAGTGTGTACTCAAATTGTGTTTCTTGAACTTCAGATCTCTCTGCAAAGCACGCAGATCACTGTTAAGCTTTTTCTCATCAACACACTTATCCTGTTCTGCAGATGTACTTGGAATAAGCGTCTTGATTTTCCATATCAAAGCAGTGATTGGATCTTTGGTTTCCACAAAAAGCTGCAGAATGTATCCTTTCTTGAGTGGATACACTGGCCAAAAGCCCGCTAAATGTGCTTTCAGATCAGCAACACACTTCTTGCTTATTGGTGGGGAAGGTGGCCCAACCATTGCAGCTGAAAGACTTGATACTTCGGTAGGGGAGGAAATCTCTTGTGGCTGCAACAAAACAACAGTATTAGACACATCTTTAAAATGTATAGGAAATGGCTGCTGAAAAAGATGTACAAGTGAATCCCAGCGTGTACTCAAATTGCATTTCTTCAACTTCAGCTCTTTCTGCAAGCTCTGTAAAGCCCAGCTGAGCTTTATCTCATCTACACACTTATCCTGTTCTATACAAGTAGTCGGAACAAGCGCCTTGACTTTACGTATCAGAGCAGTGGTTTTGATATCTCTTGTTTCCCCTATCAGTCGTGCAATGTATCCTTTCCTGAGTGGATACACTGAATCAAAGAATGCCAAATGTGCTTTCAGATCAACAGCTGACTTCTTGTTTTCCATGGTTGGATGATGAGTAGATCTAACAATTTCTGAAAATAATTAAAACAAATATAATAATTTAAAAAAATAAATTGCCAGAAAGTCAGGCTAATGTTTGAACCCAATATTAGTTTAAGCAATATAAAATCTTGATAAAAATTACTAATGTCTGGAGTAACTTGATTAATTGCAATAGACTCTAATGACTTTGGTGAAAAAAAAAACAACAATGACGGACATGTCAAAAATAATCAGTGTGGTTAAATTACTAGCCTTAGCAAAGTTCAAACTCCATGACTCGAATGATCTATAGGATCCCCAAAATAACAAAACATACACTATCATACAGATAAGTGGATGGAGAATTTAAATAAATACAAATTATGCAACAAAAACAGTTATTATACCTAACAGTATACCTAACAGTCATTGACGGTGATAGTAATGTCAAATAATGTGTTATGTAAATCAACAGGAGTAGATCTACCTTTCGTTTTTTTTAATTGCTAGATTATCATATTAATAAGTATATGCTATATTCATGAAATGTAATTGCAAAACTTAATTGTAGTGATAAACATCATTACGATATTTTTAGTATGATCAGGATCGTGTTTAAAGTTACTAATCAAATGTGCTAAGTTGATTGATTAATTGTAAAGGCGGAAAAAGAATGGCGAACACCGGGACATGTCAAATAAATCAGCATGGTGAAATTACTGGCCTCGGCAAAATTCAAACTAATTATTTCAGCTAATTTCTAATTCCTCCACAATAACTAAACATACAGATAAAGTGGATGCAGAATTCAAAAGAAGAACATTGAAATACATTAAACAATCATTACAAATACACAAAGCATGCAAACTTACGCGTATTTTTCAATACCAGTGAAATTCCTTCAATCAGTATCAAATTTTCGTTAGCGTGTGGTCAATGGTCGATTGGGTCAATGAACTAGCGTGTTTGGCTTTTATACACTACAAAAACATCCCGGGATTGGTCTAAAAACAAAAAACTGTTAAATAGTCACGCTAAGATCGGTCAGCGTCCGGAACCAGAAATTCACGAACCATCGGCGGCTAAACGGGAAACTGTTCTAAAAATAGAAATAGGTTAATTCCGATGTGCCTACACAATATAATATTAGGAGGAGACTTCAACTGTGTTCTTGCAGATATAGATGTTGTAGGAAACAATATCAGGGCAAAGTTGAAAGGAATAAACCTGGAACAAACCAACCAGATAGAAATACTAGTTAATACTACAGACATTAATTGACGCATACAGCCTAATTGACACATACTTGACATACATACACACACACACCCTCAAAAAATCGAAACCACATACACACACACACAACACTGTATACCAGAGAGCAGCATGACTAGACAGTATATAAGCACACTCAGACCACCACATAGCCCAGGCCAAACACTTGCCAGAAACACTCAAGTTTACAGTAACAGACCACAAGGCCGTGATCACAACGATAAATACAAAAAAATGTAGATATACCAACCAGACGCTCAACACACTGGAAATTCAACAACACCTTACTACAGGACATGACCTACACAGGCCCCATGACAAACCTTATTCTTACGCACACAAATGACATTCCAACAGAGACCATACAACTATACTGGGAAACATTAAAGAACACAATACGTGATAAAACCAAATTTATATCAACAAGAATACACAGAGACAGAATACGAAACAAAAAGATACTAGAGGATGCCATCAAATTAACAAAACAGATAGACAAATACTCGCCTCGCATTTTCGAACTGCAAGACGAATTTGAACAGTGCAAATGTCACAGATTTCCAAGAGCCTTTTTGAGAACAATACTTAATGTAAAAACACAAGAGACCCCCTACAAAACAATATTTGGCGATAGAACAAAATATACAAAGAAGCAGGCAAATAGGAGAAATAGTTGACATGGATGGGAACATGCAGACAGATACACCAAACATAATACAAGCTTTTGGGGACTTTTACAGTAAGCTATACACAGAAGAAACGACTCAACCACACATCCAAGACACTTTCACACAGTACACAAGGAAAATCACAAATGAAAATAAACAAACACTTGATAAAGAGCTGACACTAGAAAACATAACTCTGGCAGTAAACACAATGCAAAAAAAACAAATCACCCGGACCTGACGGGCTCACCGCAGAATTCTATCAACATTTCTTCCCTATCTTAGGACCACTACTTTTAAAAGTATACGCAGAGTCCTTCAAAGAAACCGAACTTCCACCTAGCATGAATCTATCTTACATTACCATAATTCCCAAAGATAACTCAGACAAAACACAACTAAAAAACTACAGTCCAATATCCCTGTTAAATGTAGACTATAAAATCCTAACAAAAACCCTAACCAACAAACTGAAACCATTCATGTCACATCTCATCCATGAGGACCAACAGTGTAGTGTTAAGGGCAGAAACATTCATCAACACACACACTTCATACGAGACATCATCCAATATACGCACGAGAAAAACTGTCAGTCATCAATCTTATCCCTGGATCAGGAAAAAGCTTTTCATAGAATATCACACCAATACCTCCACAAGCTTTTGTTAGAATATCACACCAGTACCTCCACAAGCTTTTGATAGAATATCCACCAAAACCTCCACAAGCTTTTGATAAAATATCACACCAATACCTCCACAAGCTTTTGATAGAATATCACACCAATACCTCCACAAGCTTTTGATAGAATATCCACCAATACCTCCACAAGCTTTTGATAGAATATCACACCAATACCTCCACAAGCTTTTGATAGAATATCACACCAATACCTCCACAAGCTTTTGATAGAATATCACACCAATACCTCCACAAGCTTTTGATAGAATATCACACCAATACCTCCACAAGCTTTTGATAGAATATCACACCAATACCTCCACAAGCTTTTGATAGAATATCACACCAATACCTCCACAAGCTTTTGATAGAATATCACACCAGTACCTCCACAAAGTCCTACTGCATTGTAACATTGGTGACCACTTTCGGAGGTGGATACAAATCCTTTACAAAAAGCCTGAAAGTAAGGTCTTGGTGAACCATGCTCTAACTGAAACTTTCCGGCTAACTAGGTCTGTGAGACAGGGATGCTCTCTCTCACCTCTACTCTACACCCTAGCCATAGAACCCCTTCTGGAGAAGATTAGATAGCTCCATAAAAGGCACTTTCATCCCAGGTAAAGGCGAACGGAAACTACTTGCATACGCAGATGACACCGTCTTCTTCCCACCAAACCACAAGTCAATAGAAAATATTCTAGATACATTTACAGACTTCGGAAGAGGCAGCGGTGCAAAAATAAACATCCAAAAATCAACAATAATTGGCATAGGCAAATGGAAAAACAAATCAGACTTCCCATTTGATTTAGCAACTACAAATAACATGAAACTATATGGCATCACTTTCCCATCTCATCCAAACCACACACACAATGCCACAGGCAGAAACTAATTACAAACATGTTACACATATATAAGTTTAAAAAAACAACAATTTTTGGCAGAAGTATAATAGTCAACACGTATATCATTCCCAAACTAATATATACAGCAGTCTTTAACCCTCCTGGGCGCACAATAAAAGACATAAACATACAGATTAGGCCTTTCATCTTTGGGAACACCTACAACAGCATACAACACAAAACACTGATACAAGAGAAAATGCAGGGGGGAATTGCACTTCAGGACATACAAACAAAAATACAAGCACTCAGAATAGGTCATGTGGGACAGATCATCAGTCATCCAAAACAACATTCACTGGCACACTTCTTCATTGGCCTCATAATATCCATGCTGAGACCTTTAAACAACACCACACTACTACATTGGCCTCATAATATCCATGCTGAGACCTTTAGACAACACCACACTACTACATTGGCCTCAGAATATCCATGCTGAAACCTTTAGACAACACCACACAAACTACATTGGACCCAGAATATCCATGCTGAGACCTTTAGACAACACAACACAAACTACATTGGCCCCAGAATATCCATGCTGAGACCTCTAGACAACACAACACAAACTACATTGGCCCCAGAATATCCATGCTGAGACCTCTAGACAACACAACACAAACTACATTGGACCCAGAATATCCATGCTGAGACCTTTAGACAACACAACACAAACTACATTGGACCCAGAATATCCATGCTGAGACCTTTAGACAACATAACACAAACTACATTGGACCCAGAATATCCATGCTGAGACCTTTAGACAACACCACCCAAACTACATTGGACCCAGAATATCCATGCTGAGACTTTTAGACAACACCACACAAACTACATTGGACCCAGAATATCCATGCTGAAACCTTTAGACAACACCACCCAAACTACATTGGACCCAGAATATCCATGCTGAGACCTTTAGACAACACAATACAAACTACATTGGACCCAGAATATCCATTCTGAGACCTTTAGACAACACAACACAAACTACATTAACCCCAGAATATCCATGCTGAGACCTCTAGACAACACAACACAAACTACATTGGCCCCAGAATATCCATGCTGAGATCTCTAGACAACACAACACAAACTACATTGGCCCCAGAATATCCATGCTGAGACCTCTAGACAACACACCACCACACCACTTTGGTAGCTTACCCTCCTTTTATAAGACATGTATACAGGCCATACGTGGACACCACAACTTAATACACCAAGAAACAAACAAAATATACAAACAACTAGTCAAACTACAGGCTCCTTCACTAAACCTCAGAATCAAGAGAGGATACAATTATTTCATAACAGCTACACAGACACTTTCACAAACCTACATGACCCCCACATGGTCCAAAAGGCAAGAGAAATAACGTACAGACTCATTTTTAACTTGATCTCAATAAGGACACTAGGAGGCCACAAAAACAAATGCCACCTATGCAAAACAAATGTACGAGAAACAGTTCACATTTTTTACACATGCAACACAGTCAAAACAACAAAACAAATGTACGAGAAACAGAAGATCACATTTTTTACACATGCAACACAGTCAAAACAACAAAACAAATTCTACATGAAACCATTCAGATACAAACCAGACAAAAAGTAGACATGTACAAAGCAGTTATGCTCAACATTATACCCAAAACATCACCAGTCATTAGAAAACAAATGCTCATCTTATTGTCCTAATACAGATACATAATATGGACATGCAGAAACGCAGCACTATTCCACCATAGAACCTTTAACTCAAACACCATTTCACACATTTTTCAGCAGAAGGTGTTGTCCAGTGCGCAGAATTAAGTAAAAATGTAAAAATAGATAGATATGTATGTAAAAATGAACGTGTGGGTGTACATGAAGATGTGTGTGCAGGTACCAATACATTGCATGTGCTCACACATGTATACTTACAAATGTTACATACAATGAATGGGTATAGGCATATGTATGCTCGCATGTGTGTATATTTTATAATATATGTATATGAACATGTAGGGGTAAATAAATACATATATATGCATGTGCGTGTGGGTTAGTGGGTATATGCGTATGTGAATTATCTATAGACCTAAATGTGGAATTTTATATGCATGCATGGGTATGTACGTATGTGGTATAAATATCAGGTATTTATGTATGCACATATATAGGTATGTATATATATATATATCATATGTACATATATTTATGCGTGTGTGTATATATGTATATATATATGTGTGTGTATATATGTATATATATATGTGTGTGTGTATATATATATATATATATATATATGGGTGTAAGTATACAAGTAAATGTATTTCAAGGATTTAAGTTTTAAATGCAAAGTTCAAAAAGTGGGGCCATCAGGAAAAGGCCTTTAAAGCACCATATTTCTAAAGTACACTGTCTTAGTCCATCAAGGTTGTGATTGTAAAGAAGATTACAACACAATAGGAACATCTGAGCCATAAAAGTTTGTCCCTGAACCTAAAACCTGTTAAATGGTACCTAGAGCAAGTGAAAGAGTATCAATTACTAGCCCCATTTGAGGTCTTTTGTTCCCAGTTGTACAAACTTGCCCATAGAGCAAGACCCACCACTCTTCTGGTCCCCCAGTGGTCAATTTATTATCTCCCTTCCATTTTGTTCTTCTTCTTCTGTGTTCCTTCTCAATCTCCCCCTACCAAACCCTGAAAGGGCTTAAGTAGCAGAATGTAGTCCAGAAAACCGAATACATTGTGTCCTAGTTTACAGCTTGACTGTGATATTTGCACCTTTCGGTGCCGGGTTAGCATTCCCTCTTTAATCCCTTCTCCTTAGCCAGTCTGCCCTGCTGCAGCCTGTTATCCAGGATCACCCTGTGGAGGTGTAGAAGGGTCTTGGCAGCTCTGGTTCACTGGCCCTGAAGCTAGCAGTCAGCTATGGGTCGCTGACCACTGCAGCTCATGCACTGCTGCTCAGAGTCTTGATCCCTCCCTTCTATTGACTTCAGTTTTATGGCCAGTCTATTTTAAACTACGCATGCGTGTATAAATGAATATGTATGTATGGATACATATGTGTAAGCATATTGCCTCTGCAAATATCTCAAAGAAACAAAAACGTACATCATTATCTTCTTGAAATTTTAAATTGATGTCACCACTCACTTCACAAAATGTAACTCCCACCATCTCATGGGAAATTATCATTTCACTTCACATCATGTACACATTTTATTTGAAATTTGTTGTGTTCGAATTTGAAAATTGTAATAATTTATTATGTGCAATAAAGAATTTTCAAAACAAAAAAAATATAAAAAAAAGGTTGGCCTCCCTAATATAACCCATCTTTGATGTATCATTGAGAAGCCTGATATTGATAGGTTGAGATATCTCTGAGATACCTTTGAACTCAGCCTGTCGGGTGTCGTATCAATTTTAGCATAAAACTATACTATAAGCAGACCTACAATCACGAGGATTATACTTTTACAATAATACAATTTATACTACAATTACAACACAATGACTACATTATCAATCAAATCATACAGGATACAGAGTGGCATGCGAGTTCTGACAGCAATTAAGGCAATAATGGCTGCCGGCCTGGAGAAGTGGCTGATTTTCATCCTATGTCTCTATTCTATGTTGCTGCAGTTAGTTGGTTCTCTAATTTATCAATTGCGGGCTGGGCTTTCTCACAGTGACATTGTCACAGTCACAGTGTGAAAGGTTGAAGTACATCCATGATCGATGATGAAGAAATGGGACGGTCCTCATAATCAAAGGGGAGTAATTGGTTCACGATAGAGATAATATTATAGGTCATTATGACTCTGGGGAAAGAATGTGTAGACTGATTCAGTGGTCCTCGAGGTTCAGTTCATCTTGGGACCTCTTGAGTCGTTGAGGTACCCTACTGACACCTCCACATTCCTGTGCCACCCCTCTCTGTCTGCGGTTGTTTTTTGTGCCTCATCGAGTCGTAAGTTAGTTCATTCCTGGATGTTGAGGGGACGGCGTGGCCTAGTTGTTAAGGGGCACGGCTCACAATCCAAAGGTGCTGGGTTAAATCCCCATCACAGCACCGGCCGTTACCCCGGGGAAGCAAACCCTTAGAAAATGCAGGAGGAAGCAGACCCTTACATAAAATGCATGCTGAAGTCGGATGCACTGGGCCGACAGGTGCAAAATAAAAACACAGTGCAACGCACACCGCCTTGAGGATTAGAACAATAAGGCGAACACAAAAAATTTTTTTTTTAAAATAAATAAAAAAATTCCTGGATGTTGTCTTGTCATCGTAACAACCGAGTGAGAATGCCAAGAATGATGTCATTTGTACCGATAGATCTGGGCTGCACAGTAAGCCAAGGATGTTGTCATATGTAGCGATGGATCTGTGCTGCGTAGTAAGCCGAGGGTGTTCATGCCATCTGTACTGATGGATCTGTGCTGCATAGTAAGCCAAGGGTGTTGATGTCGTAAGTACTGATGGATCTGTGCTATGTGGTAAGAAAGTCGTTTGGGGCTTCTCTGATAGAGTGAGAAGCAGGTTTGTTGCTGAGAGGGATTGAGCACTTTTGAGTCTGCCTGGAATGCAGTGACATTGATTCTTAATAGAAGAGGAAAGAACATATATTAGATTGTGAACCATCTGGGGTAGTTGTCTCGCCGCAGCGACTCAATTTCAACCAGTGTTCGTAAAGCGATCTCAGTCCCGCCAGGCGGAGCGATAGCGCGGGCTTGCGGAAAACGCTCGCCTGCCTTTCCCCGTAGAGCGAATTGGGTGCGGTTTGTTGTAGCGGCTCCTCCACCGAGGTGCGCTCGTCTGGTCCGTATCAGGAAACGTGGTCCGTCCGTGGTGATTTATCTAAGGCTTATAGCAGAGCTCGACAGTACGTATCGCTGGTGGTCCGACTCTCGCAAAGAGCTTGTGACCGGCAAATGGAAAGCAGGAATCGTTGCCTCAAGGCCCTGCGTTCTCATACGGAGAAGGGCAGGCTGGCAGGCCAAATTGTCTCTAGTCCCAGTGAAATTCATCGCCGAGGTCGTTGGGATCCGTTCTGCACAGAGCGCTGCCATCCCTCCTCGAGCGAGCCCGGTCGGTCGGTCGTCTGGTGCGTGTGGGAGGCCCCTGTCAGGCGGTCCTAGGTCTATGGAGTGAGGGACGGGTGGAACAACCGTCCGTCCGTCCCGTCAGTCGGTCCCTGCGGCCGTCCCAGTGAGGCTTTTTACACACCCTTCCTCCGCCGACCGGTGTGTGCTGTACGTACGTCTCCGACAGATATCTGGTTGATCCTGCCAGTAGTCATATGCTTGTCTCAAAGATTAAGCCATGCATGTCTAAGTTCACACTGTCTCACGGTGAAACCGCGAATGGCTCATTAAATCAGTCGAGGTTCCTTAGATGACACGATCCTACTTGGATAACTGTGGCAATTCTAGAGCTAATACATGCTTACCAAGCTCCGACCCTCGCGGAAAGAGCGCTTTTATTAGTTCAAAACCAATCGTCGTTTCCCCTCGCGGGGTTGCGGCGTCCCCACTGGTGACTGGATAACTTTGTGCTGATCGCATGGCCTCATGTGCCGGCGACGCATCTTTCAAATGTCTGCCCTATCAAATGTCGATGGTACGTGACATGCCTACCATGTTTGTAACGGGTAACGGGGAATCAGGGTTTGATTCCGGAGAGGGAGCATGAGAAACGGCTACCACATCCAAGGAAGGCAGCAGGCGCGCAACTTACCCACTCCCGGCACGGGGAGGTAGTGACGAAAAATAACAATACGGGACTCTTTCGAGGCCCCGTAATTGGAATGAGTACACTTTAAACCCTTTAATGAGGATCTATTGGAGGGCAAGTCTGGTGCCAGCAGCCGCGGTAATTCCAGCTCCAATAGCGTATATTAAAGTTGTTGCAGTAGTTGGATCTCAGGCGACGCCAATACTGTAGAATGACTGTCAAAAAGAGAGCACCTTCGTGGGGTCTAATAGTGAACATGTGCTGGAATTAGACCCTCGAAAATCTGGGGCTACCCTCTAAGTAACTTGATTGTCTCGCTAAAGGAATTGACGGAAGGGCACCACCAGGAGTGGAACCTGCGGCTTAATTTGACTGAACACGCCAATACTGTAGAACGACTGACAAATCGAGAGCACTACCGTTTGGGTCTAATAATGAACGTACGCTGGTATTAGACTCACGGAAGACAAGTCAGCTCTCTAACACTCTAATGAAAGAACGCTACGGAAATCGTGTTTAACTCCGCAGAAACCGCAGATTTCAAATACCTGGTCATTGACAAACAAAAGCCCTCAATAAATTCGTCTCACCAAATAGTGAACGGGTGCTGGAAATAGACCATCTGAAGACAGGTCAGTTTTACCCTACTAATGACAGGGCGTTGCTACGGAAAACCAGCTCATATCGAGAGGAGCCGCAGACACTTTGGTTCACGTACCAGGCTGATAAGCCAATGGCGCGAGGCTACCATGTGAGGGATTACGGCCGAACCCTTGTAAGCCGCAATCCCGCCCAAAATCTCAGCACCACTGCAATGGGAGGCTCCTACATGCTCGGGACCTGGGGCTTGCGCCCCAGCCCTATCCGGTAGAGCCGCAGCAAGAGGTCCTTGCCGTCCGCCGATCAAAGCGGGCGGACAACTGCTTGATACTCACCTTATACGGCGATGGGGTGCGAAACCACCAACAAAAGACTTAGTACCTGGTCGGGGTGTCGAAAACAGTAGAGCAGCCACCTCACTGTGAACTGTCGAGACTCAACCAATGACCATGAGAGCTGTTCGCACACCAGGCGAACAACATCTCTGTGATATTACCAGGCTTGTCCTCTGGCTAAATGCACCTCGGCTACGATATCTACCTCTGTACGTTATCAGCCATATAACTATCATGCTGGACGCAGAAGAGATGCAGACCAGCGGACATTGCACACCTGCCCCACTTTGTCAACACCCCAGGTGGCGGGGAATGCTAGGCGTACCATCCCTGCATAGAAGCCAAGAAAATAAAGGGAGAAAGAGATACCCCACTCACATGCAAATGCTACGTTTCTGGCAGGACGTGACGATCCTGGGATACAGACACACTGGACTGCCTCTCTTCCGGGTAAACCAGTCCATCTCATATATCATCTCACATATCATCATTGCACCCTATAGACACGAGTAGTGAAGACTCGATAGTCTGGTAAGACAACTTCCATAAGAGAGACAACTCTGATCATAAACAACTGCTGCCTTGCAGATAGGCTGGGGACAGCCAAAGGCTAAGGAGGGCATCCCTACAGAAACGCCTGTTGAAATCGGATGCACGGGGCCGCAAGCCTAACAAAACAGTGCAACGTAAATCGCAGCATGATGACAGTACAACCTATTAGAAAAACGCATGGCGCTCATCCTGCGGAGTCCCGCCAGGCAGCGATAGTGCCGGGCCTCACGCCTCGAAGGGGCCCACCCTTGACTACTGGTGGTCACCCACCCATGTGTCGTGGAGTCAAGGCACATGGCTATGGGGCAACTTCTATTGACCAAAACCTCAAGACCCTCAAAATACTACAGTGGAATGCGGAGGGAGTCATTAACAAAAAACTTTCCCTAACACATCACCTGCATGAAGGTAAGATTGACGTGGCATGTATCCAGGAAACGCACCTCAACAATAATCATAAATTCTCAATCAGAGGATACCAGACCTTCCGTCTAGATAGAGAAGGCCACAAAGGAGGGGTCCTGATACTGACCAGAAACTGCATACCGAGTAGCGCGGTATCTGTCAATCACACCGGACAAGCAGAAATTGTAGGAGTTGACATAATGGCCCAAGAGACGAAGCTCCGCATTTTCAATCTGTACGGACCACCAAATAGAGACCTATCGCTCTCGAGTATGGAGGTCAGAGACTCCAACTGCATAGTAGTTGGAGATTACAACAGCCACTCGGAGAGATGGGGATACTCTGACACAGACAGCAGAGGTGACGAAGTGGAAGATTGGGAGATAGATGCAAATCTCTCCCTAATCAATAGGCCGGAGGATAGCCCTAGCTTCTATTCAAGAACATGGCATACCACCTCGACTCCAGATTTGGCTTTCTCCACACAGGACATACACCATAAAATAGACCGCCAGGTGCTAAACCAACTGGCAGGTAGCGACCACAGGCCGATCAGGCTAACCATTGACATGGAAGTAGGCCCACAGGAAACAAAACCGCTCCCACGTTGGAACTACAAACGAGCCGACTGGGACAGATTTGCAATCCTGACAGATGGGCTGTGTGAAACCATAAACACACGAAACACCAAAATGAAGCCCATGGTAGAGAGCCTAAGCAAGGCAATAATGCAAGCCGCCACTGAAACCATCCCAAGAGGAGCTAGGAAAAACTATAAGCCCTACTGGAATGATGAGTTGCAGAAAGTGGAAGATGCAGTAACAAATGCTAGGAACATGGCAGAGCGAGAAAAATCCATGGAGGCAAACATCGCCCTCAAAACCGCCGCGGCGAAGAACAAACACACTCTCAAGCAAACAGCAAGAGAAAGCTGGAAAAATAAAACGGAAAGTCTAAACCTGCACAAAGACGGGAACAAGCTATGGAAGCTAGTCAGAGCGATGAACGACGAAACCCTGTCAAATAAACAAATTACTATCAAGCAGGGCGAGAACTTGATCACAGGTAAGAAAGCCGCAAACGCTTTTGTCGATCACTATGCCAGAGCAAACCACATCGAGGTCCCTGCAGATAAGCATACAGACATTAGCGAAGAGCTAAAGGGACACGAAAACATGAATACGGCACCTGAAGAGCACATGATGGCCAAACTAACAATGCGCGAAATGGAAGAGGCTATGAGAACACTAAAGAAAAGGAAATCTCCCGGAAAAGACGGGATAACAAACGAAATGCTGATGGGGCTGGGCCAAACAGCGAAGAAGAAACTGCTATCGGTCCTGAACCAAAGCTGGAAAAGGGGAATTGTACCACAGGCATGGAAAGACGCAATACTGGTACCAGTACCAAAAACAGGAAAGGACAAAACAGATCCAAATGGATACAGGCCCATAAGCCTACTGAGCTGTGTCGGCAAGCGGATGGAACGGATGATAAACACCAGACTGATGTGGCATCTGGAAGAAAAAAGAATACTAATTCCACAGCAAGCCGGCTTTAGACAGCACAGATCCACTGAGGACCAGGTCATCCTCATAGCCCAGGAGATAGAAGATGCCTACCAGGCACAGAAACACACAGTAGCTGTTTGGGTGGATCTGGAAAAGGCATTTGACAAAGTCTGGAAGGATGGACTTAGAGTCAAGCTAAGAAGAAGTGATGTCTGTGGGAAGATGTACAAGTGGATCAACCACTACCTCAAACAAAGAACGGCCAGAGTCCAAGTACAAGGGCAGATGAGCAAAACGGTGACACTCAAGCAGGGAGTTCCCCAAGGGGGAGTATTGTCACCCACACTCTTCCTGGTATATATAAATGATATTACAGAGAATATACCAAGAAGAGTCCATAGCTCAATGTTTGCAGACGATCTGGCTATGTGGACCTCTGAAAAGAATCTCACCATAGCAAGAAATCGGATGCAGACGGCCCTAACATCTCTGGAAGAGTGGGCGAACTCATGGCTGGTCAAAATAAACGAGGAGAAAACCACATGCACAATATTCTCGCTTTCATTAAAACCCCAAAGTACCAAATTAAGTCTAAATGGCAAAATCCTGCAGCCAAACGACAACCCAACCTATCTGGGAGTCACATTTGATCGGCGCATGACATGGAAAAGTCAGATTGAGAGAAACCGAATGAAAGCCAGAGAAAGAATGGCAATCATGAGGAAACTTGCTGGCACAAGCTGGGGAGCAGACGAAGGCATACTAAAGAAACTGTACACTGGAAGAGTGAGACCAGTTCTCGAGTATGGCATTGCAGCATGGACAACAGCAGCGAAGGCGAACTTCGATAAAGTTAACAAACTTCAAAACCAAGCCATGAGAATTATAACAGGTGGCATGAAGTCAACGCCAATTGTAGAACTTGAAAAGATTACAAAACTGCAATCCATGACCGATAGAAGAGACTGCAGAGCCCAGCTGCAGTCAGAGAAACTCAGAAGACTGACCGACCACCCAATGCACCAGAGACTAAACAATTTGGGAAATGGGAAACTAAAGCGGAGAAACTTTGCAGAAATAGCCAAAGCAAAGATGCACGAAGATCCCATAAACGCACTAACAACACCAAAACCCATCACTACTGTACGAAAACCTACCTGGAGGCAGGATACATTTCCAGAGGTGGTAGAAAATATACCAGGTATTGCAAACAAAAACTGCCAGACTGAAAAAGAAAGGAGAGATACTACCCTAAGCTTCATAACGAAAAGCTACCCAAGCATGGACTGGACCCATGCATACACCGACGGTTCTGTAACAAACACAACACAGAACGGAGGGGCAGGAGCATTCCTGAACCTACCAAATGGCAGAAAAATAACACTGTCATTCGCTACTGGTAAGTACACAAGCAATTTCAGAGCGGAGGCACTGAGGGCGGCAGTGGAAGAAATGGTGACACACAGTGAAAATGAGAGCCATATAGTCCTGCTGACAGATGCTCTCGCCGTAGTCACAGCGCTAAAAAGCCAGAAAAACACTGAGCTTAATGACTTAAGAGCAGCACTCTGCAAACTGTGCCAGCAGTCCGCACCAAAAAGGGTAGTGGTACAGTGGGTCCCATCACACTGCAACATCCAAGGCAACGAGGAGGCAGACAGACTGGCAAAAGAAGGTGCAAGACTACCACAAACAGATACCAGTATGACATACGAAGAGTCAAAACGGCTTATCAAAGCCAGATACATGACCAAATGGGAAACCGAACATACTGGTTACACCAAAAACGATGCTTATTACCAGTTGAACCGAAGAGAGCAGGTCGTTGTCTTCAGACTTCGCACTGGCCACAATAGACTGAGGTACCACCTATTCAACAAATTGAAGATAGGGTGTACCGACGAATGCCCGTGCGGTACTGGTAAAATGACCGCTGAACATCTGCTGCAGAACTGCCCGACATACGAGGATCAGAGAGAGCAGATGTGGCCATTACCAGTGGAACTGCAAGACAAGCTCTATGGCAGTGGCGACAGCCTCAGGATGACCGCCGCTTTTTTCGAAAAAATAATGGTTACTGTATGACTGCGTACGCAGAAGAAGAAGAAGATTGTGAACCGTGTCTCTTTTTTACTTGGACCATCTTCCCTAGATATCCCATTTCTGACACTTTGAACTGCATTTTCTGGGTTGTTAATAATTGTCCATTACTCACATCCATAAGTGAAAATTGGTACCTGGGTGGAGGGGTATCCAGCCATCTTAGTTTCCTCGTTGAGTCTTCTTTTTCTCATTCGCCATGTCTTTATTATTACGTCTACATGTGGAGCCTGGCTCTCCAGATTAAGTTTTCTGTGGTGGAGAGTTGTTCAAGGCTTGCAAACAGCGTTGTGTGTAGGTTCGTCGTCGTTGTTCAGTGCTCAGTATGCAATCATTTTGTTCGCTGCCAGGTTTGATCCAGCTATATATGCAAGCTTTCTCCTTGCCTATACCTGTTTTAAAAAAAAAAAAGTAATTTTATCGGTAAGTTTTTCAAGAGCTGACTTTTGTCATTTCAATTGCAATGATTCCAACTTAGATATTTTGTTCTATTTTCAAAATAACTTAGAAAATATAATCCAAACACAGAAAATATGACCCAAACACAGAAAATATAACCCAAAGACCTACTAAACTCAAGTAACTAGTACATACTCTCTTTAGTTGTCATGGACATCTTTGAGTAAAGCAATCTTGTTTAGAGTACTTGCTGCTGGGGCTAGTGCTATTCTATAGGTGCATAGGTCATCAACCAATCCTCTTCTAGCACTTTGCTCTGTTCTTCAGTTCTTTCAAGACTCTTCCCATTTTCCTTTTATCGCCCTCTATTATTCCTTCGGGGGTCTCACGACAGATTTCATGGTGGTACAGAAATAAAAGAGTGAATGTCATGTTGTCTTCAGGTTACAGCGATGGAGACACCTAATGTAAATAATCATTTATTTTACAGGTATGTCTTCAGCCAATCCCTTATCAGTCTCGGATTCTGACACGGATGAAGAATCTGACCCAAATCTGCCCTCCAGGGATGAGTGTGAGTCCAGATGTCAGTCATTTGCTGAAATCACAGGAACTGACACAGCTTTAGCTATGTTTTACCTGCAGGACAGACAGTGGAATGTTGATGTAAGAAAACATCTCACACAAAGGGCTTACACTAGGTCCTTCTTGTCCGTCGTCAGCTTCTCTGGTGATTCTCGTACCAGTTGTCAATTATTTAACACCACTATTTCAGTATCCTTCATGTCAGTTGCTAGCTTCCGTAACTGCAGTTTTATGTATATTCTTCTTCTTCGATCAACTGATGCTGTGCTTCTAGCCCAGTTAGGAGGCTGCATTTCAGGTGTTCACCAGTCCCCCACAGCTATTCAATTACAGTCGCTTCTCCTGGGCCAGACTGCCTCTCTTCGGTCTGCATAAGTGGGGCAGTCCTGCAGGATATGGTCTGATGTCTGCTTGAATGCTCCTCAATCACGTGTGGTGCGTGTCTCTTAGACCCATTCTGTGGAGGCTGTCTATGAGTCTACAATGTCCCATTTTGAGTTTGAAGATCTCTGCCAAGTTTATCTATGGTTACTGCTATTAGTTGTCAATCACTTAATACCACTATTTCTTCTTTGGTATTTGTCCTGGAAAGGATTTTGTGTTGCAGTTTACAGTGAGGCTGCAATATCTGCACCTTTTGGCCTGACACATCCGATTTCAGCAAGCTTTTTGTGTACCAGATATATTTTCTCACAGCCACAGCAATTCTTTGACGAGACTATACTAGTGCAGCCTGTTTCCAGGGCCGGCATGGGGAGATGGAATAGGATCTAGATCAACCATGGTTTGCTGACCCTGATGCAAGCAGCCAGCTATGATTCACAGGTAGCTCTCAGCTCATTCACTGCGGCATCTTGGTCCCACACCACTATATCAACATCCTTAATTTTCATTGTCATCTTCCTTATCAATTCTCATACCAATCGTCAATTATTTAACACGGTTTTTTTAAATGCCTGTCTAAGGGGACGGCGTGGCCTAGTGGATAAGTGGCACGGCTCACAATCCGAAGGTGCTGGGTTCGATCCCCATCACAGCACCGGCCGTTACCCCGGGGAAGCAAACCCTTAGAAAATGCAGGAGGAAGCAGACCCTTACATAAAATGCATGCTGAAGTCGGATGCATTGGGCCGACAGGCGCAAAATAAAAACCACAGTGCAACGCACACCGCCTTGGGGATTAGAGAAATAAGGCGAACGCAAAAAAAAAAAAAAAAAAAAAAAAAAAAGCCTGTCTCCACTTGCTTAAGTTTGTAGTTTCACACATTAGGGCATGGCCAAAAAAACAGATTTGTAACTTATTTTTGTGCACTTAATATTTAAAATATTTGATTTGTGGAATTTGCTAAAACATCCATTCTTATTTGATTGTTGTGGCTTAACCCTTTGAATGAGAACTGAGATGCTAGTTCAGTCAGGGTCAGGCACAATACACTGACCAAGACCACAATACCCTTTCCATGTAGCATTCCCTGGAAATAGGTTGTTTCAAGGCAGCCTGGCTGATGAGATGCGGATCTATGTGATCCCCATAGTAGTGAGTGTCATGCAGATAAAGCCAAGCATAGCACAACTGTCTGGAGGACTACTGTCCACCTTCATCAGCATGCTAAGGATGTGAGGAAAGCTACTACAACCTGCCACATAATGTCCTTTTCAGGGCGCACAAAAGGGTAAACCTACTCATTATGGGCATACGCAAACAACAACAACAACCTTTGAACACAAGATTCTGAAGTATTTGTCTAGATGTGAAGAGTCTATTCTCTGCTGAAATATTTAGATCCCACCAACCTTAGGTCAGGGAGCCGCGTAGTAGTTAGCGCGCTGGCTTTGTATCTGAGTCGTCCTGGGTTCATTCCCCAGTTGAAACGGAAATGGGGATCAAGATCAAGATGCTGAGCAGCGCATGAGCTGCAGCAGTCAGCGACCCATAGCTGACTGCTAGCGTCAGGGCCAGCGAACCATAGCTGCCAAGACCCTTCTACACCTCCACGCGGTGATCCTGGATAACAGGCTGCAGCAGGGCAGACTGGCTAAGGAGAAGGGATCGAAGAGGGAATGCTAACCCGGTACTCAAAAAATGCTTGCTGAAGTCAGATGTGTTGGACCGAAAGGTGCAAATATCGCAGCCAAGCTGTAAACTACGACACAACGTATTCCGCTCTCTGGACTACATTCTGCTACTTAAGCCCTAGTGTGAGATTGAGAACGAACGCAGAAGAAGAAGAACAAACGGAAAAGGTTTTTTCAGACTGTAATGGCTCCCTGGTCGCCCCAACCTTAAATGGGTACCGGTTCAGTCCAGTAAGTAAAGGCGGCCGGCATGATGCAAACCACATCTTCCACTAAGTGCCGTGGGTTACAAAATAATATGGGCCTAATGCCATATTTCCTATGCCCTGCATGGCGTGACGGGATGTTTACTTTACTGTTTTACTAACCTTAGGTCAGGGGGTGGGGCATTTGAATGTGTAACATAATGCCAAGGAGTAAACTTTGAACTGGCAGGAGAAGAGTGTGCCTCGACAATCATAAGTCAATCATAGACTTGTATCAGGTCAATCATACAGTTGTATCAGGTCAATCATACAGTTGTATCAGGTCAATCATATGCTTGTATCAGGTCAATCATACAGTTGTATCAGGTCAATCATACAGTTGTATCAGGTCAATCATACAGTTGTATCAGGTCAATCATAGACTTGCACCATAATGTCAATCATAGACTTGCACCATAATGTCAATCATAGACTTGTACCATAAGGTCAATCATAGATTTGTACCATAATGTCAATAATAGACTTGTACCATCAGGTCAATCATAGACTTGTACTATAAGGTCAATCATAGACTTGTACCATAAGGTCAATCATAGACTTGTACCATAAGGTCAATCAGAGACTTGTACCATCAGGTCAATCATAGACTTGTACCATCAGGTCAATCATAGACTTGTACCATCAGGTCAATCATAGACTTGTACCATCAGGTCAATCATAGACTTGTACCATAATGTCAATCATAGACTTGTACCATCAGGTCAATCATAGACTTGTACCATCAGGTCAATCACACATCTTCATTTTACCCAGAGAGCTCTCAATGATTATTACGCTGCCAAGGAAGGTGACCGTGGCTCAGATTCTGACACTTCCCCTGAGGAACCACTCACACGACGAGCAGCTTCACCCAGGCCAGGCATGGCAGGGAAAACATTGACAGAATCTAAACTAGACAAAGCAGCATATTTGACAACACAGTAAGCCGATGTTTCATGGTTTTTGTTCTCTTTGTCGTCATCAGCATCAAAATTTCAACAAATACACTGCGATCTTTCATGTTCTGAGCCAACAGTTGCAGCACCATCTACATCTTCCCTGTTTTGTTTTAAGTCTGTCTCGGGTTCTTTTCGCCATGTGTGTTTTGTTCGATCTCAACATCTCTTAACTTGGGTGCTCCAGAACAGAGATTGCCTTGTAATGCTATCAGCTGGCATCCTTAATATGTATCCTATCCACTGTCAGCGACTTCTTCTCACTTCATGTTTCACTGATATCTGTCTGGTTCTGTCCAACAGTTCCACATTAGTGATCCTATCATACCATTTCAATCTCTCTATTCTGTCTGGTTCTGTCCAACAGTTCCACATTAGGGATCCTATCATACCATTTCAATCTCTCTATTCTGTCTGGTTCTGTCCAACAGTTCCACATTAGTGATCCTATCATACCATTTCAATCTCTCTATTCTGTCTGGTTCTGTCCAACAGTTCCACATTAGTGATCCTATCATACCATTTCAATCTCTCTATTCTGTCTGGTTCTGTCCAACAGTTCCACATTAGTGATCCTATCATACCATTTCAATCTCTCTATTCTGTCTGGTTCTGTCCAACAGTTCCACATTAGTGATTCTATCATACCATTTCAATCTCTCTATTCTGTCTGGTTCTGTCCAACAGTTCCACATTAGTGATTCTATCATACCATTTCAATCTCTCTATTCTGTCTGGTTCTGTCCAACAGTTCCACATTAGTGATCCTATCATACCATTTCAATCTCTCTATTCTGTCTGGTTCTGTCCAACAGTTCCACATTAGTGATCCTATCATACCATTTCAATCTCTCTATTCTGTCTGGTTCTGTCCAACAGTTCCACATTAGTGATCCTATCATACCATTTCAATTTCTCTATTCTGTCTGGTTCTGTCCAACAGTTCCACATTAGTGATCCTATCATACCATTTCAATCTCTCTATTCTGTCTGGTTCTGTCCAACAGTTCCACATTAGTGATCCTATCATACCATTTCAATCTCTCTATTCTGTCTGGTTCTGTCCAACAGTTCCACATTAGTGATCCTATCATACCATTTCAATCTCTCTATTCTGTCTGGTTCTGTCCAACAGTTCCACATTAGTGATCCTATCATACCATTTCAATCTCTCTATTCTGTCTGGTTCTGTCCAACAGTTCCACATTAGTGATCCTATCATACCATTTCAATTTCTCTATTCTGTCTGGTTCTGTCCAACAGTTCCACATTAGTGATCCTATCATACCATTTCAATCTCTCTATTCTGTCTGGTTCTGTCCAACAGTTCCACATTAGTGATCCTATCATACCATTTCAATCTCTCTATTCTGTTTGGTTCTGTCCAACAGTTCCACATTAGTGATTCTATCATACCATTTCAATCTCTCTATTCTGTCTGGTTCTGTCCAACAGTTCCACATTAGTGATCCTATCATACCATTTCAATCTCTCTATTCTGTCTGGTTCTGTCCAACAGTTCCACATTAGTGATCCTATCATACCATTTCAATCTCTCTATTTTGTACAGAAACCATTTATGAAAGTCTGTACTTGTTTCATTGATGTTTTTATTGTTCTCCATGTTTCACAGTCATACTTCTTCTTCGTCGTACGCTGTTTACAGCGATATTTACATTGCACCGTTTTATTTTGTTACGCCTGTGGCTCAGTGCATCCGATTTCAACAGGCGTTTCTGTAGGGTTGCCCTCCTTAGCCTTTGGCTGTCTCCAGCCTAACTGCAAGGCAGCAGTTGTTTTTGGTCAGAGTTGTCTCTCTTAGGGAAGTTGTCTTTCAGGACTAACGAGTCTTCCCTACTCGTGTCTATAGGGTTTGGCAATGATATGATGGACTATGTACTAGTTTGTACTATCCCGGAAGAGAGGCAGTCCAGTGTGACTTTGTCCCAGGATCGTCACGTCCTGCCAGAAATGTAGCATATGCATGTGAGTGAGGTATCTCTTTGCTTCACAGCCATACAATAGAATGGACTTTACATTTTAGTTGCAGATTTTTATTTTTGTATACTACTTAAGTTCCTCGGTGCAATGAATCCTCCCACCTTTTGTATTTTGATATCCCCCATCTGTACCCCTGAATTTGCCTGTATTGCTACCAAGATATATGAACGATTCCCCACCTTGTAGGAGTGTGTCTCACAATGCCATACCCTGTATGGAGAGCCTTAAATAGATTACGAACGGGAATGTCCAGGTGAAGATCGAACTTGACAAAATTGGAATATGCTGATGACGATGTCTGTGAATGCAGAGCCATCCAAGATCCAGAACATCTGTATAACTGCCCAAGAATGCAAGAACCATGTACTTGGGGGATCTCATGGTGGTGAGAGAAAGAGCTTCCACGGCAGCTGATTTCTGGTCAGCTTCTCGGAGACGACTGCAACTATTACTGCACACTTACAATACAAGAAGATTTGGCTACAAGACACAAGGAAGCCGCATTGCAGATGGATAGATGACATAAGAGAAATCCTAAAACAACACAGGCTTACAACAACACAACACACTTGGACCAAGAAGGACAACTTAAGCTCCCCACGAAGCTTAAAGGCACAAGGGAGTGAGCAAATTAAGCTTATGTCGCCAACATTGTTTGTTTCCTGAATCTGTTTTTTTCAGGCCTCCTGTGGCACAACAGAGGAACGAGAAACGTATCAGGGTTCTGTCTTGGAATGTTGATGGCCTTGACCCCGACAACCTGCAGTCCCGCACAGAAGGGATGTGCAGTGTCCTGTTACAGTGAGTTTTTGTTATGTTCTACCTGTCGAAATAATAGAAGTGTTTTAATGATAATAGTTGCATGTTACGTTTGCTTAGTCATTCATCTTCGACACTGGGAGTGAAGAGTCTTCTATCCTGGGAGTGAAGAGTCTTCTACCCTGGGAGTGAAGAGTCTTCTACCTTAGGGTGCTGGGATGTAGTCTTTTAACTTTGGTGTAGAGTCTTCTACCCTGTGGTGTAGAGTCTTATACCCTGGGGTGTAGAGTCTTCTACCCTGTGGTGTAGAGTCTTCTACCCTGTGGTGTAGAGTCTTCTACCCTGGGGTGCAGAATCTTCTACCCTGAGGTGTAGAGTCTTCTACCATGGTGTGTAGTCTTCTACCCTGAGGTGTAGAGTCTTCTACCCTGTGGTGTAGAGTCTTCTACCCTGTGGTGTAGAGTCTTCTACCCTGGGTAGAGCAGTCCTGCAGGAAATGTTCCGGTGTTTGCTTCGGTGCTCCGCGGTCACATGTGACTGTGTCTCTAAGTCTGAAGATCTTTGTCTGCCCATCTCTGCCAAGTCTGTCTATGCTGTCATTTTCTGGTTTGTATTCTTTGTGCTGGTCTCTCCATTCCGTCCTCATGGATTGTCTGATGAGTTTCTTTGATTCTTTATAGCTCTGGATGGTGAATCTGCATGTCACCACTTTCAACTTTTGCAAACTCATCTGCCTTCTCATGTCCAATGATCCCACAGTACGCAGGAATCCACCGTAGGACTAGATCTGCAAACAATGTTATATTTTATTTCATGCCGGAGTTTATATCTGTTAATGGCTTGAAGTATGCTCCTGGAATCTGTAAGAATAATCATTATTCTTGTAGTTGTGTCTTCGCTGATAGAAGTCTGACTTATATTGACGTTATCTGTCATAGTCTTCAAGTCTTCCAAGGAAATATAAAAGTGTTCCTTGGACAGTATGCTCAGCTCCAACCAAAACAGCAACAACAACAAACAACAAAGATAAGTTGCTGAACCAATGGGCATGAGTGGCTACTGGGAGCAACATACAAAAAGAAATGACACATCGAACTACAAGTGACAGCATCAGTAAGCTGCGACAAAAGGACGAGATGATAATCTTCCAACATCGGACAGAACATATCACATTTGACAGAACATATCAGACTTAACAGAACATATCAGACTTGACAGAACATATCAGACTTGACAGAACATATTAGACTTGACAGAACATATCAGACTTGACAGAACATATCAGACTTGACAGAACATATCAGACTTGACAGAACATATCAGACTTGACAGAACATATCAGACTTGACAGAACATATCAGACTTGACAGAACATATCAGACTTCACAGAACATTTCAGACTTGACAGAACATATCAGACTTAACAGAACATATTAGACTTGACAGAACATATCAGACTTGACAGAACATATCAGACTTGACAAATGCTCAAGCAAGCATGGCCTAATGGTGCATAATTTCCCAACATACGAGGGATAGTCAGTAAGTAGGTCACAAACTGATGCCGGTTTTGTAAGACCAAGGTCCGAACTTGGTCAATGTCTTCCATATTTCAGGTTGGGGCCTACCGGAACGTCATCTGCTCTCCATCGATGTGCGGCCACCCGATTGTACCACTCCTTAATTTGTGTGATGCTCATGCCATCATCACCGAAAGCCCGTTGAATCTTCCGAATGGTTTCCACTTGGGTATTGGCCTAGCTTTTGGCAAAATTTGATGCAACCCCACTGCTGGTGAATGAAAACCCGACGGGTGCTCACTACACTCAACACTGAAAGGCTGACTGACAGCGCCTGACACAATTTGCGGGTGGGGAAAAATTTGCGCTTGACGATCCTGTCCGAAGGACAGCAACCGGAATAACATAATTAAGGCCAGATACTTTTTGAACACGCCTCGTAAATTGAGAAATAAGGGACAATGTAAGTGCAATAATGAATGGTTTTCAAGTTCGTATCCCATTTAGTATTTTTTAAATAGCCATTTGTGACCTATTTACTGACTCACCCTTGAGGACAGAACACATCAGACTTAATAGACATTAAAACAAGATGGACCCTCCACATGAAGCTAATGGACCATAATCTTTCAACTTTCAATATTTATTTTATAATTATTTAACAAAAATAAATAAGTTTTAATTCTGGTGCTGAATTTATTTGCAGAGAAGCACCGGAGATCATCTTCCTTCAGGAGGTTGTAGATAGATCTCTGAAGATTATCCAGGAAAGATGTGTTCCCTACCTGGTGCTTCCTTGTGACGAGCTCAGAGCGTGCGTCCCTGTAAGTCTCCCAGTGAATATATTAACCTTTTATCATCATCAGGTGGCTTGCCAATCAGCGGTTATGGACCTCCACCCACTTCTATCACGTGTGGCGTTTACCAACTCTGTTGTTGATTGTCGCCCATGCCGTTCTCTCAGACTGTCCAGCATCATCTCTCGCTACCTTCCTCTGTCTCTCAGACTGTCCAGCATCATCTCTCGCTACCCTCCTCTGTCTCTCAGACTGTCCAGCATCATCTCTCGCTACCCTCCTCTGTCTCTCAGACTGTCCAGCATCATCTCTCGCTACCCTCCTCTGTCTCTCAGACTGTCCAGCATCATTTCTCTACCTTCCTCTGTCTCTCAGACTGTCCAGCATCATCTCTCTACCTTCCTCTGTCTCTCAGACTGTCCAGCATCATCTCTCTACCTTCCTCTGTCTCTCAGACTGTCCAGCATCATCTCTCTCTACCTTCCTCTGTCTCTCAGACTGTCCAGCATCATCTCTCGCTACCCTCCTCTGTCTCTCAGACTGTCCAGCATCATCTCTCGCTACCCTCCTCTGTCTCTCAGACTGTCCAGCATCATCTCTCTCTACCTTCCTCTGTCTCTCGTTCCTGCTATCTTTCCTGTTGTCACAACCTGCTCCAAACCGTCTCTTCTCATAACATGTTCGAAAAAGGATGACTGGCTTGTTCTGATCCATGCTATAAGTTGTCTCCGTGTTTGCGGCTCCTCGAGTACTGTATCATTAGTCTCCTCTCCCTTTCAGTCCATGGGATCCGCAGCATTCTTCTGTGAAACATCTTTGTTGCTTCCAATGATCGCTGCACTTGTTTGCTAATTGTCCATGATTCACCGCCATATGTCAGTACTGGTTCTGACAAGGACAAGAATAGCACCACTGCCCCACAGAGAGCATGTCGTAAGAGGCGACTGTGACATCGCATAACACCAGCCATGGTTAGGTGGTTTGTTAAGAGCAGCATAGATGGTGCCTAACAGGCTGTGGGTCTACTTTGCTCAAGTGTTTGATCTATTAAGATAGACTCGCACATCGGTTAACCACCCTTCGTGGCACTTGTGCCAAAGTAGCGGAGTAAAAAGCTGCTCGAGCCTAGCCCGCTAAGCAGGAAGTCCTCCTCCTTGCTACATCCAGCTCACGCCAGAGCTGGGACATGCACATGGCCATCTGCCCTTGTAGAAGTACTGGTCGACTAAGAAGAAGAATTTGTCTCGATTTGGTCCCCTTCGCTTTGACACAACATTTTTGAGAGTTCGGTTTCCTAGCCACTGCCATCATCTCCGATTTCTTCTTATTAAATTGAGCCCTTTCTTTTCACTTTTCTAACGTGTTCCTCAGTGGAGCCACGTAGCACCGTGGTTAGCGTGCTGGCTTCGCATCTTGAGTGATCCTGGATTCATTCCCAGTTAAGGCGGTAATGTTTATTTCAGACCGCAATGGCTTCCGGGTCGACCCAGCCTTAAATGGGTACTGGTTCAGTCTGAGAAGTAAAAGCGGCAAGGGAGAGGAGGTGGCTACCGCCCTCACATAGCCAAGCCTTTGAAATGGGAGATCGCTAACACCTCACACCCCTACGACAGTAATGCTATGGGTTACTTTACTTTTACTTGTAACGTGTTAACCATTACAACACTGAATAAAACATGATGCAAGTTTCCACTGCCACTGAATTGTTTCTCACCTTTTCACTTGTTTCTGGGTTGTTGATTTTGAGAGCCTGTATCTTTTTTATTTGATTGTCTACACATATGATGTTGTTGTGTGTAGAGACATCAATGAATAAAGAACTTATTGGTGTTATTGTTTTTGTTGTGTGTGTTTGAAAATTTGAAAATCGTCACAGAACACTGATAGTGCTTCTTACAAGATCGTCATATCTGTTATTTTTGCTGAAATTATTTTGTGGCGTGGAAATTAACCTGCACGTGGTGAAGGTTAATCAGTTGCTTCTAACTTTATCTTTGGTTCAGACCCATCATCACAATTTGGTTGGACTATCTTTGCTGTTATCTGCTCCACCTCCCCACTCTGGCTGGGTGGGGGATCACCGTTCGCTGGGGTTAAAGCCGAACCTGTTGCAAGATTACTGAGTGTAACATGGCCCACCAATGTGTGAGAACAGGCCGTAACTGATTGAAATGGTCACTTAACGCAGACAAAAATTGACCCCATCACATATGTGGCAAGCAGCGCAGACAGCCGAATATTTCCTACGAGACTTACGCTTGGGCAAGAGTGTATTAGCACTGACCCACGAAGAAGACACTATTATATGCTTAGGCAGCTTACCGAAGACGGATGTGTCAGACCTAAAGGTGTAAATATCACAGTCAAGCCGTAAACTAGTCCGTGATCTGGACTACATCCTGCTACTTGCAAAACCCTGTTCAGGGCTTAGTAGCTGGAGATTGAGAACGTTCAGGGCTTGATAGCGGGAGATTGAGAACGTTCAGGGCTTGGTAGCAGGAGATAGAGAACGTTCTGGGCTTGGTAGCGGGAGATTGAGAACGTTCAGGGCTTGGTAGCGGGAGATTGAGAACATTCAGGGCTTGGTAGCGGGAGATTGAGAACATTCAGGGCTTGGTAGCGGGAGATTGAGAACGTTCAGGGCTTGGTAGCGGGAGATTGAGAACGTTCAGGGCTTGGTAGCGGGAGATTGAGAACGTTCAGGGCTTGCTAGCGGGAGTTTGAGAACGAACGCAGATGAACATGAGGCTTACTCAGCGGAGCACTGCCACACGGAGAAGAGCAAGGTTATTTGGGATCCTTGAAGAACTCTCCTCTTTAGAAATAGCCGTTATTGAATTGTATCCATTAACCCACATGTTGTATCCGTTAACCTCCATATTGTTTCTGTCAACCCACATGTTGTATCCATTAACCCGCCTATGACATTCACAACATATCCGCATTCTCTCCCCAGGGTGCCTACTTCACGGCAATGCTTCTCCGCAAAGACTGCGTGTGTGTCAAATCCATGAAGACTGAGTTATTTCCCACGACCGTTATGAGTCGCAGCTTGATGTCTGTCAAGGTACTCCTATTATTAATCATTATTCAATCTTAGTATTGATTTGAGGGTACGGGGAGAATGAATATATTATAGAATGAAATTAGAGTTTATATACCGCCGAAGACGGATGTGCCAGACCGGAAGGTGCAAATATCGCGGTCAAACTGTAAACTAGCGACACAGCGCATTCCGTTCTACGGACTACATCCTGTTCAGGGCTTAGTAGCGGGAGATTGAGAACGAACGCAGAAGAAGAGTTTATATACAAAAGTATACCTCTTTTATTATACACTTCCTGTCTGGCAGGTTACAGTGTCATTTATTTTTGCTTCCATTTCGGACTCCAACAACACGGTCAGCAACAAATGGTTTTTTGTTTTTCTTCTTTAGTGTGAAGTGAAAGACATAGCCTTGACCTTGATGACCAGCCATCTTGAGAGTACAGCGGAGTACAGTTCGGAGAGGAAGAAGCAGTTGGCCATGTGTTTTGATCGAATGATGAATGATTCTAGAGACCAGACGGTTATTTTTGGTGGCGACCTCAACCTGAGAGAGAAAGAAGTAAGTTTGGGGGGGGGTTTTCTCTTACAAAGGACACCATTGTTTGTAAGGCTGTTTTATCTCCATACAGCTTTTTGTCTCATATCTGTCTCACGAGGCCAGTATTGTTCTATTTTTGTGTGAGCGTGCAGCTTTGCAGGATGTGTTCCACGGTCATGATATGCTCCCCACATGGGCACCTGTCATCTGTCCCATTCCTCATTTTGTTGTAAAGATGACCCTTGAGTCTGTTATGCCCAGTTCTCAGTCTGAAGATGATGACTTACTCTTCTAAAGTTAAGTTAAAGTAGCTGTCTTCTGTTCGGAAGTCGGAGTGTTGATCAGCCCATTTTACCCTGAAGTTGGCTTTAATTATGGTCTTGGCCTCATTATATGTGATACTCAGGTCTGTTTGTGGGGATGCTTGTCCACTCTTTGCTAGTTTGTCTGCAGCTTCATTGCCTTCAATATTGCAGTGGGATGGGATCCACTGTATGACCAACCTTGGGTGTTCTGCCGAGAGCTGTGTCAGGGAGAACATACATTGCTCGAGATTTTCATCTTTGTCTTGTTTTAGCGCTGCTAATACTGACGCGTCATCAGTCAGGAATACTATGTGTTCTTGGTGGATATCTTTATCTTGGATTACAAACTCACCTGCAGCCTTCAGTGCCTCTGCTTCTGCACAGAAGTTATCCGCTTATTTGACCTTTGACAATGCATTCCAAGCATTGACCCCTCTCTGACTAAAAATATATTTCCTGGTATCTAATCTGGACCTCTCTTTAGTTAATTTGTAGCTATGCCCTCTTGTTCTTGTATGTGATTGTATTTTGAAAAATTTGTTATTGTCTAATTTATTCATTCCTTTGATTATCTTATAAACCTGTATTAAGTCACCTCAAATTCTTCTCTTTTCTAGACACTGTAGTTTCGGTTTTTTCTCATACGTATAATTCTGGAATCCCGATATCAGCTTTGTCGCTCTTCTCTGCATCCTTTCCATCATATTTATATCCCCTCTACAATACGGACTCTACACCTGTGCCACCTCTCTGCCTTCTTTCCGTTAACCAATTTTTTTATCCAATTGACATCACTGCCACCTGTACCTTGTCATTGTAACTTCCGAAACAATCTTTGATGAGGTACTCTATCAAAGGCCTTTGCAAAATCCAAGTAAGTAACATGCACTGGCTCTCTGTCTTCTAACATTTTGGTAACCTCCATGAATTCTAACATTTTGGTAACCTCCATGAATTCTAACATTTTGGTAACCTCCATGAATTCTAACATTTTGGTAACCTCCATGAATTCTAACATTTTGGTAACCTCCATGAATTCTAACATTTTGGTAACCTCCATGAATTCTAACATTTGCTGGACAGAGATACAAATATTGACATCAATTGGGGACGGCGTGGGCTAGTGGATATGTGACACGGCTTACAACTCGAAGATGCTGGGTTCGCTCCCTAATCGTAGCACTGGCCGTTACCAAGGGGAAGCAAACCCTTAGATAATGCAGGAAGAAGCAGACCCTTACATACAATGAATGCTAAAGTCGGATGCACTGAGCCGACACGCGCAAAATGAACACTGCCTTGGGGAATAGTAAATAATATTTTTAATTTAAAAAAAAAATCCATTGATATATTGCGACTACAGGCACATTGGTCATTCATTGACAGACTCGTGACAAATTATCTGACTAAACAATTTCAGTAGGCCTGCAATTTTCAACAGCTCTTAAGACGAAGTTAATTTCATTCTGCTTTAAATTTGCTTGATACGGACATCGATACTTACATAGTCAGCTGAAGATTTTATTGGCCGAAATCTCTGGCTTTCAAATCGAGTTTCAACCATGAACTTAACTTCTTAATACTGGTTTAGAAGATTCTGCAGAGTCTGTATACAACCAGTTTCTATTACATCTCCTTGATCTAAAAACAATGCGTATCCATTCTATTCTTGAATACATTAACTGACCCTGCCTCCACTATTTCCTGTGGCAATGCATTCCAAGCAATCACCACTGTAAACACTTGATGGTGAAGTTCTTAAACAAATTAACGTTCTAATCTATACCACAACTAGCATCCAAGCTGGAAAGCCTACTTTCCGCCATCTTGGTTTTAAGGGTGTCTGTTAAATTGGATATTCCACATCCATGACCAGAAAATACTGTTCCGCTCCCTCCTAGTGAGTTTAACCTTTAGCACGTCGCACTGGTTTTTGAAAATTTTGACGTCATATTTCGCTATGGTAATTGAATTTCAAAATTTGTAACTTTTCTATTTATTTGTTTGTCAATAAATATGATTTTCTTGTGTGTAGAGACACAATTGAATAAAGAACTTGTGGGTGTTATTGTTTTTGTTGTGTGTTTGTTAGTTTCTGAGATACAAAAAGATGAAAAAATGATCTTTGAAAAAAATTTGGACTCGACCGCTAGGCGAAGTTGCTCCGATAGAAATCCATGGAAACCAGAATAACGTATCGATACTGTTTACAATATCGATACAACTGTTAGTTTCCAATTCAAATGTAGTTCTTTCATCTAAACAAACAAAATAAACAGATCTACTCGATAAAGATCTTTCCCAACAACCTACTTCACCTTTCACAAAAAGTTGGCTAGCTCCAATTGGCGCATAAGAATAAAAATTGCTCTAAAACCATTTGTAATCTTCTTCTGCTTCTTCGTTCGTTCGTTCTCAATCTCCCGCTACCAAACCCTGAAAGGGCTTAAGTAGCAGAATGTAGTCCAGAGAATGGAATGCGTTGTGTCATAGTTTACAGCTTGGCTGCGATATTTGCACCTTTCAGTCCATCACATCCCACTTCAGCAAGCATTTTTTGAGTACCGGGTTAGCATTCCCTCTTCGATACCTTCTCCTTAGCCAGTCTGCCCTGCTGCAGCGTGTTATCCAGGATCACCGCGTGGAGGTGTAGAAGGGTCTTGGCAGCTATGGTTCGCTGGCCCTGATGCTAGCAGTCAGCTATGGGTCGCTGACCACTGCAGCTCATGCGTTGCTCAGCATCTTGATCCCCATTTGTAATCTAACATGCGATACTTTTACCTGCAAAATATCGTGTGTAGATGGATGACGCATTCCGCATAAAAATAAAATGGCTCTGTGCAAAAAAAATTATTTATTTTTAATTGCGATTTTGAAGGTCGAGCTCGTCTCGCCAACATAAACCAGGGTGTGCTATAGGTTAATAATGTTTGCTTAGGCATCTGAGGCCCGTTCCTCCGGTAAGCCACATCCAAGACCCACTGCTGCGGCGTGGTTCCAGGCCTCGTCAAGAGCAGAGATGGATGTTGCTATCTGCTGGAGTCCCACCGTTCGGAGACAGCCCTGGGTAGTATCTTGTGGGCCGGGGTTTCCTGGTCCAGCCTTACAACATGACCATACAAAGAAACTCGGCGGCAGTCAAGTGTTTCTGAGATTGGGTGGAGACCTCCACATTGCGGATGTAGTCATGCCATCAGATGCCCAGTATGCACAGCTGGTTGCGCATGAGAAAGGCCTCCAGAGTCTTGACCTGTCATGTTTCAGAAATGTCCAGGTTTCTGAGCCGTAAAGCAGGACTGGTAAATGCAGATTTTTGTTTCAATGGAGATCTTGCCGTTACGCCACATATCGGAGGTCATGAATAGCGGACGCAGCAAGTCCGATCCGCCTTGACATATCGGGGCTGCTGCATCCATCGGATGATATCATGCTACCAAGATAGATGAATTCGTTGGTGTCCTCCGCAGTGCGACCTTGAGTTTCAATACCCTAGAGTGGTGTGTAGGCAGTGAGGTTCTGAACTTTGATCTTGGCCTAGGATATAGACAGGCCTAGGATATAGACAGGCCTGGGATATAGACAGGCCTGGGATATAGATAGGCCTAGGATATAGACAGGCCTAGTGATGGCATTTCACTGTCTAAGATTTCCAGAGAGAGGCTGCAACGCACAGCTATCTGTGCCGAACAAAATGTCGTCCTCGTTGATTGGTGCTGTCGTTAGAATAACTTTATTTCAAATGATCATTTCTTTGCAGCTGCACGGTCTTTCGGCCAAACCTACGGGGGTCTACGACATATGGGAGTGTTCAGGAAAGCGTCCGGAGGCACAGTACACCTGGGACTTGACCATTAATGACAACAAGCAGATGGGAACCAAGTTTCAACCCCGCTGTAGATTTGATCGTATGTACATCCGGCATGCTGGGGTTGCCAAGGTCAGCCCTGTCTACTTTGAGCTTGTGGGAATACAGAGACTTGCATCCTGTCGGAGATTTCCCAGTGACCACTGGGGCATATTTGCTCATTTTGACATTGTTGGGTAGACCAGGTGGTTGCTTTGTTATTTTGATATGCCAGGTAGTTGCTTCTGGACTTTGATATGCCAAATTGTTGCTTCTATGAACTTTGATACGCGAGATCGTTGCTTCTTCGGACTTTGATATATTTTATATATATTTTGTACACCCTTACTACCGTAACCGCACAGCAAACAAATGGATTTAACATTCCCTGAAAGACAGTCATCGTAAACTAGATGCAAAGTTGGACCTATACTCGCATATCTGGAGTGACAGACAAATGATGACGGAATTAAAATCTTGGACTGGATCAGAATGATTCACAGTAAATTCTTCATTTATTTTATCACAGCATTCATATTGATGTTTAGATCGGATAAGGATAGTGGATAATATCTCTGGGGCTGTGCTTAATTTGACAAATTTGTGTTTCCAGAATAGAGTTATGTAGACCTGCGTTATGGAGACCTGCGTTATGCACGCTATCAATGTGTAGTGCACATTAAATTTGGTGACCATGCTAAACCGTCGCAGCTTGGCCCTGTTTGGATATGTAGCCCACCTTGCCAAGGATGTCACCGTTCAACACGTCCTAGAGCAGGTCATGGAAATCAAGGGCAGGAAATAACCCTCTCAGTCATGGTCCTGTCCCAGCTGTCCACGCACCACCTGGTAGGGGGGAGGTGTTCCCGAGAAAAAGCACTCACATTTCATAGCAATGAATGTGGGGAGTATCGGGGCCCGCAAGTTTCAAGTTATCCGTGGTCTCAAGGTAGGTGGGACTAGAGGCCCTGCATCCTGAATTGCCTCCAGTCGTCTCGACTTATGTCTTGCCGCTGGTCCAAGGTAGCTTGGGACCAGAGAGTGAGGTTGAGGACCAGCGTAGCTTCTTCTTGAGTATTATCTAAATACAGTGCAAGTTACATCATGAAGATAAGACCGTTGTCGAAGACGCATGTGTCAGACCGAAAGGTGCAAATATCGCAGTTAAGCTGTAAACAACGCATGCCATTCTCTGGATCACATCCTGCTATTTGCAAAGCCCTGTTCAGGGTTTGGTGGCAGGAGATTGATAACGAATGCAGAAGAAGAAGACAAAACTGTTTGATGATTTCGCTATCATCACTTGCATTGGACAGAAAACTTAACTTAACCTGGTTAGGTCAAGTCAGAAGGAAATCGTCCTCGTTACATACAGCTTGGGACTCAGCCACTCATGGACGGTTGGTGCACTGGACCCTGACACAGCTGCAGACTACCTACCTTTTTGCAGATTCGCTAGTCTCCAGTGTATGCCAACTCAAAACATTGTTGGGTCAATCTTTAGTACACAGAATATTCAAATTATTATTAGGAGCGAGCAAGTCGACCACATCTCGATAAGTTAACTATAATAGAGGGGAGGCTCGGGTATTTCAATATTTTAAGAATCTGTTACCAGATTTTTGGCAGATTCATCGTTGACGCATAAATGACCCCATATGGTACAGAATTAAATGTATGAATAGCTCCCATATATAATACAGAATTAAATGTATGAATAGCTCCCATATATAATACAGAATTAAATGTATGAATAGCTCCCATATATAATACAGAATTAAATGTGCGAATAGCTGACACACATGATACAAGTGATTTAATTGCCTATACTGCACACTGTAGTGACTGCATGGGCTAGCTGATTTATTTCCTCGGCCCTATACCTCCCACGGGGGGACCTCAGTCGTAGGAATCAACTGCACTATACAGTTGTTAGTGGACCTGTATTCCTGCAGGGGCAGTTGCCCCTGTGTAGGTCCCAGCTCTGGTATGATCTGGATGTAGCCGGGTTTGGGGGTTTCCTGCTTAGCGGGCTAGGCTCAAGCAGCTTATTACTTTGCTGCGCTGGGACAAGTGCGAGTCCATCTTAATAGGCTCAAACACTAGAGCAAAGTAGACCCGCAGCCTGTTAGACGCCATCTATGCTGCCCTAGACAAACTACCTAACCATGGCCAGTGTTATGCCATGTCACAGATAATACGCCTCTTACGACATGCTCTCTGTGGGGCAGTGGTGCTATTCTTGTCCTCGTCATACACAAAGACCCCGGCGGACCATTCGGACACCATATACTGTTTTTAAAAATCTGGAACATTCCATTTGATACCTGCCTGAATGTCCTAATGCTCCGTCCACCTCCTGAATGTCCTAATGCTCCGTCCACCTCCTGAATGTCCTAATGCTCCGTCCACCTCCTGAATGTCCTAATGCTCCGTCCACCTCCTGAATGTCCTAATGCTCCGTCCACCTCCTGAATGTCCTAATGCTCCGTCCACCTCCTGAGTATTTGAGAACTTGCTTCTCATTGCAATAGTGCCAGATTCGTCCTCCACCATTCTTCTGCCGAACCAACTGTAAATCGTTACCTGACTTTTGTTCACATGGAGATGCAGCAAGGAATGGAGCTAGCCGCTCCACCTCATAATTATGGAAGCCTGGAACTTGTCTTTGTTAAACTCTGGTGTCACTGAACTTGTCTTTGTTAAACTCTGGTGTCACTGAACTTGTCTTTGTTAAACTCTGGTGTCACTGAACTTGTCTTTGTTAAACTCTGGTGTCACTGAACTTGTCTTTGTTAAACTATGGTGCCACTGAACTTGTCTTTGTTAAACTATGGTGTCACTGAACTTGTCTTTGTTAAACTATGGTGTCACTGAACTTGTCTTTGTTAAACTATGGTGTCACTGAACTTGTCTTTGTTAAACTATGACATGGAAAAGTCAGATCGAGAGAAACCGAATGAGAGCCAGACAAAGAATGGCAATCATGAGGAAACTTGCTGGCACAAGCTGGGGAGCAGACGAAAGTATACTAAAGAAACTGTACACTGGAAGAGTGAGACCAGTTCTCGAGTATGGCATTGCGGCATGGACAACAGCAGCAAAGGCGAACTTCAATAAAATTAGCAAACTTCAAAACCAAGCCATGAGAGTTATAACAGGAGGCATGAAGTCAACGCCAATTGTAGAACTTGAAAAGATTACAAAACTGCAATCCATGGCCGACAGAAGAGACTGCAGAGCCCAGCTGCAGTCAGAGAAACTCAGAAGACTGACTGGCCATCCAATGCACCAGAGACTAAATAGATTTGGAAATGGGAAACTAAAGCGGAGAAACTTTGCAAAAATAGCCAAAGCAAAGATGAGTGAAGACCCTATGAACACATTAACAACACCAAAGCCCATCCCTACTGTACGCAAACCTACCTGGAAGCAGCATATCATTCCGGAGGTGGTAGAAAAAATACCAGGTATTGGAAACAAGAACAGCCAGACTGAAAAAGAAAGAAGAGACAAAACCTTGAGGTACATAACGAAAACCTACCCAAGCATGGACTGGACCCATGCATACACTGACGGTTCTGTAATAAACACAACACAGAACGGAGGGGCAGAGGTATTCCTGAGCCTACCAAATGGTAGAAAAATAACACTGTCAGTGGCAACTGGAAAATACTCAAGCAATTTCAGAGCAGAGGCACTGAGGGCGGCAGTGGAAGAAATGGTGACAGGCAAAAGCAATGAAAGCCAGATAGACCTGTTTGCAGATGCCCTGACCGTAGTCACAGCACTAAAAAGCCAGAAAAATACTGAACTTAATGATTTAAGAGCAGTACTCTGTCAACTATGCCAGCAGTCCGCACCAAAAAGAGTAGTGGTACAGTGGGTTCCATCCCACTGTAACATCCAAGGCAACGAGGAGGCAGACAGACTGGCAAAAGTAGGTGCAAGGCTACCACAACCAGATTCTAGTGAGTCCAAAGAGTCTACGAAGAGTCCAAAAGGCATATTAGAGTCAGATACATGGCCAAATGGGAAACAGACATACTGGCTACACAAAAAACGATGCCTATTACCAGTTGAACAGAAGAGAGCAGGTCGTGGTCTTCAGACCCTGCACAGGCCACAACAGACTGAGGTACCACCTATTCAATAAACTGAAGATAGGTGGCACTGACGAATGCACATGTGGTACCGCTGAACATCTGCTGCAAAATTACCCGACATATGAGGACCAGAGAAAGCAGATGTGGCCATCACCAGTGCCAACACTAGACAAGCTCTATGGCAGTGTCGACAGCCTCAGGATGACCGATGCTTTTTTCGAAAAGATACAGGTTGACGTTTGACAGCGTATGAAGAAGAAACTCTGGTGTCACTGAACTTGTCTTTGTTAAACTCTGATGTCACTGAACTTGTCTTTGTTAAACTCTGATGTCACTGAACTTGTCTTTGTTAAACTTTGATGTCACTGAACTTGTCTTTGTTAAACTCTGATGTCACTGAACTTGTCTTTGTTAAACTCTGATGTCGCTGAACTTGTCTTTGTTAAACTCTGATGTCGCTGAACTTGTCTTTGTTAAACTCTGATGTCACTGAACTTGTCTTTGTTAAACTCTGATGTCACTGAACTTGTCTTTGTTAAACTCTGGTGTCACTGAACTTGTCTTTGTTAAATTATGGTGTCACTGAACTTGTCTTTGTTAAACTCTGGTGTCACTGAACTTGTCTTTGTTAAACTCTGGTGTCACTGAACTTGTCTTTGTTAAACTCTGATGTCACTGAACTTGTCTTTGTTAAACTCTGGTGTCACTGAACTTGTCTTTGTTAAACTCTGGTGTCACTGAACTTGTCTTTGTTAAACTCTGGTGTCACTGAACTTGTCTTTGTTAAACTCTGGTGTCACTGAACTTGTCTTTGTTAAACTCTGATGTCACTGAACTTGCCTTTGTTAAACTCTGATGTCACTGAACTTGCCTTTGTTAAACTCTGATGTCACTGAACTTGTCTTTGTTAAACTCTGATGTCACTGAACTTGTCTTTGTTAAACTCTGATGTCACTGAACTTGTCTTTGTTAAACTCTGATGTCACTGAACTTGTCTTTGTTAAACTCTGATGTCACTGAACTTGTCTTTGTTAAACTCTGATGTCACTGAACTTGTCTTTGTTAAACTCTGATGTCACTGAACTTGTCTTCAAGTCCTTACATTCTCAGCATTATTGTGATCAATTAAAAACATGTTTTTTTTATTGGCATGTCCTGTTTTTTTTATTGGCATGTCCTGTTTTTTTTATTGACCTTTCCTGTTTTTTTTATTGACATGTCCTGTTTTTTTTATTGACATGTCCTGTTTTTTAATATCATCATTCTTCCTCTCTCTTCCTCCCCCCCCCCCCCTTCATGTCTCTCTCTTCCCCCCCCCCCACCCCTCATGTCTCTCTCTTCCTCCCCCCCCCCTCTCATGTCTCTCTCTTTCTCCCTCTCTGTATGTGTGTGTGTGTGATACTATCTAAGTGTAGATGTGATTACAAAATGGCATTCTCTAGCCCAGCACATCACTAACCAGGTCCTGCTTGCCAGGAGCATCCTAGAAGTTGTGCATACTGTCTTGACCAGTCGATGCTGGAATTGGATTGGCCATGTTCTCGGAAGCGAACCTCACCAGACCAACCATGGTATGGACCTCGAGGGAACCCAAACTACGGTGACGAATAACCATATAATCGAACATTATCATCAGTCAGAATGAAGTCTTCGATTGGCCGCAGACAAAGTGAGGTGGAGAGAGGTGACTGTCGTGGTCTGTGTCGTCTGCTCTTTCAGGCAGCACGCATACTCTACTCTGAGCCTCTTCGTTGGATATTTCCTCCGGGTGGAACAGTTCCATGCAGACAACCCCAAGGAGGTGACCTCAATGTTGAAGCTTTTCAATGAGTCTCTTTAGTGTTTCTTCTGTCCTCTTCATGAGCGTCTGCCTGTTCCGAGCTCACCGTATAACAGATGCTTGCTAATCTGGCATGCCAACATGTTCCGCTTTTTGTAGAAGTCTACGGATGCTCTACATGTAGGTCTTACTTAGAGTTCCAGAGTTAGGCACTTTGTTCTCCCACCTGATCCTGACCAACCTAGGCACGCTGTCCTCCCACCTGATCCTGACCAACCTAGGCACGCTGTCCTCCCACCTGATCCTGACCAACCTAGGCTGTCCTCCCACCTGATCCTGACCAACCTAGGCACGCTGTCCTCCCACCTGATCCTGACCAACCTAGGCTGTCCTCCCACCTGATCCTGACCAACCTAGGCTGTCCTCCCACCTGATCCTGACCAACCTAGGCTGTCCTCCCACCTGATCCTGACCAACCTAGGCACGCTGTCCTCCCACCTGATCCTGACCAACCTAGGCACGCTGTCCTCCCACCTGATCCTGACCAACCTAGGCTGTCCTCCCACCTGATCCTGACCAACCTAGGCACGCTGTCCTCCCACCTGATCCTGACCAACCTAGGCACGCTGTCCTCCCACCTGATCCTGACCAACCTAGGCTGTCCTCCCACCTGATCCTGACCAACCTAGGCACGCTGTCCTCCCACCTGATCCTGACCAACCTAGGCTGTCCTCCCACCTGATCCTGACCAACCTAGGCACGCTGTCCTCCCACCTGATCCTGACCAACCTAGGCACGCTGTCCTCCCACCTGATCCTGACCAACCTAGGCTGTCCTCCCACCTGATCCTGACCAACCTAGGCACGCTGTCCTCCCACCTGATCCTGACCAACCTAGGCTGTCCTCCCACCTGATCCTGACCAACCTGGGCTGTCCTCCCACCTGATCCTGACCAACCTAGGCACGCTGTCCTCCCACCTGATCCTGACCAACCTAGGCTGTCCTCCCACCTGATCCTGACCAACCTAGGCACGCTGTCCTCCCACCTGATCCTGACCAACCTGGGCTGTCCTCCCACCTGATCCTGACCAACCTAGGCACGCTGTCCTCCCACCTGATCCTGACCAACCTAGGCACGCTGTCCTCCCACCTGATCCTGACCAACCTAGGCACGCTGTCCTCCCACCTGATCCTGACCAACCTAGGCACGCTGTCCTCCCACCTGATCCTGACCAACCTTGGCTGTCCTCCCACCTGATCCTGACCAACCTGGGCTGTCCTCCCACCTGATCCTGACCAACCTAGGCTGTCCTCCCACCTGATCCTGACCAACCTAGGCACGCTGTCCTCCCACCTGATCCTGACCAACCTAGGCTGTCCTCCCACCTGATCCTGACCAACCTAGGCTGTCCTCCCACCTGATCCTGACCAACCTAGGCACGCTGTCCTCCCACCTGATCCTGACCAACCTGGGCTGTCCTCCCACCTGATCCTGACCAACCTAGGCTGTCCTCCCACCTGATCCTGACCAACCTAGGCTGTCCTCCCACCTGATCCTGACCAACCTAGGCTGTCCTCCCACCTGATCCTGACCAACCTAGGCTGTCCTCCCACCTAATCCTGACCAACCTAGGCTGTCCTCCCACCTGATCCTGACCAACCTAGGCACGCTGTCCTCCCACCTGATCCTGACCAACCTAGGCACGCTGTCCTCCCACCTGATCCTGACCAACCTAGGCTGTCCTCCCACCTGATCCTGACCAACCTAGGCTGTCCTCCCACCTGATCCTGACCAACCTAGGCACGCTGTCCTCCCACCTGATCCTGACCAACCTAGGCACGCTGTCCTCCCACCTGATCCTGACCAACCTAGGCTGTCCTCCCACCTGATCCTGACCAACCTAGGCACGCTGTCCTCCCACCTGATCCTGACCAACCTAGGCACGCTGTCCTCCCACCTGATCCTGACCAACCTAGGCTGTCCTCCCACCTGATCCTGACCAACCTAGGCACGCTGTCCTCCCACCTGATCCTGACCAACCTAGACTGTCCTCCCACCTGATCCTGACCAACCTAGGCTGTCCTCCCACCTGATCCTGACCAACCTGGACTGTCCTCCCACCTGATCCTGACCAACCTAGGCACGCTGTCCTCCCACCTGATCCTGACCAACCTAGGCTGTCCTCCCACCTGATCCTGACCAACCTGGACTGTCCTCCCACCTGATCCTGACCAACCTAGGCTGTCCTCCCACCTGATCCTGACCAACCTAGGCTGTCCTCCCACCTGATCCTGACCAACCTAGGCTGTCCTCCCACCTGATCCTGACCAACCTAGGCTGTCCTCCCACCTGATCCTGACCAACCTAGACTGTCCTCCCACCTGATCCTGACCAACCTGGACTGTCCTCCCACCTGATCCTGACCAACCTAGACTGTCCTCCCACCTGATCCTGACCAACCTAGGCTGTCCTCCCACCTGATCCTGACCAACCTAGGCTGTCCTCCCACCTGATCCTGACCAACCTAGACTGTCCTCCCACCTGATCCTGACCAACCTAGGCTGTCCTCCCACCTGATCCTGACCAACCTAGGCACGCTGTCCTCCCACCTGATCCTGACCAACCTAGGCACGCTGTCCTGCCACCTGATCCTGACCAACCTAGGCACGCTGTCCTCCCACCTGATCCTGACCAACCTAGGCACGCTGTCCTCCCACCTGATCCTGACCAACCTAGGCACGCTGTCCTCCCACCTGATCCTGACCAACCTAGGCACGCTGTCCTCCCACCTGATCCTGACCAACCTAGGCTGTCCTCCCACCTGATCCTGACCAACCTAGGCACGCTGTCCTCCCACCTGATCCTGACCAACCTAGGCACGCTGTCCTCCCACCTGATCCTGACCAACCTAGGCTGTCCTCCCACCTGATCCTGACCAACCTAGGCACGCTGTCCTCCCACCTGATCCTGACCAACCTAGGCACGCTGTCCTCCCACCTGATCCTGACCAACCTAGGCACGCTGTCCTCCCACCTGATCCTGACCAACCTAGGCTGTCCTCCCACCTGATCCTGACCAACCTGGACTGTCCTCCCACCTGATCCTGACCAACCTAGGCACGCTGTCCTCCCACCTGATCCTGACCAACCTAGGCACGCTGTCCTCCCACCTGATCCTGACCAACCTAGGCACGCTGTCCTCCCACCTGATCCTGACCAACCTAGGCTGTCCTCCCACCTGATCCTGACCAACCTGGACTGTCCTCCCACCTGATCCTGACCAACCTAGGCACGCTGTCCTCCCACCTGATCCTGACCAACCTAGGCTGTCCTCCCACCTGATCCTGACCAACCTAGGCACGCTGTCCTCCCACCTGATCCTGACCAACCTGGGCTGTCCTCCCACCTGATCCTGACCAACCTAGGCACGCTGTCCTCCCACCTGATCCTGACCAACCTAGGCTGTCCTCCCACCTGATCCTGACCAACCTAGGCACGCTGTCCTCCCACCTGATCCTGACCAACCTAGGCTGTCCTCCCACCTGATCCTGACCAACCTAGGCACGCTGTCCTCCCACCTGATCCTGACCAACCTAGGCTGTCCTCCCACCTGATCCTGACCAACCTAGGCACGCTGTCCTCCCACCTGATCCTGACCAACCTGGACTGTCCTCCCACCTGATCCTGACCAACCTAGGCACGCTGTCCTCCCACCTGATCCTGACCAACCTGGACTGTCCTCCCACCTGATCCTGACCAACCTGGACTGTCCTCCCACCTGATCCTGACCAACCTAGGCACGCTGTCCTCCCACCTGATCCTGACCAACCTAGGCACGCTGTCCTCCCACCTGATCCTGACCAACCTAGGCTGTCCTCCCACCTGATCCTGACCAACCTAGGCACGCTGTCCTCCCACCTGATCCTGACCAACCTGGACTGTCCTCCCACCTGATCCTGACCAACCTAGGCACGCTGTCCTACCACCTGATCCTGACCAACCTAGGCACGCTGTCCTCCCACCTGATCCTGACCAACCTAGGCTGTCCTCCCACCTGATCCTGACCAACCTAGGCACGCTGTCCTCCCACCTGATCCTGACCAACCTGGACTGTCCTCCCACCTGATCCTGACCAACCTAGGCTGTCCTCCCACCTGATCCTGACCAACCTAGGCTGTCCTCCCACCTGATCCTGACCAACCTAGGCTGTCCTCCCACCTGATCCTGACCAACCTAGGCTGTCCTCCCACCTGATCCTGACCAACCTAGGCACGCTGTCCTCCCACCTGATCCTGACCAACCTAGACTGTCCTCCCACCTGATCCTGACCAACCTAGGCTGTCCTCCCACCTGATCCTGACCAACCTAGGCACGCTGTCCTCCCACCTGATCCTGACCAACCTAGGCTGTCCTCCCACCTGATCCTGACCAACCTAGGCACGCTGTCCTCCCACCTGATCCTGACCAACCTGGGCTGTCCTCCCACCTGATCCTGACCAACCTAGGCACGCTGTCCTCCCACCTGATCCTGACCAACCTAGGCACGCTGTCCTCCCACCTGATCCTGACCAACCTAGGCACGCTGTCCTCCCACCTGATCCTGACCAACCTAGGCTGTCCTCCCACCTGATCCTGACCAACCTAGGCACGCTGTCCTCCCACCTGATCCTGACCAACCTAGGCACGCTGTCCTCCCACCTGATCCTGACCAACCTAGGCACGCTGTCCTCCCACCTGATCCTGACCAACCTAGGCTGTCCTCCCACCTGATCCTGACCAACCTAGGCACGCTGTCCTCCCACCTGATCCTGACCAACCTGGGCTGTCCTCCCACCTGATCCTGACCAACCTAGGCACGCTGTCCTCCCACCTGATCCTGACCAACCTAGGCACGCTGTCCTCCCACCTGATCCTGACCAACCTAGGCACGCTGTCCTCCCACCTGATCCTGACCAACCTAGGCTGTCCTCCCACCTGATCCTGACCAACCTGGACTGTCCTCCCACCTGATCCTGACCAACCTAGGCACGCTGTCCTCCCACCTGATCCTGACCAACCTGGACTGTCCTCCCACCTGATCCTGACCAACCTGGACTGTCCTCCCACCTGATCCTGACCAACCTGGACTGTCCTCCCACCTGATCCTGACCAACCTAGGCTGTCCTCCCACCTGATCCTGACCAACCTAGGCTGTCCTCCCACCTGATCCTGACCAACCTAGGCTGTCCTCCCACCTGATCCTGACCAACCTAGGCACGCTGTCCTCCCACCTGATCCTGACCAACCTAGGCACGCTGTCCTCCCACCTGATCCTGACCAACCTAGGCTGTCCTCCCACCTGATCCTGACCAACCTGGACTGTCCTCCCACCTGATCCTGACCAACCTAGGCTGTCCTCCCACCTGATCCTGACCAACCTAGGCTGTCCTCCCACCTGATCCTGACCAACCTAGGCTGTCCTCCCACCTGATCCTGACCAACCTAGGCACGCTGTCCTCCCACCTGATCCTGACCAACCTAGGCACGCTGTCCTCCCACCTGATCCTGACCAACCTAGACTGTCCTCCCACCTGATCCTGACCAACCTAGGCACGCTGTCCTCCCACCTGATCCTGACCAACCTAGGCTGTCCTCCCACCTGATCCTGACCAACCTAGGCACGCTGTCCTCCCACCTGATCCTGACCAACCTAGGCTGTCCTCCCACCTGATCCTGACCAACCTAGGCACGCTGTCCTCCCACCTGATCCTGACCAACCTAGGCACGCTGTCCTCCCACCTGATCCTGACCAACCTAGACTGTCCTCCCACCTGATCCTGACCAACCTAGGCACGCTGTCCTCCCACCTGATCCTGACCAACCTAGGCACGCTGTCCTCCCACCTGATCCTGACCAACCTAGGCACGCTGTCCTCCCACCTGATCCTGACCAACCTGGACTGTCCTCCCACCTGATCCTGACCAACCTAGGCTGTCCTCCCACCTGATCCTGACCAACCTAGGCTGTCCTCCCACCTGATCCTGACCAACCTAGGCTGTCCTCCCACCTGATCCTGACCAACCTAGGCACGCTGTCCTCCCACCTGATCCTGACCAACCTAGGCACGCTGTCCTCCCACCTGATCCTGACCAACCTAGGCTGTCCTCCCACCTGATCCTGACCAACCTGGACTGTCCTCCCACCTGATCCTGACCAACCTAGGCTGTCCTCCCACCTGATCCTGACCAACCTAGGCTGTCCTCCCACCTGATCCTGACCAACCTAGGCTGTCCTCCCACCTGATCCTGACCAACCTAGGCACGCTGTCCTCCCACCTGATCCTGACCAACCTAGGCACGCTGTCCTCCCACCTGATCCTGACCAACCTAGACTGTCCTCCCACCTGATCCTGACCAACCTAGGCACGCTGTCCTCCCACCTGATCCTGACCAACCTAGGCTGTCCTCCCACCTGATCCTGACCAACCTAGGCACGCTGTCCTCCCACCTGATCCTGACCAACCTAGGCTGTCCTCCCACCTGATCCTGACCAACCTAGGCACGCTGTCCTCCCACCTATTCCTGACCAACCTGGGCACGCTGTCCTCCCACCTGATCCTGACCAACCTAGACTGTCCTCCCACCTGATCCTGACCAACCTAGGCACGCTGTCCTCCCACCTGATCCTGACCAACCTAGGCACGCTGTCCTCCCACCTGATCCTGACCAACCTAGGCACGCTGTCCTCCCACCTGATCCTGACCAACCTGGACTGTCCTCCCACCTGATCCTGACCAACCTAGGCTGTCCTCCCACCTGATCCTGACCAACCTGGACTGTCCTCCCACCTGATCCTGACCAACCTGGACTGTCCTCCCACCTGATCCTGACCAACCTAGGCTGTCCTCCCACCTGATCCTGACCAACCTAGGCTGTCCTCCCACCTGATCCTGACCAACCTAGGCACGCTGTCCTCCCACCTGATCCTGACCAACCTAGGCACGCTGTCCTCCCACCTGATCCTGACCAACCTAGGCACGCTGTCCTCCCACCTGATCCTGACCAACCTAGGCTGTCCTCCCACCTGATCCTGACCAACCTAGGCACGCTGTCCTCCCACCTGATCCTGACCAACCTAGGCTGTCCTCCCACCTGATCCTGACCAACCTAGGCTGTCCTCCCACCTGATCCTGACCAACCTAGGCTGTCCTCCCACCTGATCCTGACCAACCTAGGCTGTCCTCCCACCTGATCCTGACCAACCTAGGCACGCTGTCCTCCCACCTGATCCTGACCAACCTAGGCACGCTGTCCTCCCACCTGATCCTGACCAACCTAGGCTGTCCTCCCACCTGATCCTGACCAACCTAGGCACGCTGTCCTCCCACCTGATCCTGACCAACCTAGGCACGCTGTCCTCCCACCTGATCCTGACCAACCTAGGCACGCTGTCCTCCCACCTGATCCTGACCAACCTAGGCACGCTGTCCTCCCACCTGATCCTGACCAACCTAGGCACGCTGTCCTCCCACCTGATCCTGACCAACCTAGGCTGTCCTCCCACCTGATCCTGACCAACCTAGGCTGTCCTCCCACCTGATCCTGACCAACCTAGGCTGTCCTCCCACCTGATCCTGACCAACCTAGGCTGTCCTCCCACCTGATCCTGACCAACCTAGGCACGCTGTCCTCCCACCTGATCCTGACCAACCTAGGCACGCTGTCCTCCCACCTGATCCTGACCAACCTAGGCACGCTGTCCTCCCACCTGATCCTGACCAACCTAGGCACGCTGTCCTCCCACCTGATCCTGACCAACCTGGACTGTCCTCCCACCTGATCCTGACCAACCTAGGCACGCTGTCCTCCCACCTGATCCTGACCAACCTAGGCACGCTGTCCTCCCACCTGATCCTGACCAACCTGGACTGTCCTCCCACCTGATCCTGACCAACCTAGGCACGTTGTCCTCCCGCCTGATCCTGACCAACCTAGGCACGCTGTCCTCCCACCTGATCCTGACCAACCTAGGCACGCTGTCCTCCCACCTGATCCTGACCAACCTGGACTGTCCTCCCACCTGATCCTGACCAACCTGGACTGTCCTCCCACCTGATCCTGACCAACCTAGGCTGTCCTCCCACCTGATCCTGACCAACCTAGGCACGCTGTCCTCCCACCTGATCCTGACCAACCTGGACTGTCCTCCCACCTGATCCTGACCAACCTAGGCTGTCCTCCCACCTGATCCTGACCAACCTAGGCACGCTGTCCTCCCACCTGATCCTGACCAACCTAGGCACGCTGTCCTCCCACCTGATCCTGACCAACCTGGACTGTCCTCCCACCTGATCCTGACCAACCTGGACTGTCCTTCCACCTGATCCTGACCAACCTAGGCTGTCCTCCCACCTGATCCTGACCAACCTAGGCTGTCCTCCCACCTGATCCTGACCAACCTAGGCACGCTGTCCTCCCACCTGATCCTGACCAACCTAGGCACGCTGTCCTCCCACCTGATCCTGACCAACCTAGGCTGTCCTCCCACCTGATCCTGACCAACCTAGGCACGCTGTCCTCCCACCTGATCCTGACCAACCTAGGCTGTCCTCCCACCTGATCCTGACCAACCTAGGCACGCTGTCCTCCCACCTGATCCTGACCAACCTAGGCACGCTGTCCTCCCACCTGATCCTGACCAACCTAGACTGTCCTCCCACCTGATCCTGACCAACCTAGGCACGCTGTCCTCCCACCTGATCCTGACCAACCTAGGCACGCTGTCCTCCCACCTGATCCTGACCAACCTAGGCACGCTGTCCTCCCACCTGATCCTGACCAACCTGGACTGTCCTCCCACCTGATCCTGACCAACCTAGGCTGTCCTCCCACCTGATCCTGACCAACCTGGACTGTCCTCCCACCTGATCCTGACCAACCTGGACTGTCCTCCCACCTGATCCTGACCAACCTAGGCTGTCCTCCCACCTGATCCTGACCAACCTAGGCTGTCCTCCCACCTGATCCTGACCAACCTAGGCACGCTGTCCTCCCACCTGATCCTGACCAACCTAGGCACGCTGTCCTCCCACCTGATCCTGACCAACCTAGGCACGCTGTCCTCCCACCTGATCCTGACCAACCTAGGCTGTCCTCCCACCTGATCCTGACCAACCTAGGCACGCTGTCCTCCCACCTGATCCTGACCAACCTAGGCTGTCCTCCCACCTGATCCTGACCAACCTAGGCTGTCCTCCCACCTGATCCTGACCAACCTAGGCTGTCCTCCCACCTGATCCTGACCAACCTAGGCTGTCCTCCCACCTGATCCTGACCAACCTAGGCACGCTGTCCTCCCACCTGATCCTGACCAACCTAGGCACGCTGTCCTCCCACCTGATCCTGACCAACCTAGGCTGTCCTCCCACCTGATCCTGACCAACCTAGGCTGTCCTCCCACCTGATCCTGACCAACCTAGGCACGCTGTCCTCCCACCTGATCCTGACCAACCTAGGCACGCTGTCCTCCCACCTGATCCTGACCAACCTAGGCACGCTGTCCTCCCACCTGATCCTGACCAACCTAGGCACGCTGTCCTCCCACCTGATCCTGACCAACCTGGACTGTCCTCCCACCTGATCCTGACCAACCTAGGCACGCTGTCCTCCCACTTATCCTGACCAACCTAGGCACGCTGTCCTCCCACCTGATCCTGACCAACCTGGACTGTCCTCCCACCTGATCCTGACCAACCTAGGCACGCTGTCCTCCCACCTGATCCTGACCAACCTAGGCACGCTGTCCTCCCACCTGATCCTGACCAACCTAGGCACGCTGTCCTCCCACCTGATCCTGACCAACCTGGACTGTCCTCCCACCTGATCCTGACCAACCTAGGCTGTCCTCCCACCTGATCCTGACCAACCTAGGCACGCTGTCCTCCCACCTGATCCTGACCAACCTAGGCTGTCCTCCCACCTGATCCTGACCAACCTAGGCACGCTGTCCTCCCACCTGATCCTGACCAACCTAGGCACGCTGTCCTCCCACCTGATCCTGACCAACCTGGACTGTCCTCCCACCTGATCCTGACCAACCTGGACTGTCCTCCCACCTGATCCTGACCAACCTAGGCTGTCCTCCCACCTGATCCTGACCAACCTAGGCTGTCCTCCCACCTGATCCTGACCAACCTAGGCACGCTGTCCTCCCACCTGATCCTGACCAACCTAGGCACGCTGTCCTCCCACCTGATCCTGACCAACCTAGGCACGCTGTCCTCCCACCTGATCCTGACCAACCTAGGCTGTCCTCCCACCTGATCCTGACCAACCTAGGCACGCTGTCCTCCCACCTGATCCTGACCAACCTAGGCTGTCCTCCCACCTGATCCTGACCAACCTAGGCACGCTGTCCTCCCACCTGATCCTGACCAACCTAGGCTGTCCTCCCACCTGATCCTGACCAACCTAGGCACGCTGTCCTCCCACCTGATCCTGACCAACCTAGGCACGCTGTCCTCCCACCTGATCCTGACCAACCTAGGCTGTCCTCCCACCTGATCCTGACCAACCTAGGCACGCTGTCCTCCCACCTGATCCTGACCAACCTAGGCACGCTGTCCTCCCACCTGATCCTGACCAACCTAGGCACGCTGTCCTCCCACCTGATCCTGACCAACCTAGGCTGTCCTCCCACCTGATCCTGACCAACCTAGGCACGCTGTCCTCCCACCTGATCCTGACCAACCTGGGCTGTCCTCCCACCTGATCCTGACCAACCTAGGCACGCTGTCCTCCCACCTGATCCTGACCAAGCTAGGACCTTTGTCCTGATCCTGACCAACCTAGGCACGCTGTCCTCCCACCTGATCCTGACCAACCTAGGCTGTCCTCCCACCTGATCCTGACCAACCTAGGCTGTCCTCCCACCTGATCCTGACCAACCTAGGCACGCTGTCCTCCCACCTGATCCTGACCAACCTAGGCTGTCCTCCCACCTGATCCTGACCAACCTAGGCTGTCCTCCCACCTGATCCTGACCAACCTAGGCTGTCCTCCCACCTGATCCTGACCAACCTAGGCTGTCCTCCCACCTGATCCTGACCAACCTAGGCTGTCCTCCCACCTGATCCTGACCAACCTAGGCACGCTGTCCTCCACCTGATCCTGACCAACCTAGGCTGTCCTCCCACCTGATCCTGACCAACCTAGGCTGTACTCCCACCTGATCCTGACCAACCTAGGCACGCTGTCCTCCCACCTGATCCTGACCAACCTGGGCTGTCCTCCCACCTGATCCTGACCAACCTAGGCACGCTGTCCTCCCACCTGATCCTGACCAACCTAGGCACGCTGTCCTCCCACCTGATCCTGACCAACCTGGACTGTCCTCCCACCTGATCCTGACCAACCTAGGCACGCTGTCCTCCCACTTATCCTGACCAACCTAGGCACGCTGTCCTCCCACCTGATCCTGACCAACCTGGACTGTCCTCCCACCTGATCCTGACCAACCTAGGCACGCTGTCCTCCCACCTGATCCTGACCAACCTAGGCACGCTGTCCTCCCACCTGATCCTGACCAACCTAGGCACGCTGTCCTCCCACCTGATCCTGACCAACCTGGACTGTCCTCCCACCTGATCCTGACCAACCTAGGCTGTCCTCCCACCTGATCCTGACCAACCTAGGCACGCTGTCCTCCCACCTGATCCTGACCAACCTAGGCTGTCCTCCCACCTGATCCTGACCAACCTAGGCACGCTGTCCTCCCACCTGATCCTGACCAACCTAGGCACGCTGTCCTCCCACCTGATCCTGACCAACCTGGACTGTCCTCCCACCTGATCCTGACCAACCTGGACTGTCCTCCCACCTGATCCTGACCAACCTAGGCTGTCCTCCCACCTGATCCTGACCAACCTAGGCTGTCCTCCCACCTGATCCTGACCAACCTAGGCACGCTGTCCTCCCACCTGATCCTGACCAACCTAGGCACGCTGTCCTCCCACCTGATCCTGACCAACCTAGGCACGCTGTCCTCCCACCTGATCCTGACCAACCTAGGCTGTCCTCCCACCTGATCCTGACCAACCTAGGCACGCTGTCCTCCCACCTGATCCTGACCAACCTAGGCTGTCCTCCCACCTGATCCTGACCAACCTAGGCACGCTGTCCTCCCACCTGATCCTGACCAACCTAGGCTGTCCTCCCACCTGATCCTGACCAACCTAGGCACGCTGTCCTCCCACCTGATCCTGACCAACCTAGGCACGCTGTCCTCCCACCTGATCCTGACAACCTAGGCTGTCCTCCCACCTGATCCTGACCAACCTAGGCACGCTGTCCTCCCACCTGATCCTGACCAACCTAGGCACGCTGTCCTCCCACCTGATCCTGACCAACCTAGGCACGCTGTCCTCCCACCTGATCCTGACCAACCTAGGCTGTCCTCCCACCTGATCCTGACCAACCTAGGCACGCTGTCCTCCCACCTGATCCTGACCAACCTGGGCTGTCCTCCCACCTGATCCTGACCAACCTAGGCACGCTGTCCTCCCACCTGATCCTGACCAAGCTAGGACCTTTGTCCTGATCCTGACCAACCTAGGCACGCTGTCCTCCCACCTGATCCTGACCAACCTAGGCTGTCCTCCCACCTGATCCTGGCCAACCTAGGCTGTCCTCCCACCTGATCCTGACCAACCTAGGCACGCTGTCCTCCCACCTGATCCTGACCAACCTAGGCTGTCCTCCCACCTGATCCTGACCAACCTAGGCTGTCCTCCCACCTGATCCTGACCAACCTAGGCTGTCCTCCCACCTGATCCTGACCAACCTAGGCTGTCCTCCCACCTGATCCTGACCAACCTAGGCTGTCCTCCCACCTGATCCTGACCAACCTAGGCACGCTGTCCTCCACCTGATCCTGACCAACCTAGGCTGTCCTCCCACCTGATCCTGACCAACCTAGGCTGTACTCCCACCTGATCCTGACCAACCTAGGCACGCTGTCCTCCCACCTGATCCTGACCAACCTGGGCTGTCCTCCCACCTGATCCTGACCAACCTAGGCACGCTGTCCTCCCACCTGATCCTGACCAACCTAGGCACGCTGTCCTCCCACCTGATCCTGACCAACCTAGGCACGCTGTCCTCCCACCTGATCCTGACCAACCTAGGCACGCTGTCCTCCCACCTGATCCTGACCAACCTGGACTGTCCTCCCACCTGATCCTGACCAACCTAGGCACGCTGTCCTCCCACCTGATCCTGACCAACCTAGGCACGCTGTCCTCCCACCTGATCCTGACCAACCTGGACTGTCCTCCCACCTGATCCTGACCAACCTAGGCACGCTGTCCTCCCACCTGATCCTGACCAACCTAGGCACGCTGTCCTCCCACCTGATCCTGACCAACCTAGGCACGCTGTCCTCCCACCTGATCCTGACCAACCTGGACTGTCCTCCCACCTGATCCTGACCAACCTGGACTGTCCTCCCACCTGATCCTGACCAACCTAGGCTGTCCTCCCACCTGATCCTGACCAACCTAGGCACGCTGTCCTCCCACCTGATCCTGACCAACCTGGACTGTCCTCCCACCTGATCCTGACCAACCTAGGCTGTCCTCCCACCTGATCCTGACCAACCTAGGCACGCTGTCCTCCCACCTGATCCTGACCAACCTAGGCACGCTGTCCTCCCACCTGATCCTGACCAACCTAGGCTGTCCTCCCACCTGATCCTGACCAACCTAGGCACGCTGTCCTCCCACCTGATCCTGACCAACCTAGGCACGCTGTCCTCCCACCTGATCCTGACCAACCTAGGCTGTCCTCCCACCTGATCCTGACCAACCTAGGCACGCTGTCCTCCCACCTGATCCTGACCAACCTAGGCACGCTGTCCTCCCACCTGATCCTGACCAACCTAGGCACGCTGTCCTCCCACCTGATCCTGACCAACCTAGGCTGTCCTCCCACCTGATCCTGACCAACCTAGGCACGCTGTCCTCCCACCTGATCCTGACCAACCTAGGCTGTCCTCCCACCTGATCCTGACCAACCTAGGCACGCTGTCCTCCCACCTGATCCTGACCAACCTAGGCTGTCCTCCCACCTGATCCTGACCAACCTAGGCACGCTGTCCTCCCACCTGATCCTGACCAACCTAGGCACGCTGTCCTCCCACCTGATCCTGACCAACCTAGGCTGTCCTCCCACCTGATCCTGACCAACCTAGGCACGCTGTCCTCCCACCTGATCCTGACCAACCTAGGCACGCTGTCCTCCCACCTGATCCTGACCAACCTAGGCACGCTGTCCTCCCACCTGATCCTGACCAACCTAGGCTGTCCTCCCACCTGATCCTGACCAACCTAGGCACGCTGTCCTCCCACCTGATCCTGACCAACCTGGGCTGTCCTCCCACCTGATCCTGACCAAGCTAGGACCTTTGTCCTGATCCTGACCAACCTAGGCACGCTGTCCTCCCACCTGATCCTGACCAAGCTAGGACCTTTGTCCTGATCCTGACCAACCTAGGCACGCTGTCCTCCCACCTGATCCTGACCAACCTAGGCTGTCCTCCCACCTGATCCTGACCAACCTAGGCTGTCCTCCCACCTGATCCTGACCAACCTAGGCACGCTGTCCTCCCACCTGATCCTGACCAACCTAGGCTGTCCTTCCACCTGATCCTGACCAACCTAGGCTGTCCTCCCACCTGATCCTGACCAACCTAGGCTGTCCTCCCACCTGATCCTGACCAACCTAGGCTGTCCTCCCACCTGATCCTGACCAACCTAGGCTGTCCTCCCACCTGATCCTGACCAACCTAGGCACGCTGTCCTCCACCTGATCCTGACCAACCTAGGCTGTCCTCCCACCTGATCCTGACCAACCTAGGCTGTACTCCCACCTGATCCTGACCAACCTAGGCACGCTGTCCTCCCACCTGATCCTGACCAACCTGGGCTGTCCTCCCACCTGATCCTGACCAACCTAGGCACGCTGTCCTCCCACCTGATCCTGACCAACCTAGGCACGCTGTCCTCCCACCTGATCCTGACCAACCTAGGCTGTCCTCCCACCTGATCCTGACCAACCTAGGCTGTCCTCCCACCTGATCCTGACCAACCTAGGCACGCTGTCCTCCCACCTGATCCTGACCAACCTAGGCTGTCCTCCCACCTGATCCTGACCAACCTAGGCTGTCCTCCCACCTGATCCTGACCAACCTAGGCACGCTGTCCTCCCACCTGATCCTGACCAACCTAGGCTGTCCTCCCACCTGATCCTGACCAACCTAGGCACGCTGTCCTCCCACCTGATCCTGACCAACCTAGGCACGCTGTCCTCCCACCTGATCCTGACCAACCTAGGCTGTCCTCCCACCTGATCCTGACCAACCTAGGCTGTCCTCCCACCTGATCCTGACCAACCTAGGCTGTCCTCCCACCTGATCCTGACCAACCTAGGCACGCTGTCCTCCCACCTGATCCTGACCAACCTAGGCACGCTGTCCTCCCACCTGATCCTGACCAACCTAGGCTGTCCTCCCACCTGATCCTGACCAACCTAGGCACGCTGTCCTCCCACCTGATCCTGACCAACCTAGGCACGCTGTCCTCCCACCTGATCCTGACCAACCTAGGCTGTCCTCCCACCTGATCCTGACCAACCTGGACTGTCCTCCCACCTGATCCTGACCAACCTAGGCACGCTGTCCTCCCACCTGATCCTGACCAACCTGGACTGTCCTCCCACCTGATCCTGACCAACCTGGACTGTCCTCCCACCTGATCCTGACCAACCTAGGCTGTCCTACCACCTGATCCTGACCAACCTAGGCTGTCCTCCCACCTGATCCTGACCAACCTAGGCTGTCCTCCCACCTGATCCTGACCAACCTAGGCTGTCCTCCCACCTGATCCTGACCAACCTAGGCACGCTGTCCTCCCACCTGATCCTGACCAACCTAGACTGTCCTCCCACCTGATCCTGACCAACCTAGGCTGTCCTCCCACCTGATCCTGACCAACCTAGGCACGCTGTCCTCCCACCTGATCCTGACCAACCTAGGCTGTCCTCCCACCTGATCCTGACCAACCTAGGCACGCTGTCCTCCCACCTGATCCTGACCAACCTAGGCTGTCCTCCCACCTGATCCTGACCAACCTAGGCTGTCCTCCCACCTGATCCTGACCAACCTGGGCTGTCCTCCCACCTGATCCTGACCAACCTAGGCACGCTGTCCTCCCACCTGATCCTGACCAACCTAGGCACGCTGTCCTCCCACCTGATCCTGACCAACCTAGGCTGTCCTCCCACCTGATCCTGACCAACCTAGGCTGTCCTCCCACCTGATCCTGACCAACCTAGGCACGCTGTCCTCCCACCTGATCCTGACCAACCTAGGCACGCTGTCCTCCCACCTGATCCTGACCAACCTAGGCACGCTGTCCTCCCACCTGATCCTGACCAACCTAGGCTGTCCTCCCACCTGATCCTGACCAACCTAGGCACGCTGTCCTCCCACCTGATCCTGACCAACCTAGGCACGCTGTCCTCCCACCTGATCCTGACCAACCTAGGCACGCTGTCCTCCCACCTGATCCTGACCAACCTAGGCTGTCCTCCCACCTGATCCTGACCAACCTAGGCACGCTGTCCTCCCACCTGATCCTGACCAACCTAGGCACGCTGTCCTCCCACCTGATCCTGACCAACCTAGGCTGTCCTCCCACCTGATCCTGACCAACCTAGGCTGTCCTCCCACCTGATCCTGACCAACCTAGGCTGTCCTCCCACCTGATCCTGACCAACCTAGGCTGTCCTCCCACCTGATCCTGACCAACCTAGGCACGCTGTCCTCCCACCTGATCCTGACCAACCTAGGCACGCTGTCCTCCCACCTGATCCTGACCAACCTAGGCACGCTGTCCTCCCACCTGATCCTGACCAACCTAGGCTGTCCTCCCACCTGATCCTGACCAACCTAGGCACGCTGTCCTCCCACCTGATCCTGACCAACCTAGGCACGCTGTCCTCCCACCTGATCCTGACCAACCTAGGCACGCTGTCCTCCCACCTGATCCTGACCAACCTAGGCTGTCCTCCCACCTGATCCTGACCAACCTAGGCTGTCCTCCCACCTGATCCTGACCAACCTAGGCTGTCCTCCCACCTGATCCTGACCAACCTAGGCACGCTGTCCTCCCACCTGATCCTGACCAACCTAGGCACGCTGTCCTCCCACCTGATCCTGACCAACCTAGGCACGCTGTCCTCCCACCTGATCCTGACCAACCTAGGCTGTCCTCCCACCTGATCCTGACCAACCTAGGCACGCTGTCCTCCCACCTGATCCTGACCAACCTAGGCACGCTGTCCTCCCACCTGATCCTGACCAACCTAGGCACGCTGTCCTCCCACCTGATCCTGACCAACCTAGGCTGTCCTCCCACCTGATCCTGACCAACCTAGGCACGCTGTCCTCCCACCTGATCCTGACCAACCTGGGCTGTCCTCCCACCTGATCCTGACCAACCTGGACTGTCCTCCCACCTGATCCTGACCAACCTAGGCTGTCCTCCCACCTGATCCTGACCAACCTAGGCACGCTGTCCTCCCACCTGATCCTGACCAACCTAGGCACGCTGTCCTCCCACCTGATCCTGACCAACCTAGGCACGCTGTCCTCCCACCTGATCCTGACCAACCTAGGCTGTCCTCCCACCTGATCCTGACCAACCTAGGCTGTCCTCCCACCTGATCCTGACCAACCTAGGCACGCTGTCCTCCCACCTGATCCTGACCAACCTAGGCACGCTGTCCTCCCACCTGATCCTGACCAACCTAGGCACGCTGTCCTCCCACCTGATCCTGACCAACCTAGGCTGTCCTCCCACCTGATCCTGACCAACCTAGGCACGCTGTCCTCCCACCTGATCCTGACCAACCTAGGCACGCTGTCCTCCCACCTGATCCTGACCAACCTAGGCTGTCCTCCCACCTGATCCTGACCAACCTAGGCTGTCCTCCCACCTGATCCTGACCAACCTGGGCTGTCCTCCCACCTGATCCTGACCAACCTAGGCACGCTGTCCTCCCACCTGATCCTGACCAACCTAGGCACGCTGTCCTCCCACCTGATCCTGACCAACCTAGGCACGCTGTCCTCCCACCTGATCCTGACCAACCTAGGCTGTCCTCCCACCTGATCCTGACCAACCTAGGCTGTCCTCCCACCTGATCCTGACCAACCTAGGCTGTCCTCCCACCTGATCCTGACCAACCTAGGCTGTCCTCCCACCTGATCCTGACCAACCTAGGCACGCTGTCCTCCCACCTGATCCTGACCAACCTAGGCACGCTGTCCTCCCACCTGATCCTGACCAACCTAGGCACGCTGTCCTCCCACCTGATCCTGACCAACCTAGGCACGCTGTCCTCCCACCTGATCCTGACCAACCTAGGCTGTCCTCCCACCTGATCCTGACCAACCTAGGCTGTCCTCCCACCTGATCCTGACCAACCTAGGCTGTCCTCCCACCTGATCCTGACCAACCTAGGCACGCTGTCCTCCCACCTGATCCTGACCAACCTAGGCTGTCCTCCCACCTGATCCTGACCAACCTAGGCACGCTGTCCTCCCACCTGATCCTGACCAACCTAGGCTGTCCTCCCACCTGATCCTGACCAACCTAGGCACGCTGTCCTCCCACCTGATCCTGACCAACCTAGGCACGCTGTCCTCCCACCTGATCCTGACCAACCTAGGCTGTCCTCCCACCTGATCCTGACCAACCTAGGCTGTCCTCCCACCTGATCCTGACCAACCTAGGCACGCTGTCCTCCCACCTGATCCTGACCAACCTAGGCACCCTGTCCTCCCACCTGATCCTGACCAACCTAGGCACGCTGTCCTCCCACCTGATCCTGACCAACCTAGGCACGCTGTCCTCCCACCTGATCCTGACCAACCTAGGCACGCTGTCCTCCCACCTGATCCTGACCAACCTAGGCACGCTGTCCTCCCACCTGATCCTGACCAACCTAGGCTGTCCTCCCACCTGATCCTGACCAACCTAGGCACGCTGTCCTCCCACCTGATCCTGACCAACCTAGGCACGCTGTCCTCCCACCTGATCCTGACCAACCTAGGCACGCTGTCCTCCCACCTGATCCTGACCAACCTAGGCACGCTGTCCTCCCACCTGATCCTGACCAACCTAGGCTGTCCTCCCACCTGATCCTGACCAACCTAGGCACGCTGTCCTCCCACCTGATCCTGACCAACCTAGGCTGTCCTCCCACCTGATCCTGACCAACCTAGGCTGTCCTCCCACCTGATCCTGACCAACCTAGACTGTCCTCCCACCTGATCCTGACCAACCTAGACTGTCCTCCCACCTGATCCTGACCAACCTAGACTGTCCTCCCACCTGATCCTGAGCTGCCTACACAGACATCTCAAATGAAAACGATTTAGCTGTCTGCTGTACATTGTCAATGTTTGGCAGGCATGCAGCAGGGTGGATAGCACTACAGCACGATACACTTTGAACTTGATGGTGACACTGATGCCGTAGACACACATCGCGTCAATGGTCGCCACTGACAGACACAAGTTAGTACACACACGCCGAGTCAATGGTCGCCACTGACATACACAAGTTAGTACACACACGCCGAGTCAATGGCGGACACTAACAGACACAAGTTAGTACACACACGCCGAGTCAATGGTCGCCACTGACATACACAAGTTAGTACACACACGCCGAGTCAATGGCGGACACTAACAGACACAAGTTAGTACACACACGCCGAGTCAATGGTCGCCACTGAGAGACACAAGTTAATACACACACATCGAGTCAATGGCGGACACTAACAACACAAGTTAGTACACACACGCCGAGTCAATGGTCGCCACTGAGAGACACAAGTTAATACACACACATCGAGTCAATGGCGGACACTAACAACACAAGTTAGTGCACACACGCCGAGTCAATGGTCGCCACTGACAGACACAAGTTAGTACACACACGCCGAGTCAATGGCGGACACTGACAGGCACGCGTTAGTACACACACGCCGAGTCAATGGCGGACACTGGTAGACAAGTTTGTACACACACGCCGAGTCAATGGCGGACACTGACAGACACACGTTAGTACACACACGCCGAGTCAATGGCGGACACTGACAGACACAAGTTAGTACACACACGCCGAGTCAATGGCGGACACTGGTAGACACACGTTAGTACACACACGCCGAGTCAATGGCTGACATAACTTAACTTCTTTATACTGATTTAGAAGACGCTGCAGAGTCTTATATAACCAGTTTCTTCTACTCCATTTGATCTAAAAATTACTGTGCATCCAATATTCTTGAATGCATTAACCCACCATTCCTCGACTATTTCCTGTGACAATGCATTCCAAGCATTCACCAATCAAATCTCAAAATCCTGCTATTCAAGCAGACACGTGTGTCTGATGCCAGGTAGCCAAATGTTGAGTAAACTCATTTCGCTCTTTTGCCTTGCTGTACCATGTTGAGCCCAGGGTCACCACTTTGCCATCTCTCCACCTCAGCCTCTGTCGCCCGCAAGGGCGTCTAATGTTGTAAGACCACCACGACGCCACTCTACGTGTCAATCCGTTATATGGCATGCAGATCACATGGCCTGTCCATCTGTTTTATGGCATGCAGACCACATGGCCGGTCCATCTGTTATCTGACATGCCCACCACATGGCCGGCCCATCTGTTATATGGCATGCAGACCACATGGCCGGCCCATCTGTTATATGGCATGCAGACCACATGGCCGGTCCATCTGTTTTATGCCATGCGGACCACATGGCCGGTCCATCTGTTATCTGACATGCCCACCACATGGCCGGCCCATCTGTATTTCTGTAACAGCGCGGACCTGCTATATAATGATCTAATATGAACCTCTCTTTAGTTAAGTTGTAGATGTACCCTCTTGTTCTTGTATGTGGTTGTATTTTGAAAAACTTAGGAAAGTCTAATTTATCATTTCTGTTAATTATCTTATAAACGTGTATTAAATCACCTGGAATTCTTCTCTTTTCTAGACACTTTAGACCGGTTTTTCTGAGTCTTTCCTCATAACTGTAATTCGTGAATCCCACAATCATGGACCAGTTGGAACACAAACACGATGAAAGTATATCGTATATTTGTGTAATAAAAACAGTATGAACAATGTTACAATATGAATAACGTGAGGATAATAACAGATATGCAGGTGGGGAAATGGAATGTGTTCTTTATGGGATTTTCTTCCTTCACTTTCAGACGTCGGGGACCTAGGGGTTATGATAGGTCATACAAGTAAGGTGAGGGAGCAAGTCCAGGTTATGATAGGTCATACAAGTAAGGTGAGGGAGCAAGTCCAGGTTATGATAGGTCATACAAGTAAGGTGAGGGAGCAAGTCCAGGTTATGATAGGTCATATAGGTAAGGTGAAGGAGCAAGTCCAGGTTATGATAGGTCATACAGGTAAGGCGAGGGAGCAAGTCCAGGTTATGATAGGTCAATCAGGTAAGGTGAGGGAGCAAGTCCAGGTTATGATAGGTCATACAGGTAAGGTGAGGGAGCAAGTCCAGGTTATGATAGGTTATACATATGTTATGGCCCTATGTTCCAAGGGGAACATGATGTTCCAAAGGGAACTAGACGGATAAATGAGGATAAATTAAATGATTTATATTTTAGTTGGACATATGTCAATAAAATCCACGTGTTGCCTGGTCCAAGCTGAAGCCTAGACGCAGACAAGGTGTATCCAATCAACATGAACATTGTGGGCATCAAAGAAACATGAACCAGAGAGAGGGACGCCTGGTTAGAATCGGATTGAACAGACAATAGCCTTGGAGATTAATCAAAGGTATAGCATGACTTGTAGCAGCGGTAACATGCCAAACTATCACCGAGTTATTTTTACCATTGAGTGTAGAGAATAATGTGTAGAAGTGTCTCGTAGCTGCTGTTAGATACTCTAACACTGTTCCTTACTGATTAATATGTTAGGATTGTTACGTTGGCAAGAGTGTGTAAAAAATACTTCATTAATGAACCAGACCTGCTGCAGAACTGTACGAAGAAAGGGACTTAACTATATTTGAGAGGGGGCCGCTAACCGCCATGACTATGGACGTGATGATCACGGACTCACAACTTAGTCATCGAGCAAGGATCAAAGAAGAAGATTGTTTGGAAACAGTGCATTCCCTGTCGCAGACAGGAGTACTTGATTCTTAATTCACCCCAAAGTAAAAAGTCAAGTGGAAATTCTGGATCAAGATGCTGAGCAGCACATGAGCTGCAGTGATCAGCGACCCATAGCTGACTGCAAGCGTCAGGGCCAGCGAACCAGAGCTGCCAAGACCCTTCTACAGCTCCACGCGGTGATCCTGGATAACAGGCTGCATCAGGGCAGACTGGCTAAGGAGAAGGGATCGAAGAGGGAATGCTAACCCGGTACTAAAAAAATGCTTGCGGAAGTCAGATGTGTTGGACCGAAAGGTGCAAATATCGCAGCCAAGCTGTAAACTACGACACAACGCATTCCGTTCTCTGGACTACATTCTGCTACTTACCCTTTCAGGGTTTAGTAGTGGGAGATTGAGAACGAACGAAGAAGAAATTAACCGCTGGTTGGAAATTGAGTTTTTGAAGACTCCACTGTACTAAGCCACGGCCTGTGAGAGGTGGGTGGTCAGTGCAATTCCTTGCTGTTTTTACTTTCCCTAACTAATTGGTCAGGTACCAATTTACAGCTGGGTTGGAAAAGCAGTCCCTGATTAAAATCACGACCAGGATTATTTTAGTTTCCGGACGGGATTCGAACCGAGGCACGTTGTTACCACAGACCACAGCGAATTGCTACTTGCTATGAACTGGGCTAACTAGCCCCAAACATGAGAAATAAATGTTTCTAACACCAGATTTGAGGCAGTGGCGTCACATAATAGTCCACGCTTTAAGTGTTGGGGGGGGGGGAGATGTCTGGTCAGACAAAATACTGGCCAAGGCCCTCACCTCGGCTTCCTTGCAGCCTTTCTTGGAAACGGGCTGTTGTCATGGCAGTTTGGCTAACGAGATGAGGGATTGACGTGATCCCCGTTGAAGTGAGTGACACACAGATGATGCCAAGCACAGCACAACCGCCTGGAGGACACCGCTTCATTTTAATTTGCTCGGGATGTGAGGAAAGCCACTGCAACCGGCCACTTAACGTCATTTACAGGGCCACAAAAGAGTAAACATACCCATTGTATGCATTCAATAACAACTGTTGGGGATGCCAAACATTCTGCGAGAATAGACGCAAATTTGTGCAAGTTCCTGCAGTCTTAGCGCTGAATGTCTAGGTTTAGGGTTAGGATTTGGTTTATGGTTAGGGTTAGGGTTTGGTTTATGGTAAGGGTTAGGATTTGGTTTATGGTAAGGGTTAGGGTTAGGGTTTGGTTTATGGTAAGGGTTAGGATTTGGTTTATGGTAAGGGTTAGGGTTTGGTTTATGGTTAGGGTTAGGATTTGGTTTATGGTAAGGGTTAGGATTTGGTTTATGGTAAGGGTTAGGGTTGGTATCTTTTCTTCACTTCTGTCTTTATCTAAATCTTGACTTTTTTAAATTTAAAATAAAATTATATCGACCTGTCCTCCCCTTAAACCAAAATATAATGTCCCGTTATAGAAATCAGATGTCAAATACGTATGATTGGAACCCATGGAACTCTGTTTGGGGTGAAATAAGACGCAAGTACCCAGGCAGGCTTACATAATATACAATAAGTAAACATGAACTCCTAATGACCCCAATTGTATTTGTTGTCAAGATATAGAAAAAGTCTCCTATTGAACGGCTTATAAAACTGTTTCAAAGACTTTAGTAAGCCAGTTTCTGCAGCGAACTCTTCAGTAAGGTTTTGGGATAAGTCATCAATGCAGGTTTGTGTCCCAAACTTGAAGCTGTAGCACATGAGATTTTTGTCTTGGTTGTACGAAAGTCCGTGCATTTCTATATGTGGCTTCACTCCAAGGAACTTGTGAATTCTGTACAGCTCTGACACAAAATGTTTCCGGAATCTCTCTCGCTCTAAGATGAGAACTTGTTTTCTATTAAAGAGTTCGTGAAGGTCGACTATATGTCTGAAATAATCACCCGATTCCGTTAACATTTGTGCATTTAAGTTATTGAGAAGCGAGTAATTGACAGCTATTCTGGACTTGAGAAATTCGATTGGGTCTTTGTCCTGAAAATGAGCACTGAGTTTGATGTGGCTTGCCAAAAGGCGGGAGATGGGGTCACAGACGATAACAATGATTCTGATGGTCTCATTGTAAGACCGGATCCGGGTCAAGGCCGTTCTGTTTGTAATGCATGACCAACAGACGTCAACTGTCATGTGATGGTCCAGCGATGGTGGCATGTGAGACACATACCATCTTAGGGGACCGTTTCCTGCTGGAAATAAAAGTTGTTGTTATTGTTGTACCCAGTATAAACCTTGTATTCGCGATGCTGAACAGAACTCTACAACCGAATTTATATCGTACAATGTTTATCCTGCACTGCTAACAAGACATTGTTAGACAACATATGTTGGCAGACAATTTTGTACACTGTTTATCCTGCACTGCTAACAAGACATTGTTAGACAACATATGTTGGCAGACAATTTTGTACACTGTTTATCCTGCACTGCTAACAAGACATTGTTAGACAACATATGTTGGCAGACAATTTTGTACACTGTTTATCCTGCACTGCTAACAAGACATTGTTAGACAACATATGTTGGCAGACAATTGTGCGAGTGTATCATACCAATGATTGTTTCAGCAGCAGTACGTCTTGAACCGAGCACCATTTCGGTATAGCTCTCTACTTACCTACTAAAAAAAAACATGCAATGTATCCATCCATTGCAGAAAATTGATCGCTAGGCTGCATTCAAAAAAATATACAGAAGTTAGAAGCGTTCTGCCATATTTGCGTTACGATGTAGCATTATTAATCGCCACGTGTAGTATTAGTAATGGTAGAGGTAATAGTAGTAGTAGTAGTATAAGTAGTAGTAATAGTAGTAGTAGTAATAGAAGTAGTAATAGTAGTAGTAGTAGTGATAGTAGTAGAGGTAGTAGTAGTAGTATTAGTAATAGTAATAGAAGTAGTAGTAGTAATAGTAGTAGAAGTAGTAGTAGTAGAAGTGTAACAGTTCCAGTCTGAGAATGAGCGTTTAGGGCAGGGGTGACGTGGTTGGCGACTCTGAGAAGAAAGGTACTCGAATGCGTGCCAAGGTCACTCTCCTTCTGGACACTACGCCAAGGTCACTCACCGTCTCAACAAAGGAAAACGTAGTTGGTAAAAAGAATGTGTACAGGTAGGAACTGACCACTGGCGTTCCGATTTTGGTAGTGGGGGATGAGTGACAGACCGGAGGGCAGCGGAGCTTGCTGCGATATTTGAGTGACAGATGTTCAGTGTAATTTGTTCCAATAACGACTGAATAGAGCCATCCACCAGAGATCTATTAGATAGCGCTGATACTGCTTGAGAGTATAAAACACTAGACAAAGTTTAGCTCAAGCAGGCTGGCCATGGAGAGGGAATGAGAGAGAATGTAGATAGGAGTCTGTTTAGCTCACTGACTTAGTAGAAGAGCAATTGATAGACTGGTATACGAATGTTAGAGATAGAACAGGATCGCTCAACCTGCATATGCCTTGAGTCTGGGTCAGCCGTTCAATATGTATGTGTTGGGTATTTTGTGTCTAGAGGTAATCTGAATGTGTGTTGTACGCAGGGCACCTTGTGAGCGAGGTATGTCCTGACGAGTTGAGCGAGTGTGTAGATCGACTAGGTGGGATCTAGATGTGTGTGTGTGGTGTGTAGACACTGAGGGAACTATGTATGTTTCAGAGCGTGTGTATACGCAGAGTTGAGAGATCATATGCGAGTATACGTGGAATATATTGAATGCATTATGTCCAGATCGCCCGCCTGAGGGGATTTGAGTGAGGAAGAGTTTTTGAGAGTGAGTTGAGGATACAGATAAGGGGAGGGGTGTGTGATGTGTGTACGGCAATAGGACTGGGTTTTGATAGTTGGGAATTCCATCAATAGCTAATGCTTATAATTTCCGCTTTAGTTTAATATTTATATTAACATATATATACTTATGAATATTTAGTTAAGATGATATTTCTTGTATTGCGTGTAATTTCAATGTACTCACTTTGATAGTGTTGCATGAGTATTATATAATAAATATGCCATCTGCTGTGTGTGGTCATGAATGTTGTGGTTGAGTGTGGTAACGTTTTAGTTAGAATACCCTAGTGTAAACAGTGGGATCTGCTACAGTAGTAATAGTAGCAGAAGCAGTAGTAACAGTAGAAGTAATAGTAGTAGAAGTAGTAGTGGTAGTAGTAGTAGTAGAAGTAGTTGTAGTAGAAGTAGTAGTAATAGTAGTAGTAGTAGTAGTAGTGGTAGTGGTAGTAGTAGTAGTAGTAGTAATAGTAGTAGTAGTAGTAGTAATAGTAGTAGAAGTAGTAGTGGTAGTAATAGTAGTAGTGGTAGTAGTAGTAGTAATAGTAGTAGTAGTAGTAGTAGTAATAGTAGTAGTAGTGGTAGTAGTAGTAATAGTAGTAGTAGTAATAGTAGTAGTAATAGTAGTAGAAGTGGTAGTAGTAGTAGTAATAGTAGTAGTAGTGGTAATAGTAGTAGAAGTAGTAGTAGTAGTAATAGTAGTAGTAATAGTAGTAGAAGTAGTAGTAGTAGTAATAGTAGTAGTAGAAGTGGTAGTAGTAGTAGAAGTAGTAGTAATAGTAGTAGTAATAGTAGTAGTAATAGTAGTAGAAGTGGTAGTAGTAGTAGAAGTAGTAGTAATAGTAGTAGTAATAGTAGTAGTAGTGGTAGTAGTAGTAGAAGTAGTAGTAATAGTAGTAGTAATAGTAGTAGAAGTGGTAGTAGTAGTAGTAGTTATAGTAGTAGTAATAGTAGTAGAAGTGGTAGTAGTAGTAATAGTAGTAGTAATAGTAGTAGTAATAGTAGTAGTAATAGTAGTAGTAATAGTAGTAGTAGTGGTAGTAGTAGTAGAAGTAGTAGTAATAGTAGTAGTAATAGTAGTAGTAATAGTAGTAGTAATAGTAGTAGTAATAGTAGTAGTAATAGTAGTAATAGTAGTAGTAGTAGTAGAAGTAGTAGTAGTAGTAATAGAAGTACAAGTAGTATAACGTCAAAAACAAAATTATAAATAGATATGACGAGATAACAGTCGGAGACGAGAACACAAACGTAACCTACGTTACGAACAAATGGTCTTCATCAGGGACAACGAGTAAAAACAATAATTAACTAGCGAATCAAAAAAGCAAAAATACATAAATAGGGATGGCAATACAAAGGCGTGAAAAAAGGGGGGTTACTTAACTGAGACAAAGTCGGGTCACTCCTTTCGAGACGGGGACAGGAACCAAACTGACAGACAAAGGTGGGATGAGGTGGCCAGGAGGGTGTAAGAAGTGGGAAAAGGCCGGTCAGTGGCGGCCAGAAACGGAAAGACCAAAAGATGATTCAAGTAGAGAGGGAAGAGAAAAGGGGTAGGCAGATGGACGGAGGCACGTATGAGATGAGGATTAAAGAAATGATGAGGAAGATATTAATGTGATGTTGTTGGAGGCAGCCCAATCGGGAGATCAGTTTATTCTCAGGAGCGAATCGATGTCGATCGTCAGAGAAGTAAGAAACTAGGTCAGTGATGCTAATATCTCCTTTCCCCCGGTGCACAGAACCATTGAAGTGGCTGGCGATAGGAGAGCCCGTGCTGTTATAGATATCATTGAGATGTTGGCGGAAACGCTCATGCAGTTCCAGCCTAGTCTCCCTAATGTATATCATACCACACTGGCGACAGATGCCAGAGTAGACGAGGTTGCAGGACTAACATGTGAAACCCTCCACGATGAATAACCTGGTTTTGTGGAAGGTAATGGAGCGAATAGGGATGAGGTGATCGCAAGTAACACAGCCATATGCGTTATTGTACGGTCTGATGCCTGGATGGCAGTGGTGGGGGGTTCGCGTGCAAACGGATACTGACCAGCAAGTCCTCTAGTAGAAGTACTAACAGTAGTAGTAGTTTAGGGTGGGTAGCGAGGTCTTTGCTGGACGTCCCGCTCGTTAAAGGAAAGTGAAGCGTCTGATATAGCCTCTCCTTTCCAGGTGTAGAGATCGCCGCTGGTTTCACTGTTCGGCTTGCCGTTCAGGAGTTTCCTTCATGAGAGGCCCCCTGTTTCTTACAGAGCCTGCTGTGGGGCGTGACCGAGTACCCGGCGGTATAACTGGGCGGGCAGATTGGGCTCATTAGCCTTGGTTGACAGCCAATCTAAGAGAAGGTAAACTCTGACTCTAAACCCGAGTAGACGAAGCTCGTTAGCCTGTTCAGGCAGTTCGTCTAGGAGAGGAGGAACTCTGATTTTAAACCCACAAGTCCCAGGGAGGGCTGGCTAGTCTTGTGACGATGAGAGTATCATCCTATGTCTCGAGTAACTAGCATCTGTGGGCAACGACTCCACTGCATTGTAGAAACCTCGGGAGAGGGTAGGGCTACGGGAGTAAACCCAGACAGAAAATCCGGAGTGGTAACACCTAAGGCGGATGGTTTCAAAATTACCAACTCATTCTGACAACTCCTGCAGCTGAGCTAGTGCCAAATTACCATGCTTTGGATTACACCAGCGAGACCGAGTGATGGATCCTGCAGTTTGAGCAGCCTCGGATCTCCATATTCAGTGCCCAGACTTGCGCCCTGAGAGGCTACTCACAAGGTGCCAAGCGCATGATCTGCAAAGACTGAGACGCCTATGAATGAATGGATGAGATGTAGTACACTGGATAACATCCCGTTGTGTTGTCAGGTAAGCCACACCACCGACGAAAAGCAACCCCAAGACCACAAGATGTTTAGTTAATTATAGCACAAGTTGCATTTTGCTAGATGGATGGTAGAAGCGGGTGTAGTTTCCAAGATGTCCACCTAGCTAGTTGCTGATAGATCCCCATATACTAATATATAGATCAGTAGTAATGTTTGTAAATGGCAAGATATGCACATAAATATTATCCGTGTGTTTTATTTAGAGAGAAGTTTTTCCTTATGTTCCCAAGGGGGATAATTAGGGGGGAGACAATCCACTAGACCACACAGCCTGATAAACCAGTATTAAACGTTAGCCCTTCTACATTTAGTGTAATTGTGGTCTGTGACCAGTATACGTGGCAGGTTGTTACGTGGGGTTTGCTGGGGGAATGAACTACTGGGAAGTTCCATATCTGTGGGTTCGCTAGGGGAGTGAACCACTCGGGGAATTCCATATCTGTGGGTTCGCTAGGGAAGTGAACTACTCGGGGAATTCCATTTCTGTGGGTTCGCTAGGGGAGTGAATAACTGGGAAATTGTAATCTGTGGGGTCGCTAAGAGAGTAAACGTCTTTGGGAGAGTCCACTCTGTGGTGGCTTTGCATTGGGAGAGTCCACTCTGTGGTGGATTTGCATTGGGAGAGTCCACTCTGTGGTGGCTTTGCATTGGGAGAGTCCACTCTGTTGTAGCTTTGAAAGGGAAGCGTACCTGTAAAATATTTGACTTCCTTTTTGTTGACGACCACATCTGGGTGGGACGACAACGCCGACAGGATGCTCCTACCCCCACAATGGGAGAACCCAACCAGTAGAGCCCTGGGGCGGTGAGGGCGCAGGTGAAGGTTCGAAGACCACGGCTCTTGGTTCTTAGAGTCCTTTCGGGGCAGGTCATTCGTGAAACCTGGGGGTGGACGAACGAATTATAGATCAATAGTAGCACCCACCATCTCTTGTTTCACATCATGGGGAATTATCACTCCATTTCATGGGGAATTATCACTTCATTTCACTTCACATCATCGGGAATTATCACTTCATTTCACTTCACATCATCGGGAATTATCACTTTATTTCACTTCACATCATCGGGAATTATCACTTCATTTCACTTCACATCATACACAAAATTAAAATGTAAACTACGACACAACGCATTCCGTTCTCTGGACTACATTCTGCTACTTAAGCCCTTTCAGGGTTTGGTAGTGGGAGATTGAGAACGAACGAAGTCTAGCCAAGCCATGCACAAATTTTGTTTGAAATTTGTTGTGTTCAAATTTTAAAATTGTTATAATTTATTATGTGCAATAAAGAATTTTCCACAAAAAAATAAAAATAGTAAAGGTCAAGGACGTCCCAGACTTACCGCTGGTCGGGATTGTGGGTGTTAGAGACCTCACACAGTATGTGCGAGTTGGGGTGGGCAGTTACCTTTCTAGCAGTTTTTTTTTTCTCTAACCGAACGTCGTGTACCCATTTGCACTTGGATTGACTGGTGCTATGTTTAATTTAAACCTTTCAGTTTAAATGGCGAACAAGTCTTTAATTTCACCCAGACAGTCATACCTAACATTGAATTTGCCTTTTTCACTGCTACCTGGACTTGCTCACTCACCTTACATGTATGATTTACGTGTGTTCAAATGATAACGGATCTAACGGCACCAAGTGAACATACGTATGATGAGCATGATCACGTCAATTCTAGTGTATATATCACATACCAACCGTCAAGTTTGCAAAATTGCATTGTCCTCCGACTCATAGTTTCCTCAGCAGACCGTTTAAAACATGGCGGGTGTGATACAGAATGCGTCCATTGTTGATCAGCGAGCGGTGATTCGGTTTCTAACAGCTGAAGAATGTCGACCAGTTGACATTCATGACAGAATGCAGGCAGTGTATGGTGGCACAAGTGTGCCGTAGACAACAGTGAAGAACAGGACAACGATGTTTAAAGAAGGACGTGAGTTCACGAAAGATCTTCCCAGGCCAGGTCACGCGCATACTGTTGTGTCAGAAGATGCCATCGCCAAAATTGATGCAGCAATTTGGGTCACCATACACTGCCTGCATTCTGTGATAAATGTCAACTGCTCGACATCCTTCAGCTGTTAGAAACAGAATCACCGCTCGCTGACCAACAATGAACGCATTCCGTAATACACCAACCATGTTTAGAACGGTCTGCTGAGGAAACTATTAGTCAGAGGATAATGCAATTTTGCAAACTTGACTGTTGGTATGTGCTGTTTACAACATAATTGACGTCATCGTGCGTATCAAACGTATGTTCACTTGGCGCAGTTAGGTCCGTTTCCATTTGAACAAACCTCATAGTATAACCCCTAGGGGGATCAAGATACTGAGCAGCGCATGAGCTGCAGTGGTCAGCGACCCATAGCTGACTGCTAGCGTCAGGGCCAGCGAACCAGAGCTGCCAAGACCCTTCTACACCTCCACGCGGTCATCCTGGATAACAGGCTGCAGCAGGTCAGACTGGCTAAGGAGAAGGGATCGAAGAGGGAATGCTAACCCGGTACTCAAAAAATGCTTGCTGAAGTCGGATGTGTTGGACCGAAAGGTGCAAATATCGCAGTCAAGCTGTAAACTACGACACAACGCATTCCGTTTTCTGGACTACATTCTGCTACTTAAGCCCTTTCAGGGTTTGGTAGTGGGAGATTGGGAACGAACGAAGAAGAAGAAGAAGATAACCCCTAGGCCCCTTCCCTTTTCTATCTCTGTAAGTTTGTTCTCGCCCATTCTGTAATATAATTTAAAAAGTGTGAAATCTAGTGGAAACAAATTCCAGGAAAACCGATGGTAGAGTATGCTTATATTATTGTTATTGTCTGGTCACCCTGTATTTATTTTTCTTAATTAATTCTGTGTTTTTATGTGTGTTAGTATTGTTTCGTAATACAGTATTTTGTGCGTTACGGTCCAATGCATCCGACTTCAGCACACACTTTTAATGGGTTCGTGAGTCCGAACACCTGCTAGCTTGGTTTGTGAAATGGGCTACTACGGCTACACCATGACAGGGCGAAACATGGACAATTACACAGACAGAGATGCTGGCTACACGATCACGGGGCGAAACATAGACCACCACACAGACAGAGATGCTCGCTACATGATCACGGGGCGAAACATGGACAATTACACAGACAGAGATGCTGGCTACACGATCACGGGGCGAAACATAGACCACCACACAGACAGAGATGCTCGCTACACGATCACGGGGCGAAACATAGACCACCACATAGACAGAGATGCTGGCTACACGATCACGGGGCGAAACATAGACCACCACACAGACAGAGATGCTGGCTACACGATCACGGGGCGAAACATAGACCACCACACAGACAGAGATGCTGGCTACACGATCACGGGGCGAAACATAGACCACCACACAGACAGAGATGCTGGCTACACCATAGCGGGGCGAAACATGGACAATTACACAGACACTACAGAAAAAAACTCGAATCCTTCAAACTAAAATACTAGAGGAAACATCTTGTAACATCATAGATAGTAAAAAAGATGAGCATTAACATCCCAAAAAAGTTCGATATAAATAAAAATTGACTTAAAAACAGCATTAGGTCTAGGAAACTAAAATTATTTTGCCCCAGCCAGCGCCACAGCAAGCGCCACAGCATGCGCCACAGCAAGCGTCACAGCAAGCGCCACAGCAAGCGCCACAGCAAGCGCCACAATGTTTTAGAAGACAACAATGAAAATGGGATGCATGATGCCTGAATACAAGGCGTAAGTAGACCAAATAAAAGATGGACAGACGACTTCCAAATTGTTTTGAACATGCGATGAAACGACGACCTACAGGCTACCTGAGTTTGAAATTAGACGTAGATGGGGCAAAGGATGACAGAGCAGGAGTGTGTTCAAACATCGAGTTGCAAGAACCATTGGTATCCATACACTCCACTAATTGCTGACGAAAATTGAACACCTTTGGTTCTGCCTGCATAGCAGTTATGTCGATTCTTCATCAATGGTCGTATCTGGTCTTTTATGACGACACGCAACATGTCTTCTTTATCGTCGCCAATTGCATTAAATACTTCTTGTGAGTTTCTCTCTCTTCTTCTGTCGTTCGTCATGAAAACAACGTTTCGTTACGTTCTGTCGCAGTATACAGCGAGGCTGCGATTTTGTGTTTTTCGACCCGACACATCCACTTTCGACACGCCACATTTTTGGGACATAGTTTGTATGTTCTCTTCGATTCCAATTCTCTCTACCACAAACTACAACCGTGCACATTGTTTGCAGAGTGAAAACGGAAAAAAGGGCTTTGATCAACTCTGATTCACTGACTCTGACGCAAGCAGCCAACTCTGATTCGCTGACCCGGACGCAAGCACCTCGCTACGAGTCGCCGGAGACATTACAAATGGGTTACAAACTACTAACCAGCAGTTAGAGATTGGAGTTCTTGCTTAGATACGACCCTTGTAGGAAGCAACATCCGGGACGTCTCCAGGTAGGTAACCAAGACAACAACGCAACACAAGATGGCGAAGGCACTGATCAGACTATGACTGGACTCCATGGCCCGCATTCGACGCAGGGCTAACAGACGACGGAAGTAGATGTTCTGTCTGAAGGAAGGAAAATAAACGCAGGATTAGATTAACGAACTTCTTCATATATTGTATAGGCAGAAATAGCAGCATTAGTTTTAAAATCAAGATGCTGAGCAGCAATGGTCAGCGACCCATAGCTGACTGCTAGCGTCAGGGCCAGCGAACCAGAGCTGTCAAGACCCTTCTACACCTCCACGCGGCCATCCTGGATAACAGGCTGCAGCAGGTCAGACTGGCTAAGGAGAAGGGATCGAAGAGGGAATGCTAACCCGGTACTCAAAAAATGCTTGCTGAAGTCGGATGTGTTGGACCGAAAGGTGCAAATATCGCAGTCAAGCTGTAAATTACGACACAATGCATCCCGTCTCTAGACTACATTCTGCTACTTAAGTCCTTTCATTGTTTGGTAGTGGGGGATTGAGAATGAACGAAGCCAAGCCACTTGAATTATATCATATATCTCTGCAAACCAAATAACTGACTTGGTGGAGCGGCCATGACGGAGACGCTGTGACAAAGACCTGAAACAGGCATGGCTTCTCAGTGAACATCACCAGGCTAGAAGTATATCATCAGTTGATCGAATAAGAAGCTGTAGTATCCACTGGGATGAAACGAAGATGTCTACTACACTTTCCTTTCATCTCATAGAAGGCGACAAAAGAGGATTGTGCATGGAGTTGGATCCCATTCTGGAAACATAAGGGCTGCCTACAGTATAAGTAGAAGCCTCAAGCCGCTGGAGGCTTCTGTGGACCCACTACTGTGGACCCACTACTGTGGACCAACTTCTGTGGACCCACTACTGTGGACCCACTACTGTGGACCAACTTCTGTGGACCCACTACTGTGGACCCACTACTGTAGACCCACTTCTGTTGACCCACTACTGTGGACCCACTTATGTGGACCCACTACTGTGGACCCACTACCGTGGACCCACTACTGTGGACCCACTACTGTGGACCCACTTCTGTGGCCCCACTACTGTCGACCCACTTCTGTGGACCCACTTCTGTGGACCCACTACTGTGGACATGTTGGAGAATATAAACCTGACTAGCTGAGGTTCTAGCCTCAAAGTCACCCATAATGGAAACATTCGTTTGTTTGTTTCACATGGTAGGTTTCCAAGCCCATTCACAACTCTCTTGAGTCGAATTTCACGACATGCTTGAATTGTTAGTTATTCTTGAGTTCGAGATCCAAACAGGCATTTGGCCAACTATTTTTTGGTTTGTTTATATAATGTATCACACCGCACTCCGGGCAAACATATAGGTAATCAATATATTTTTTTTCTTTCTCTCTTTCTCACTCACTTTCTCTCTCTCTCTCTTTCTCTCTCTTTCTCTCTCTGTCTCTCTCTTTCTCTCTCTGTCTCTCTCTTTCTCTCTCTGTCTCCCGTTTCTTCTCCCTCACCGTCTGTCTTTATTTTACTCTCTCTTTCACACTGACTTCCTCTCTTTCTTTTACTCTCTCTTTCACACTGACTTCCTCTTTTTCTTTTACTCTCTCTTTCACACTGACTTCCTCTCTTTCTTTCACTTTCTCTTTTCTTATCTCTCTCTCCCTCCGTCTATCTTTCTTTCACTCTCTTTCTCACTCATTTTCTATCCCTCTTTTTCTCTTTCCCTCTTTCTCAACTCTCTCTCATTCTCTCTCTCACTCTCTCGGTAACTGCCAAAGCGAACTTTGAATACTTGGAATCCTGGTATTCAAACAGACAGTTTATACCTGCTGCCAGGTAGCCGACGGCTAACCTAACTACCTTCTTTGTTGTTGTTGTTGTTGTTGTTGTTGTTGTTGTTGTTGTTGTTGTTGTTGCAATGTTCACTTCGTGTCGACGGGCAAGTCTGGGGGAAGTTAGGTAGCATTAGGAATTGCATTATCCTTTGAACTTTGACTGGACAGCGCGTAACAACAAACTGTTTTGAAACTAATATTTAAAGTAGCTCGCTGCTTATACACACTTATACTGTTCTTTCGGACCCCTCACAGATCGACCCACGTTCGATGTCAAATTCCCGCCAATTCAATGCCTACGGAGGCATCACTCATCAGATGATCATTGATTTTATTCGCTTTTTGTTCCTAAGACGTTGTGATGTGTTTTACCAGCGCCCAATAGACCAGTACACCCTACTTCAGCATACATTTTTAGTTTGTGTATTGAGTGCCAGATTAAGATATGATAGCCGGATCGTATGAGGGCCTCCGCAATATTTGAACATAAATTTAAGAAAACAAAACCACATAAAATATATTATGAATTATCTCTAGAGGCTGCTAGGCAACATCACCCATTTCCCATCTTTTAATTAGACACTGTAGGATCCATAGAGGTACGCCCTCGCTGTTTCGAGAATCTGAACCTGGCAAATTATGAGGGGTGTCACTAACCGTTTTCCATCGTCTCTCCTTCCTTCACAAATTTATTGAATCCAGGCCAAGATAATCGGACGAAAGAATTCACAAAAAACTAACGAAGTCACCGACTATCGTGAATTCCAGGCAAATCCGTGGTCTGCCGGCATCCACAATGAACTAAAACAGCAGAGCAATGTAGACCCGCAGCCGTTAGGGGGACCATTTTTGATCCACACACGCCCTTGAAGATGTGATGTCTCTATGTCTGCTACAATTCCTTCCGTTGCCCAGAACCCGAGTAGGACCAAGACAGTAGAACCCCCACACAATTGACGGGAGTGCACCACCACGAGAGGAGCCTGCGGCTTAATTTGACTCAACACGTCAACACTGTAAAATGACTGACGGATTGAGAGCACTTTCGGTGGGTCTAATAGGGAACGTGTGCTGTCATTAGACCCACGGAAGACAGGTCAGTTTTTTAACTTCTTAGTGAAAGAGCGTCTGCTACGGTAATCTTGCTTAAACTTACATAAATCGCAGGTTCCAGACTCCTGGTCATTGACAAACTAGAAAGCCCTCTATTGATTCGTTCGGTCTAATAGTGAACGGGTGCTGGTATTAAACCCTCGGAAGACAGGTTAGTTTTACCCTACTAATGACAGGGCGTTGCTACGGTAATCCATCTCAATTCGAGAGGAGCCGCAGACATTTGGTTCACGCACTAGGCTGATAAGCCAATGGCGCGAGGCTACCATGTGAGGGATTATGGCCGAACGCCTCTAAGCCGGAATCCCTCCCAAAATCTCAGCACCACTGCGATGGGAGGCCACGATATGGTCGGGACCTGTGGATCGCGCCTCAGCCCCACCCGGTCGAGCCGCAGAAAGAGGTCTCTGCCGTCCGCCGATCAAAGCGGGCGGGTAGCTGCTCGATATTCACCACATTAGGCGATGAGGTGCGAAACCACCAGCAGAAGACTTAGTTCTTGGTCGGGGTGTCGTAAGCAGTAGAGCAGCCACCTCACTGTGAACTGCCGAGACTCAGGCTCTGACCATGAGATATGTCCGCACACCAGGCGAACAACATCTCCGTGACATTACCAGGCTTGTCCCCTGGATAAATGCACTCCTGCCTCGCTCTCTATCTCTGTATGCTATCAGTCATACCAATGGACGCAGAAGAGATGCAGGCTAGCGGACATTGCACATCTGCCCTATTGTGTCAACCTCCCAGGTGGCGGGGAATGCTAGGCGTACCATCACTGCAGAGAAGCCGAGAAAATAAAGGGAGCAAAGAGATACCCCACTCACATGCATATGCTACGTTTCTGGCAGGACGTGACGATCCTGGGATACAGACACACTGGACTGCCTCTCTTCCGGGATAGTACAAACCAGTACATAGTCCATATCATATATCATATCTCATATATCATCACCACACCCTATAGACACGAGAAGTGAAGACTCGTTAGTCCTTTAAGACAACTTCCATAAGAGAGACAACTCTGATCACAAACAACTGCTGCCATGCAGATAGGCTGGGGACAGCCAAAGGCTAAGGAGGGCATCCCTACAGAAACGCCTGTTGAAAGCGGATGCACTGGGCCACATGCTTAACGAAACAGTGCAACATATATCGCTGTATGATGACGGTACGACCTAATAGAAAAAAGCGTGGCGCTCATCCTGCGGAGTCCCGCCAGGCAGCGAGAGTACCGGGCCTCACGCCTCGAAGGGGCCCAACCATAACTACTGGGGGTCACCCACGCATGTGCTGTGGAGTCAAGGCACATGGCTATGGGGCAAAAACTATTGACCAAAAACTCAAGACCCTCAGAATACTACAGTGGAATGCGGAGGGAGTCATTTACAAAAAGCTCTCCCTAACACATCACTTGCATGAAGGTAAGATTGACGTGGCATGTATCCAAGAAACGCACCTGAACAGCAACCATAAATTCTCAATCAGAAGATACCACACCTTCCGTCTGGATAGAGAAGGTCACAAAGGAGGGGTTCTGATACTGACCCGTAACTGCATACCGAGTAGCGCGGTAGCTGTCAATCACACCGGGCAAGCAGAAATTGTAGGAGTTGACATAATGGCTCAAGAGACGAAGATTCGCATCTTCAACCTGTACGAACCACTAAACAAAGACCTGTCGCTCTCGAGTATGGAAGTCAAAGACTCCAACTGCATAGTAGCTGGAGACTTCAACAGCCACTCGGAGAGATGGGGATACTCGAACACAGACAGCAGAGGTGACGAAGTGGAAGATTGAGAGATAGACACAAATCTCCCCCTAATCAATAGGCCGGAGGATAGCCCTAGCTTCTATTCTAGAACATGGCATACCACCTCTACTCCAGATTTGGCCTTTTCCACGGTGGACATTCACCATAAAATAAACCGCCAGGTGCTAAACCGATTGGCAGGTAGCGACCACAGACCAATTAGGCTATAAGTTGATATGGAAGTAGGCCCACAGGAAACTAAACCGCTCCCACGTTGGAATTACAAACGAGCCGACTGGGACAGATTTGCAAGCCTGACAGATGGGCTGTGTGAAACCATCAACACACGGAATAACAAAATGAAGCCCATGGTGGACATCCTAATCAAAGCAATAATGCAAGGTGCCACTGAAACCATCCCAAGAGGGGCAAGGAAAAACTACAAGCCTTATTGGAATGATGAATTACAGAAAGCGGAAGACGAAGTCTCAAATGCTAGGAACATGGCAGAGAGAGAACAATCTATGGAGGCAAATATCGCCATCAAAGCTACCACGGCGAAATACAAATACACTATAAACCAAACAACAAGAGAAAGCTGGAAAAACAAAACAGAAAGCCTAAACCTAGACAAAGAAGGGAACAAACTATGGAAGTTAGTCAGAGCCATGAATGACGAAACTCCATCAAACAAACAAATTACAATCAAGCAGGGTGACAACATGCTCACTGGAAAAAAAAGCAGCAAACGCCTTTGTTGAACATTATTCCAGAGCAAACCACATTGATGTCCCTGCAGAGAGGCATACAGACATTAGTGAAGAGCAAAAGGGGCACGACAACATCAATATGGCACCAGAAGAGCATATGATGGCAAAATTAACAATGAATGAAATAGAAGAGGCCATGAGAACGTTAAAGAAAAGGAAATCTCCCGGAAAAGACGGGATAACAAATGAAATGCTGATGGGGCTGGGCCAAACAGCAAAGAGGAAACTACTATCAGTCCTGAACCAAAGCTGGAAAAGGGGTATTGTACCCCAGGCATGGAAAGACGCAGTACTTGTACCAGTACCAAAGAAAGACAACGACAACAGCCACTCTCCCCCTTCTCTCTCTTCTCTCACCTCACTCTGTTTCATTTGACTCTGTCCTACAGTCACACCCTTGCACAACTTTCACACGCGCCCTCGTGGTAAAGCCCTTCCATTGCACTTTGGTTGGGCTAGCTTCTGAGGGCGCACAAACCTAGCATAGGTACATACAGATGCACACATGCATCCAAGCACTGGTTTATGCGTCCTGATATCGCCCAATTGACTACGGTCTGGGGTGGAAAATGGCGCGCCTCCGCCAGTAGAAACTAGCGAGGCAAACATTTAAGCAAAAAAAAAAAAAAAAGACAACGACAAAACAGATCCAAATGGATACAGGCCTATCAGCCTACTGAGCTGCGTAGGCAAACTGATGGAACGTATGATAAACACCAGACTGATGTGGTATCTAACAACACCAAAGCTTATCCCTACTGTTCGAAAACCTACCTGGAGGCAGCAAATATTTCCAGAGGTGGTAGAAAATATACCAAGTATTGGAAACAAAAACTGCCAGACTGAAAAAGAAAGAAGAGATACAACCGTGAGGTACATAACGAAAAACTACCCAAGCATGGACTGGACCCATGCATACGCCGACGGTTCCGTAACAAACACAACACAGAACGGAGGGGCAGGGCCATTCCTGAGCCTACCAAATGGCAGGAAAATAACACTGTCATTCGCTACTGGAAAATACACAAGCAATTTCAGAGCGGAGGCAGAGGCACTGAGGGCGGCAGTGGAAGAAATGGTGACAGGTAAAAGGAATGAAAGCCATATAGTCCTGCTTACAGATGCCCTCGCCGTAGCCACAGCACTAAAAAGCAAGAAAAATTCTGAAATTAATGATTTAAGAGCAGTACTCTGTCAACTATGCCAGCAGTCCGCACCAAAAAGGGTAGTAGTACAGTGGGTTCCATCCCACTGTAACATCCAAGGCAACGAGGAGGCAGACAGACTGGCAAAAGAAGGTGCAAGACTACCACAACCAGTTACCAGTGTGACATACGAAGAGTCAAAACGGCTTATCAGAGCTATATACATGACCAAATGGGAAACAGAACATACTGGCCACACAAAAAACAATGCCTATTACCAGTTGAACAGAAGAGAGCAGGTCGTTGTCTTCAGACTCCACACTGGCCACAATAGACTGTGGTACCACCTATTCAACAAATTGAAGATAGGTGGTACCGACAAATGCCCGTGTGGTACCGGGAAAATGACCGCTGAACATTTGCTGCAAAACTGCCCGACATACGAGGATCAGAGAGAGCAGATGTGGCCTTCACCAGTGGAACCACAAGACAAGCTCTATGGCAGTGTCGACAGCCTCAGGATGACCGCTTCTTTTTTCGAATAAATAAAAGTCGACGTCTGACAGCGTAAGAAGAAGAAGAAGAAGAACCCCCACACGCCCCCTGGAGATGTGATGCCTAGAACCTCATCACGACTAATACAGTATATCCACCCACGCCCACTGGAGGTGTGATGCCTCTATGTCTGCTATCCACCTATGTTCCACCCTACTCTTCTGTACTTTCAAAATCAAATATTGAGTCTCACACCATGTTTCAGCCAACTAAGCCTTTAAAAAAAAACAAGAACCATAGCAGACGCTGCCATCTAGGATAGAATGTTAAAGACTGCGTTATGCAGTGCTAAGCTTAAGTTTGTATAAGGTTGTGTGGCCAGTGCCCTTCCTCGCTGCCTTTCTTCACTTAGGTTAAGTTGGTTAATAAATATTGAATTAATAAAATAGTTAATAAATAGTAAAGAAATAAAATAGTTAATACATAGTTAATAATTACAATATGTAATAAATAGTTAATACTTAGTGAATAAATAAAATAGTTAATAGATATTTAATAAAAACAATAAATTGTGAATAAGTAAAAATATGAATAAATTGTTTAAAAATTAAATAGTTAGAAGATAGTGAAACAAAACAATAAATAGTGAATAAGTAAAAATTGGAATAAATTGTTAATAAATAATAATAAATAGTTAACAATAAAGAGCACTGACATAAAATATGAATTTTATGAGCTCCTTCAAAGGACCACTGACGATTGCCATAATGAAATACTTCTCCTTGGAGACTTCAACACAAGAGTTGGAAACGAATATTCTAGATGGGATGGAGTGATCGGTAGGTATGGAGAAGATGTCTTTAATGACAATGGAAAACGACTGCTGAGATTCTGCAGAGAACAAAACCTTGTTATTACAAATACAAGGTTTCCACACAAGCGTATCCATGCCTACACAAAATACGAGTCGGCAAGAAATGAAAGATCCATAATTGACTATGCAATAGTGAGGAAAACTGATTTCAAGCATGTAAAGGATGCTAGAGTGTTCAGAGGTCCAGAGATAGGAAGCGACCACTACCTAGTTAAAATAAAGAGAGAAATTGAAAAACACTATCCAGCCAGGCAACACCCATCAGCAAGCATGAAACATAATACACAAAGAGAAAATAAAATTAAGGCTTACAAGCTACGAGAACCAGATGTTAAGAGGAGATACCAAGGGCTCATAACAACAGCAATAGAAATGATAGAGGAATCTGAAGAAGATATGGAAATGCTTTTGGTAAAATTCAAAGGCATCCTCAAAGAGGCTGCAGCAGAGGCATGCGGTCAAACCAAAGAAGGGTGGAAGAGAAAAAGTACACCATGGTGGACAGAAGAAGTGAAAACAATAATACGAGAAAAGAAAAAGGTATGGAAGCAATACCTAGGGGCTAGAAATACAGAAGAACAAACAAAGAAATATAAAGAATATGTAAATTTTAGAACAGAAGCAAAGAAGACTGTGCTCAAGGCCAAACAGAATTCCTGGGAAGAATTTGGAGAGAAACTGGAAAATAATGCTGGAGAAAACCAGAAACTGTTCTACAGGACCTTAAAGAACATGAGGAAGGAAAAGGAATGCCCCCTGAAATTTGTTAAAGTTAAACAAGGTGCGCTGTTGACTGCCCCAGAAGAGGTAATGAACAGATGGAAAGAATATTTCTCAGACCTCCTTGGAGTGGAGGAAAACCAAGCTCTGGAAGTAACAGTCCCAATTCAAGAAGAGGGAGCCATGGAGGGAAACGATAATATCACAATGAAAGAACTAAAGGCAGCATTGGAGAAAATTCAGATTGGTAAAGCAGCAGGACATGATGGTATAACACCAGAAATGGCTAAATACATGGGAGCGGCAGGAGAGATGCTATTCATGAAGATTCTCAAGGCAGCTTGGCGCCACAAGAAGATACCAAGAGACTGGGAGGTTGCAATAATAATACCAATATTTAAAAAGGGCGACAATCGACAATGTGAAAATCACAGAGGTATTTCCCTTCTTAGTGTCCCCGGGAAAGTCTACTCTAGGATTCTAGAACGGCGATTAAGAGGTCTAGCAGAGCCAAATATGGATGAAACTCAATGTGGGTTTAGGGCAAACAGAAGTACTCAAGACCTTATCTTTACACTCAGACAGCTAAGTGAAAAGGCTCTTGAATATGATAAAGAGATGCATCTCTGCTTTTTGGATTTGGAGAAAGCATTTGATAAAATTCCTTGGGACAAACTCTGGGAGTGCCTGCCAAGGAAGAACATCCCAGGACCCCTGATCTCTGCCAAACAGAGTTTCTATAAAACATGCAGAAATTATGTGCGGACATCAAATCAAAAGTCAGGAGAGTTCAAGACCACTAGAGGAGTAAGACAGGGGGATATTCTATCACCGTACCTTTTCATACTCCTCATGGATGAAGTCATCAAAGACTGCAAGGAACGGACAAAAAAGTATGAAGTAGGGTACTGGAAGATAAGACCAAGTTACATATCGGAACTAGCATTTGCAGACGATGTGGCCCTAATCCCGAAAACCGAAGCACATCTCCATATCAACGTGCAGGTCTGGGAAGAAGAGTTGAAGAAGAGAGGAATGCACATCAGCAACTCCAAAACAAAAACCATGGTGATCGCCATAGATGAAAAGAGACATCAGATAACCCTGGGAACACGAGCACTAGAGCAGGTCAGCAACTTTAAATATCTAGGAGTGGTAATAGACAGCAGGGGAGGTATCAAAGAGGAGTTAACTGCACGAAGGGCAGCAGCAGGTAGACTGTTCCATGCAATAAACAGAGGTTTCCTCAGTAGAAGAGAAATAAGCAGGAAAACAAAGATGGATGTATACTGCTCGACATATGTGCCTGTCCTGACATATGGATGTGAGTCATGGGCAATGACTACAGCCCAAGAAAGGCAATTACAAACTTCAGAAATGAGGTACCTAAGAAAGGCGGTTCAGGTGACGAAAAGGGACAAGATCCGTAACCAGACAATACGTAGCAATCTTGAAGTTCAACCCCTGCAGACACGAGTGGAGCAGTCCCAACTACAGTGGTTTGGCCATGTCTGTAGAATGGAAGAAGATCGGATACCAAAGTGGTCATGGGAGATCAAAAGTCAAGGACGCAGACCCCGAGGACGACCCAAAGTACGTTGGGAAGACAACATACGACAGTCCCTAAGTGATAGAGGGCTGGATTGGAAAGAGGCCAGGACAAATACGGCGGATAGAGCAGTGTGGCGTTCTCTTTGGCAAACCTCTACACCTCACGGTAGAAGAGGAGCGACTAAGTAAGTCAGTTAACAATAAAATAGTTAATATATAGTTAATAATCAGTGAATTAATAAAATAGTTAATAAATAGTTAATGGAAAACAATAAATAGTGAATAAATAAAAATGTGAAACAATTGCTAATAAATCATTAATTTAGAAAATGTTAAATAAAATTATTTATTTATTTAAAAAAAAATAGTTTACAATTAATGAATAAATACAATAGTTAACAAATCGTGAATAAATGAGATAGTTAATAAATAGTGAATAAATAATTAATAAATTGTAGAAAAATACTTAATAAATAGTTAATTAATAGGCGATAAATACTTAATAAATAGTTAGTTGATAATAAAAATAGTTTACAACAAAGTTGTTAATAAATAGGTAATAAATCATTTTTAAAAATAGTTAATTAATAGCTAATAACAAAAAAAGCTAATAATAATAAAATAGTTAATAATTAATTAATTAATAGTTAATAAATAGTTCTTGTGTCTGTCCAAATAAAATTCGCTCACGGTATCCTGCCGAACACGGCGTAAAATACTATTAGAGAGGGTTGTGCATAGCACTAGAAACCTCATCATGTTATGAAACCGCCACTACAAATGCCCAGATTCATAGTCCATGTAATGAGATTAGCTATAGCTGTGAGCCTATGCTATACTGGAAACGAAAATGCGAGTCACAAAATAGTTCTGGAAATAAACAGAACAATTAAAACAAAATTGAAGAAGATGGTTAAACAACTGTAAAACGAAAACGCATTACTCATGTGAAGTGTTTTTGTCCTGTCCATTTTCTTCAACTTCGCTGACAATGTTACCAGCAGACGCCATCGCTACAACTTGATGTACCTGGCAAGCGATTTGTTCAAACGTGTTCCCATTTCTGTAACCACGTTAGCTGAACCGTTTATATACTGCGTCTTCCCAGTGGTAGATGGGTAGTTTCGTAAGTTTTGATGATTTGAAGTCAGTTCTATTTGTGGTTTCTTTTATGGCTTGTGTTTGATGGAGATGAGAATATGGTCACTGCCACACTGATCAAATGTTGTAAGAGAGGACCAGCAATCTAGTATCAATCTTTTAAGGTAGCAGATTTTGTCTGCCAGAGATGAGAAAATCATCTTCTTCGTCCTTTTCTTCTTCTTCTTCTTCTTCTTCTTCTTCTTCTTCTTCTTCTTCTTCTTCTTCTTCTTCTACTTGCAGTTATTGAAGTTGGTGTTCTTCTTCTTCATCATCTTCTTCCTCTTCGTTTTCTTTGTTTTCTCCGTCTTCTTCGTTTTCTTCTTCAGCGGTCGTCCTAAAAAAAGAGGTTGCGTAGCTTTGTGTCAAAGTTTGCAGTGAAGCTGCGTCACGTACGCCTTTTATCCCAACAGATCCAGTTTAAGCCTGCCATTTTCTGCACTGGATTTCCCTTCTCTCTTTGATCATTATTCTCTCAGCTAAGTTGCACAAGCGCAGTCTGTTTACAGGGCCGTCGCTTGTAGAAGAAGTATGGTCTTGATCAGCTCCGATTTGCTGGCATTCGTGCCATCTGCCAACCATGCTGACGTCTGCCCAACCTCATCGTCCTTGGGTCCCTAATGTGAAAATGACCACCCCAGCACAGACCAGGTCGCCAAATGTGACTGACAGGTCTGGCTGACCCCTCTAGGAGGGTCCACATCTCACCAAGCGTTGCACACTTTTCCTTCCCTACAGCTCGGACGTCTGCTGACTGTGGAGTAGCCTGCTTGGACTGAAAGAAACAACACCTAGTCTATGTTGTTGCTAGTACAACTCGTACTTCTGTAAGGTTCGCTTGGCGACTTTTTGTGGTGGCAGGTTTCAGTGTGCTCTCCTCATATTCCGAGGCGTACTTGATAGGGTTAACCGAAGTTCTCCTGGCTGTATTGCAGTGCGAGAATCCTCAGTAAGTTTACTACAAATTGCCCATCCCACCTAGTTAGCCAGACTGCCATGACACAACGACGGAGAACTGCTAGGAATGGGCAAACACATACAAACATAAACACACAAGGGGAAGTCACAAATAGCTTCCAAATGGCTACTAAAAAATACGGTGATAAACGAACTTGAAAACCATTTATTGTTGTACCGACGTTTTCCCTTATTGCTCAACACAACTCCCACCAGCATAGATACACGTATCCCATCACTTGATCAGTGAACCAAAACCTGCAGCGTAGAAGTAGTTGGCCTCCTGTCTCAGCCACAACCTGCAGCACACAAGTCTTTTGTCTCCTCTCTCAGCCACAACCTGCGGCATACAAGTAGTTGGTCTGCTGTCTCAGCCACAACCTGCGGCACACACGTCTTTTGTCTCCTGTCTCAGCCACAACCTCCAGCATACACGTCTTTTGTCTCCTGTCTCAGCCACATTGGGACTTTAGGGTTCAACCTCTTTGTTATTCGTAAAATGTCCAATATGGAATCCTGCATTTAAACCATCCGAACAGCCTATTGCAGTTGCTACACTGTCTATCGTAACTCGCCTGTCAGCTTGAATCATATCCCACATTCTTCGCGCAGAGGACGACCAGGTCGGACTTCATCAGCAATTGTTGAACGTTCTTTAGAAAATGCAGCAACCCAGTTAAAGCACCGCTTTTTGCGACACTTCTCACCGAAAACAGAAATCATTTCCGTACGAATATCAGAAATAAAATACATGAAAAATAAATAAATAGAACAACAATAAATAAATAAAGTTAAAATAAATACAACAAACCCGCACAACAGCACGTTAATCTTTGATTTTACATTCTATGAAGACGGAAGTCATTTTGTATCTGAGCTGCGCACGGGTATGCGACATCTATCGTCTGATACCTACCATGATCACAACGCTGAATGCTGGTGCCACCTAATGACACATTTAGAAACGATCAACAATATTTCTCAGCTATCGCATATCAGTGTGTGACCTACTTACTGACTTACCCTCGTGTCTATTACATGAAGCATTCATATATGCGTGTGTGTTTTGTTCAGTACGTATGTATGATAACAACAAAGATGTCGATGTAACCAGCTGCGGGTTTACATTGCTCTGCTGTTTTAGTTCATTATGGATGCCGCCAGACCATGGATTTGCCTTACACTTGTGTTCACGGAAACGTGTTTCTGTTTCCCATTTGAACTGGTTAATTCGTTCGTTTTTTGTTAATTCTTACGTCCGATTATCCTGGTCTGGACATCGGCTAAATGAATTAGTACTACGCTTAAACTTGTGTAGAATTTCACGGCCTAGTTCCCGCGGCTGAACTTCACGAGATTGGCGTCATTCGCCCTAGCTGTAAACAGAGTTAATTTTGGTGTGTGAAATTTAGACATGACTATAATGGACTGAACACAGTAGGGGGAGAGATGTCAAACTCACTGACACGATGAGTTATGTCTCTACGACCTCTTGTGATTATGGGAAAGGCACGGCACACAATGTTAGATGTCGTCCCCTCTCCGCTTACTTGCGGGATACCTGTTTACAGAAAAGGCTTCGTGAGTAAACCCTGAGGAAAAATTTGCATCCTGTGCTATCTCCAGTCGTCTCGATAAATATATTGTAGCCGGCCAAGGGTGGCTCAGGGCGAGAGACTTGTGATGGACGAACATCATCATATGTGTATGTGTATGAACCCTGGTATTCAAACAGGCAGGTTTGCTTGCTGCCAGGTAGCCGTATCCTTAAATCTGTAGTACATCCTCTATTTTACAATGTTTACTTCCTGTGGCTTGCTAAGTCTGTGTGAAGGTAAGTTGTATATTGAGAAAGAATTTAATTATCCATCAGTGGTCCTCGAACTCTTCAGTACGAGAACCGTTTCGTATATTTTACACATGTTAACGGGCCAAACAACTCAGTCCAAATCAGGTTTATAAATGAATGAATGTTTTATTTATGCTTATTAGTCTTCATTTTTTTGTAATCAACATTATACATTTCGGTTTGCCGTTTGTGTGTGTGTGCTGAGTCAGATGTAGCGCGTCTTGTTTTCGCGCGCCTTATTTCTCAGTGCATGCGACTTCATGGACTATTTAGAATCTTGGTTTTTCAAACAGGCAAGTCATGTCTGCTGTAATATTTACTTGTTCCGGCTTACTAGGCCTGTGGGAAGGTACACTGCGCATTGAGTAGGAAATGGAGTTTAATACAGATTAATCCACAGTCGTACGCATGGGTAGATTCAATATGGAACACAATTACAGAATGAGAGATAACAATATTAGGAAGATTACAAAGGAAAGATACCCAGGGGTTATAATAGTTCATAAAGGGGACGCGAGCGAGCAAGTCCAGGTAGCAGTGAAAAAGACTATTCTAAGTTATGGTAAAAAGAAATATTAAACATAGGTGCAAGGAAGTGATAATCAAACTGTATGCATTAGTTAGATTTAGATTGGAGTACTGTGTACAGGTGTGGAGTCCTTATCGTAGAGAAGATATAAACATGCTGGAGAGTGAAGGAAGAGCGACAAAGGTGATAGTGGGATTCCAGAATGACAGTTATGAGGAAAGACAGACACACTGACCTACAGTGTCTAGAAACAATAATAATTCGAAGTGATTTAATACAGGTTTATAAGATAATTAATCTGGGGTAGTTGTCTCGCCGCCGCGACTCAATTTCAACCAGTGTTCGTAAAGCGATCTCAGTCCCGCCAGGCGGAGCGATAGCGCGGGCTTGCGGAAAACGCTCGCCTGCCTTTCCCCGTACAGCTATTGGGGTGCGGTTTGTTGTGGCGTCTCCTCCACCGAGGTGCGCTCGTCTGGTCCGTATCAGGAAACGTGGTCCGTCCGTGGTGATTTATCTAAGGCTTATAGCAGAGCTCGACAGTACGTCTCGCTGGTGGTCCGACTCTCGCAAAGAGCTTGTGACCGGCAAATGGAAAGCAGGAATCGTGCCTCAAGGCCCTGTGTTCTCCTCCGGAGAAGGGCAGGCCGGCAGGCCAAATTGTCTCTAGTCCCAGTGAAATTCATCGCCGAGGTCGTTGGGATCCGTTCTGCACAGAGCGCTGCCATCCCTCCTCGAGCGAGCCCGGTCGGTCGGTCGGTCGACTGGTGCGTGTAGGGGCCCCTGTCAGGCGGTCCTAGGTCGACGGAGTGAGGGACGGGTGGAACAACCGTCCGTCCGTCCCGTCAGTCGGTCCCTGCGGCCGTCCCAGGGAGGCTTTTCACACACCCTTCCTCCGCCGACCGGTGTGTGCTGTACGTACGTCTCCGACAGATATCTGGTTGATCCTGCCAGTAGTCATATGCTTGTCTCAAAGATTAAGCCATGCATGTCTAAGTTCACATTGTCTCACGGTGAAACCGCGAATGGCTCATTAAATCAGTCGAGGTTCCTTAGATGACACGATCCTACTTGGATAACTGTGGCAATTCTAGAGCTAATACATGCTTACCAAGCTCCAACCCTCGCGGAAAGAGCGCTTTTATTAGTTCAAAACCAATCGTCGTTTCCCCTCGCGGGGTTTCGGTGTCCCCACTGGTGACTCTGGATAGCTTTGTGCTGATCGCATGGCCTCATGTGCCGGCGACGCATCTTTCAAATGTCTGCCCTATCAAATGTCGATGGTACGTGACATGCCTACCATGTTTGTAACGGGTAACGGGGAATCAGGGTTCGATTCCGGAGAGGGAGCATGAGAAACGGCTACCACATCCAAGGAAGGCAGCAGGCGCGCAACTTACCCACTCCCGGCACGGGGAGGTAGTGACGAAAAATAACAATACGGGACTCTTTCGAGGCCCCGTAATTGGAATGAGTACACTTTAAAACCTTTAACGAGGATCTATTGGAGGGCAAGTCTGGTGCCAGCAGCCGCGGTAATTCCAGCTCCAATAGCGTATATTAAAGTTGTTGCAGTTAAAAAGCTCGTAGTTGGATCTCAGGCGCAGGCGGGCGGTCCGGCTCGCGCCGGTTCACTGCCCGTTGTCTCCTGCCCTACCGTCTGCCGGCTCTCTCTCACGGGTGCTCTTCGCTGAGCGTCCTGGGTGGCCGGCGCGTTTACTTTGAAAAAATTAGAGTGTTCAAAGCATGCCTCGGCTGCCTGAATAATGGTGCATGGAATAATGGAATAGGACCTCGGTTTTATTTTGTTGGTTTTCGGAACTGGAGGTAATGATTAACAGGGACAAACGGGGGCATTCGTATTGCGGCGTTAGAGGTGAAATTCTTGGATCGCCGCAAGACGAGCTACTGCGAAAGCATTTGTCAAGAATGTTTTCATTAATCAAGAACGAAATTCAGAGGCGCGAAGACGATCAGATACCGTCGTAGTTCTGACCATAAACGATGCCGACTAGCGATCCGCAGGAGTTGCTTCGATGACTCTGCGGGCAGCTTCCGGGAAACCAAAGTGTTTGGGTTCCGGGGGAAGTATGGTTGCAAAGCTAAAACTTAAAGGAATTGACGGAAGGGCACCACCAGGAGTGGAGCCTGCGGCTTAATTTGACTCAACACGGCCAAGCACTGACATGATTGACATGCCGAGAGCACTTTCGTTGTGTCTAATATGGAACGGGTGCTGGAATTAGACCCTCGAAAATCTGGGACTACCATCTAAGTAACTTGATTGTCTCGCTAAAGGAATTGACGGAAGGGCACCACCAGGAGTGGAACCTGTGGCTTAATTTGACTGAACACGCCAATACTGTAGAAAGACTGGCAAATCGAGAGCCCTACCGTTGGGTCTAATAATGAACGTACGCTGGTATTAGACTCACGGAAGACAAGTCAGATCTCTAACACTCTAATGAAAGAACGCTACGGAAATTGTGTTTAACCCCGCAGAAACCGCAGATTTCAAATACCTGGCAACTGACAAACAAAAGCCCTCAATAAATTCGTCTGGCGAAATAGTGAACGAGTGCTGGAAATAGACCATCTGAAGACAGGTCAGTTTTACCCTACTAATGACAGGGCGTTGCTACGGAAAACCAGCTCATATCGAGAGGAGCCGCAGACACTTTGGTACACGTACCAGGCTGATAAGCCAATGGCGCGAGGCTACCATGTGGGGGATTACGGCCGAACCTTTGTAAGCCGCAATCCCGCCTAAAATCTCAGCACCACTGCAATGGGAGGCTCCTACATGTTCGGGACCTGGGGCTCGCGCCCCAGCCCTATCCGGTAGAGCCGCAGAAAGAGGTCTCTGCCGTCCGCCGATCAAAGCGGGCGGACAGCTGATTGATACTCACCTTATACGGCGATGGGGTGCGAAACCACCAACATAAGACTTAGTTCCTGATCGGGGTGTCGAAAACAGTAGAGCAGCCACCTCACTGTGAACTGTCGAGACTCAACCAATGACCATGAGATCTGTTCGCACACTAGGCGAACAACATCTCTGAACATTACCAGGCTTGTCCTCTGGCTAAATGCACTTCTGCTTCGATATCTACCTCTGTACGTTATCAGCCATATAGCTATCATGCTGGACGCAGAAGAGATGCAGACCAGCGGACATTGCACACCTGCCCCACTGTGCCAACATCCCAGGTGGCGGGGAATGCTAGGCGTACCATCCCTGCATAGAAGCCAAGAAAATAAAAGGAGAAAGAGATACCCCCCTCACATGCAAATGCTACGTTTCTGACAGGACGTGACGATCCTGGGGTACAGACACACTGGACTGCCTCTCTTCCGGGTGAACCAGTCCATATCATATATCATATCATCTCACATATCATCATCGCACCTTATAGACACGAGTAGTGAAGACTCGATAGTCTGGTAAGACAACTTCCATAAGAGAGACAACTCTGATCATAAACAACTGCTGCCTTGCAGATAGGCTGGGGACAGCCAAAGGCTAAGGAGGGCATCCCTACAGAAACGCCTGTTGAAATCGGATGCACGGGGCCGCAAGCCTAACAAAACAGTGCAACGTAAATCGCAGCATGATGACAGTACAACCGATTAGAAAAACGCATGGCGCTCATCCTGCGGAGTCCCGCCAGGCAGCGATAGTGCCGGGCCTCACGCCTCGAAGGGGCCCACCCTTGACTACTGGTGGTCACCCACCCATGTGTCGTGGAGTCAAGGCACATGGCTATGGGGCAACTTTTATTGACCAAAAACTCAAGACCCTCAAAATACTACAGAGGGAGTCATTAAAAAAAAACTTTCCCTAACACATCACCTGCATGAAAGTAAGATTGACGTGGCATGTATCCAGGAAACGCACCTCAACAATAATCACAAATTCTCAATCAGAGGATACGAGACCTTCCGTCTCGATAGAGAAGGCCACAAAGGAGGGGTCCTGATACTGACCAGAAACTGCATACCGAGTAGCGTGGTATCTGTCAATTACACCGGACAAGCAGAAATTGTAGGAGTTGACATAATGGCTCAAGAGACGAAGCTCCGCATTTTCAATCTGTACGGACTACCAAATAGAGACCTATCGCTCTCGAGTATGGAGGTCAGAGACTCCAACTGCATAGTAGTTGGAGATTTCAACAGCCACTCGGAGAGATGGGGATACTCTGACACAGACAGCAGAGGTGACGAAGTGGAAGATTGGGAGATAGATGCAAATCTCTCCCTAATCAATAGGCCGGAGGATAGCCCTAGCTTCTATTCAAGAACATGGCATACCACCTCGACTCCAGATTTGGCCTTCTCCACACAGGACATACACCATAAAATAGACCGCCAGGTGCTAAACCAACTGGCAGGTAGCGACCACAGGCCGATCAGGCTAACCATTGACATGGAAGTAGGCCCACAGGAAACAAAACCGCTCCCACGTTGGAATTACAAACGAGCCGACTGGGACAGATTTGCAATCCTGACAGATGGGCTGTGTGGGACCATCAACACACGGAACAACAAAATGAAGCCCATGGTGGAAAGCCTAAGCAAGGCAATAATGCAAGCCGCCACTGAAACCATCCCAAGAGGAGCTAGGAAAAACTATAAGCCCTACTGGAATGAAGAGTTGCAGAAAGTGGAAGATGCAGTAACAAATGTTAGGAACATGGCAGAGCGAGAAAAATCCATGGAGGCAAACATCGCCCTCAAAGCCGCCACGGCGAAATACAAACACACTCTCAAGCAAACAGCAAGAGAAAGCTGGAAAAATAAAACGGAAAGCCTAAACCTGGACAAAGACGGGAACAAGCTATGGAAGCTAGTCAGAGCCATGAACGACGAAACCCCGTCAAATAAACAAATTACTATCAAGCAGGGCGAGAACTTGATCACAGGTAAGAAAGCCGCAAACGCCTTTGTCGATCACTATGCCAGAGCAAACCACATCGAGGTCCCTGCAGATAAGCATACAGACATTAGCGAAGAGCTAAAGGGGCACGAAAACATGAATACGGCACCTGAAGAGCACATGATGGCCAAATTAACAATGCGCGACATGGAAGAGGCTATGAGAACATTAAAGAAAAGGAAATCTCCCGGAAAAGACGGGATAACAAACGAAATGCTGATGGGGCTGGGCCAAACAGCGAAGAGGAAACTGCTATCGGTCCTGAACCAAAGCTGGAAAAGGGGAATTGTACCCCAGGCATGGAAAGACGCAATACTGGTACCCGTACCAAAAACAGGAAAGGACAAAACAGATCCAAATGGATACAGGCCCATCAGCCTACTGAGCTGTGTCGGCAAGCTGATGGAACGGATGATAAACACCAGACTGATGTGGCATCTGGAAGAAAAACGAATACTAATTCCACAGCAAGCCGGCTTTAGACAGCACAGATCCACTGAGGACCAGGTCATCCTCATAGCCCAGGAGATAGAAGATGCCTACCAGGCACAGAAACACACAGTAGCTGTTTGGGTGGATCTGGAAAAGGCATTTGACAAAGTCTGGAAAGACGGACTTAGAGTCAAGCTAAGAAGAAGTGATGTTTGTGGGAAAATGTACAAGTGGATCAACCACTACCTCAAACAAAGAACGGCCAGAGTCCAAGTACAAGGGCAGATGAGCAAAAAGGTGACACTCGAGCAGGGAGTACCCCAAGGGGGAGTACTGTCACCCACACTCTTCCTGGTATATATAAACGATATTACAGAGAATATACCAAGAAGAGTCCATAGCTCAATGTTTGCAGACGATCTGGCTATGTGGACCTCTGAAAAGAATCTCACCATAGCAAGAAATCGGATGCAGACGGCCCTAACATCGCTGGAAGAGTGGGCGAACTCATGGCTGGTCAAAATAAACGAGGAGAAAACCACATGCACAATATTCTCGCTTTCATTAAAACCCCAAAATACCAAATTAAGTATAAATGGCAAATTCCTGCAGCCAAACGACAACAAAACCTATCTGGGAGTCACATTTGATCGGCGCATGACATGGAAAAGTCAGATTGAGAGATACCGAATGAAAGCCAGAGAAAGAATGGCAATCATGAGGAAACTTGCTGGCACAAGCTGGGGAGCAGACGAAGGCATACTAAAGAAACTGTACACTGGAAGAGTGAGACCAGTTCTCGAGTATGGCATTGCGGCATGGACAACAGCAGCGAAGGCGAACTTCGATAAAGTTAGCAAACTTCAAAACCAAGCCATGAGAATTATAACAGGTGGCATGAAGTCAACGCCAATTGTAGAACTTGAAAAGATTACAAAACTGCAATCCATGACCGATAGAAGAGACTGCAGAGCTCAGCTGCAGTCAGAGAAACTCCGAAGACTGACCGACCATCCAATGCTCCAGAGACTAAACAATTTGGGAAATGGGAAACTAAAGCGGAGAAACTTTGCAGAAATAGCCAAAGCAAAGATGCACGAAGATCCCATAAACGCACTAACAACACCAAAACCCATCACTACTGTACGAAAACCTACCTGGAGGCAGGATATATTTCCAGTGGTGGTAGAAAATATACCAGGTATTGCAAACAAAAACTGCCAGACTGAAAAAGAAAGGAGAGATACTACCCTAAGCTTCATAACGAAAAGCTACCCAAGCATGAACTGGACCCATGCATACACCGACGGTTCTGTAACAAACACAACACAGAACGGAGGGGCATGAGCATTCCTGAACCTACCAAATGGCAGAAAAATAATACTGTCATTCGCTACTGGTAAGTACACAAGCAATTTAAGAGCGGAGGCAGAGGCACTGAGGGCGGCAGTGGAAGAAATGGTGACACACAGTGAAAATGAAAGCCATATAGTCCTGCTTACAGATGCTCTCGCCGTAGCCACAGCGCTAAAAAGCCGGAAAAATACTGAGCTTAATGACTTAAGAGCAGCACTCTGCAAACTGTGCCAGCAGTCCGCACCAAAAAGGGTAGTGGTACAGTGGGTCCCATCACACTGCAACATCCAAGGCAACGAGGAGGCAGACAGACTGGCAAAAGAAGGTGCAAAACTACCACAAACAGATACTAGTGTGACGTACGAAGAGTCAAAACGGCTTATCAAAGCCAGATACATGACCAAATGGGAAACCGAACATACTGGTTACACCAAAAACGATGCCTATTACCAGTTGAACCGAAGAGAGCAGGTCGTTGTCTTCAGACTTCGCACTGGCCACAATAGACTGAGGTACCACCTATTCAACAAATTGAAGATAGGGTGTACCGACGAATGCCCGTGCGGTACTGGTAAAATGACCACTGAACATCTGCTGCAGAACTGCCCGACATACGAGGATCAGAGAGAGCAGATGTGGCCATCACCAGGGGAACTGCAAGACAAGCTCTATGGCAGTGTCGACAGCCTCAGGATGACCGCCGCTTTTTTCGAAAAAATAATGGTTACTGTCTGACTGCGTACGAAGAAGAAGAAGAAGATAAAATAATTAAAGGAAAAAAATAAATTAGATTACAACAAATTTGTTTTCAAAATGCAACCACCTACAAGAACAAGAGGGCATAGCTACAAATTAACTAAAGAAAAGGTTCAGATTAGATATTAGGAAATATTTTCTTAGTCAGAAAGTGGTGAATGCTTGGAATGCATTGCCACAGGAAATAGTGGAGGCAGGGTCAAGTAATGCATTCAATTTTGCCGAAGACGAATGTGTCGGACCCAAAGGTACCAGCGCACGAAGACGAAGAAGGACCCAAAGGTACAAATATCGCAGTCAAGCTGTAAACTGTAGACAACGCATTCCGTTCTCCAGAATACATCCTGCTACATGCAAAGCCCTGTTCGAGACTTGATAGCGGCAGATTGAGAACGAACACAGAAGAAGAAGAAAAAGAAGAAGAAGAAGCAGAAGAATCCCCACCCTTTCACGCTCCCGTGTCTTGAGAGGAAAGCGCCCTAACCTCGCAGCCATACCGATCACAGCACGCATTTTTTGTATCGTTTACGTATTCATTCTCCCATCGAACTTCTCATTCATCGGCTCCGACCATCTTGTCAGACGCTGGTCAGTTGTGTTTGACCCTGCCCATCTTTTCCGACGCTGGTCAGTTGTGCTTGACCCTGCCCATCTTGTCAGACGATAGTCAGTTGTGCTCGGCTCTGTCCATCTTGTCAGACACTGGTCAGTTGTGCTTGACCCTGCCCATCTTGTCAGACGCTGGTCAGTTGTGCTTGACCCTGCCCATCTTGTCAGACGATAGTCAGTTGTGCTTCAAAAGAAGGTATGTAACTCCAGTCCATGACAATAACGAATGTGACTCGTAAGACCAATCCAGGCAGAGAAGCGCCTTCAACAGTGCGTGCAAGGAAAATCAGGATTCATTGCGGTATCGCTTGGTGTGGCGTGTCTTCTGCAACACAGAGTCCTTAGTCTATCCGCAATCTTATTGGTCTGTATTCCATACCTAATCCTGCTTTTCCATGTAACACGATCCATGGCGCCCAATTCAAAATCGATGCCGGCTTCATTCATTTCCTTCTTGCATACATCTATTGAAAATATGGAATATTGACACAATGGGATGCCCCTGGGAAGTGGGATAGCAGTGCCGGGTTGTCAGTACTCTCACTCAACAGGTTAAACTAAGGGAAATGGTGTAACATCAAGAGGCGGGATACGGTTTAACGGTTGGAGAAAGGGACATAGGACCACAAACATGCCGGACGGTTTAACGGTTGGAGAAAGGGACATAGGCCCACAAACATACAGGACGGTTTAACGGTTGGAGAAAGGGACATAGGCCCACAAACATACAGGACAGTTTAACGGTTGGAGAAAGGGACATAGGACCACACACACACAGGGCGGTTTAACGGTTGGAGAAAGGGACATAGGCCCACAGACATACAGGACGGTTTAACGGTTGGAGAAAGGGACATAGGACCACAGACATACAGGACGAATTAACGGTTGGAGAAAGGGACATATGACCACAGACATACAGGACGGTTTAACGGTTGGAGAAAGGGACATAGGCCCACATACATACAGGATGGTTTAACAGTTGGAGATTGGACATAGGCCCACAGACATACAGGACGGTTTAACGGTTGGAGAAAGGGACATAGGACCACAAACATACAGGACGGTTTAACGGTTGGAGAAAGGGACATAGGACCACAGACGTACAGGACGATTCAACGGTTGGAGAAAGATACATAGGCCCACATACATACAGGACGGTTTAACGGTAGGAGAAAGGGACATAGGCCCACAGACATACAGGACGGTTCAACGGTTGGAGAAAGGGACATAGGCCTACAGACATGCAGGACGGTTTAACTGTTAGAGAAAGGGACATAGGACCACACACACGCAGGGCGGTTTAACGGTTGGAGAAAGGGACATAGGACCACACACACGCAGGGCGGTTTAACGTCAAGGTACAGGGTACAGACAACTGCATCGTTGTTCAACAACCGTCGGAAAAGAACATTATCTGGAGCCCTGATCGCCCATGCCAGTTGGCAAGTCGGGGTTACATTATCAAGATGAGCGGAGGGATATACTGGTTATCAAATAAATTTCATGATTACGAAGACGGCAGGTTATCTGAACTGATAACATTCTTAGTTGGTATAGGGAAGACTTTGTCTTTTTAAAAATTAGTGTAGAGTCATCTATCATTAGGTGTAGAGTCTTCTACCATGGGGTGTAAAGTCTTCTTCTAACATGGGATGTAAATTCTTCTACCATGGGGTGTAAAGTCTTCTAACATGGGGTGTAGAGTCTTCTACCATGGGATGTAAAGTCTTCTAGCATGGGGTGTAGAGTCTTCTAACATGGGGTGTAAAGTCTTCTAACATGGGGTGTAAAGTCTTCTACCATGTGGTGTAAAGTCTTCTAGCATGGGGTGTAAAGTCTTCTAGCATGGGGTGTAAAGTCTTCTAACATGGGGTGTAAAGTCTTCTACCATGTGGTGTAAAGTCTTCTAACATGGGGTGTAAAGTCTTCTAACATGGGGTGTAAAGTCTTCTAACATGGGGTGTAAAGTCTTCTACCATGTGGTGTAAAGTCTTCTAGCATGGGGTGTAAAGTCTTCTACCATGGGGTGTAAAGTCTTCTAACATGGGGTGTAGAGTCTTCTACCATGGGATGTAAAGTCTTCTAGCATGGGGTGTAGAGTCTTCTACCATGGGGTGTAAAGTCTTCATCTACCATGGGGTGTAAAGTCTTCTTCTACCATGGGGTGTAAAGTCTTCTAACATGGAGTGTAAAGTCTTCTTCTAACATGGGGTGTAAAGTCTTCTACCATGGGGTGTAAGGTCTTCTATCATGGGGTGTAAAGTCTTCTAACATGGGGTGTAAAGTCTTCTACCATAGGGTGTAAAGTCTTCTACCATGGGGTGTAAAGTCTTCTACCATGGGGTGTAACGTCTTCTAACACGGGGTGTAAAGTCTTCTACCATGGGGTGTAAAGTCTTCTACCATGGGGTGTAAAGTCTTCTACCATGGGGTGTAAAGTCTTCTACCATGGGGTGTAAAGTCTTCTAACATGAGGTGTAGAGTCTTCTACCATGAGGCGTTCAGATCCTCTTTTCTTGAGCATGCCCAACCCCCTTAAGTCACCTCTAATAACATGCTTGACAGGTTTCCTTGCTACTAGTATGTGTTCCCTTGTCCGCCCGATAACACGCGGATGATGATGATGTTGTTGGTGAAGCTCTACATGATGGATGAGTTCTTCACTCTTGACAATATTGATGGCAGCAGGTTACAGTGGCTCTTCTCATATATTAAGCAATGCTCAATCACATGGACCTGCGTTCTCTGGATGTAGTGCAATGCTAAGCTTCTCAATTGACTCACCACTGGCAATCACAGTATGTCTCCACCTTCTTGACCAGGCTGCTGTAACAAGGCCAGAGTACATGATCACGAAAACGTTAGATGCAGGCCCAAGTCTGTACGTTTCACCATGTGTAGTCTTGGCTGATAAGACCAAGTCTGTACGTTCTGCCATGTCTAGTCTTGGCTGACAAGACCAAGTCTGTACGTTCTGCATGTCTAGTCTTGGCTGATAAGACCAAGTCTGTACGTTCTGCCATGTCTAGTCTTGGCTGATAAGACCAAGTCTGTACGTTCTGCCAAGTCTAGTCTTGGATGATAAGACCAAGTCTGTACGTTCTGCCATGTCTAGTCTTGGATGATAAGACCAAGTCTGTACGTTCTGCCATGTCTAGTCTTGGCTGATAAGACCAAGTCTGTACGTTCTGCCATGTCTAGTCTTGGATGATAAGACCAAGTCTGTACGTTCTGCCATGTCTAGGCTTGGCTGATAAGACCAAGTCTGTACGTTCTGCCATGTCTAGGCTTCGCTGATAAGACCAAGTCTGTACGTTCTGCCAAGTCTAGTCTTGGTTGATAAGACCAAGTCTGTACGTTCTGCCATGTCTAGTCTTGGTTGATAAGACCACGTATGTACGTTCTGCCATGTCTAGTCTTGGTTGATAAGACCAAGTCTGTACTTTCTACCATGTTTAGTCTAGTCTTGGTTGACACGACCAAGTCTGTACGTTCTACCATGTTTAGTCTAGTCTTGGCTGACAAGACCAAGTATGTACTGACACTCTCATATAGCAGTACTCTGTTTCCTGTTCTGGTTTTTGTGATGGAGTCATATTTTCAAACGGTAGAATATTCGTGCACCTGGACTATAGGTGAGTATCGATATGATGTCGACCCATTAAAATAATGGGCAACCACTAAATGACATCTTTTTCCTTTGAGTTAGATTATTGGAAGAAAACCATCTATTAATATAGGGGGTATGTGTATGTGTGTGTGCCCGTGCGTGCTTGAGTGTATGTGCTGTTTGGACAAAAATAGACATGCGTTGTTTATATCGGAGGCAAACCCGCACCTGTTTGGTCGGGACATCAGTAGTTCCCAAACGGTGCGGTGCGGCCACCAAATGGTGCGGTACGGCCAACAAACGGTGCGGTACGGCCAACAAACGGTGCGAGGTGATTGGTTGACAGGTGTGGATCCAGTAAGATTCAGGTGTGTTGGAATGTCCACACCGATAGTCGGATGAAATGGATCTCTAAAGATCTCTGTCTCTTGTCTTGAGGGTGCAATCTTCTTCTTCTTCTTCTTCTTCTTCTTCTTCTTCTTCTTCTTCTTCTTCTTCTTCTTCTTCTTCTTCTTCTTCGTTCTTAATCTCCAGCTACCAAATACTCATACCGAGTGTACAATCTGACATGCTTTCCACTTTCCGTCTTCTCATGTTATCCCGTATTCCAAAAAGAAAAAGCAGTCCAGTGATCAGAGACACACTCTTTTGTTGATATAATCCAAAGAGTGACGACTGAAATCAAGGAATAGTCCCATCCGCGCAGCCTGGCTGAGAGAACCGAGATGGAACAGAGAAAGCAAACTAATCCAATCCATGCAGCCTGGCTGAGAGAACAGAGATGGAACAGAGAAAGCAAACTAATCCAATCCATGCAGCCTGGCTGAGAGAACAGAGATGGAACAGAGAAAGCAAACTAATCCAATCCATGCAGCCTGGCTGAGAGAACAGAGATGGAACAGAGAAAGCAAACTAATCCAATCCATGCAGTCTGGCTGAGAGAACAGAGATGGAACAGAGAAAGCAAACTAATCCAATCCATGCAGCCTGGCTGAGAGAACAGAGATGGAACAGAGAAAGCAAACTAATCCAATCCATGCAGTCTGGCTGAGAGAACAGAGATGGAATAGGGAAAGCAAACTAATCCAATCCATGCAGTCTGGCTGAGAGAACAGAGATGGAACAGGGAAAGCAAACTAATCCAATCCATGCAGCCTGGCTGAGAGAACAGAGATGGAACAGGGAAAGCAAACTAATCCAATCCATGCAGCCTGGCTGAGAGAACAGAGATGGAACAGAGAAAGCAAACTAATCCAATCCATGCAGCCTGGCTGAGAGAACAGAGATGGAACAGAGAAAGCAAACTAATCCAATCCATGCAGCCTGGCTGAGAGAACAGAGATGGAACAGAGAAAGCAAACTAATCCAATCCATGCAGTCTGGCTGAGAGAACAGAGATGGAACAGGGAAAGCAAACTAATCCAATCCATGCAGCCTGGCTGAGAGAACAGAGATGGAACAGAGAAAGCAAACTAATCCAATCCATGCAGTCTGGCTGAGAGAACAGAGATGGAACAGGGAAAGCAAACTAATCCAATCCATGCAGCCTGGCTGAGAGAACAGAGATGGAACAGGGAAAGCAAACTAATCCAATCCATGCAGTCTGGCTGAGAGAACAGAGATGGAACAGAGAAAGCAAACTAATCCAATCCATGCAGCCTGGCTGAGAGAACAGAGATGGAACAGAGAAAGCAAACTAATCCAATCCATGCAGTCTGGCTGAGAGAACAGAGATGGAACAGAGAAAGCAAACTAATCCAATCCATGCAGCCTGGCTGAGAGAACAGAGATGGAACAGGGAAAGCAAACTAATCCAATCCATGCAGCCTGGCTGAGAGAACCGAGATGGAACAGAGAAAGCAAACTAATCCAATCCATGCAGCCTGGCTGAGAGAACAGAGATGGAACAGAGAAAGCAAACTAATCCAATCCATGCAGCCTGGCTGAGAGAACAGAGATGGAACAGGGAAAGCAAACTAATCCAATCCATGCAGCCTGGCTGAGAGAACAGAGATGGAACAGAGAAAGCAAACTAATCCAATCCATGCAGCCTGGCCTAGAGAACAGAGATGGAACAGAGAAAGCAAACTAATCCAATCCATGCAGCCTGGCTGAGAGAACAGAGATGGAACAGAGAAAGCAAACTAATCCAATCCATGCAGCCTGGCTGAGAGAACAGAGATGGAACAGAGAAAGCAAGTTAGTTCCAAAAATGTGTCCTCTGAATCCAGATATATCATTCCGAAAAGGGCAGATATCTCAACCTCGCTGTTAACAACGGAACAACATAACAAAATGTCTGTTTCAGGACAAAAGACGAAGAAGAAGAAGAAGAATTCAAAAAGGGAGATCCAAAATAATCCAGTTTGAGGATCACCGATGTACATGACTTAGGATTGCCATATTTGATAGAGACATCCCCCAGGTGTGCACGAACGTATTACACCACACTGTCTAACCCATTTACACGCAACATTAGTTGGACTTTCCTATTATATAGATACTGGTGACTTAATACCAGTGACTGTAGTTGGGGATGATGTGTTGGACTTGCTTGCTGTTGTTGTTGTTGTTATTGTTGTTTCGAATGCCCACAATAAGTATGTTACTCTTTTATGCCCCCTGAAAAGGACGTTAAGTTGCGGGTTGCAGTAGCTTTCCTCACATTCCGAGTGTGCTGATGAAGGTGTACCGGGGTCTTCCAGGCAGTTGCGCTGTAATTGGCTTCATCTGCGTTTTGCTCACTACAACGGGGATCACGTCGATACCTCACCTCATTAACTAGGAAACAGCTCGTTTTCAGGGAGGGCTACTAGGGAGCCGAGGTGAGATTCTTGGCCAGTATATTTTGCCTGACCCTAACTAACATGTCTGGTCAGTATATTTTGCCTGACCCTGACTAACATGTATGATCAGTATATTTTGCCTGACCCTGAATAACCTGTCTGATCAGTATGTTTTGCCTGACCCTGACTAACATGTCTGATCTGTATATTTTGCCAGACCCTGACTAACATGTCTGATCAGTATATTTTGCCTGACCCTGACTAACCTGTCTGATCAGTATGTTTTGCCTGACCCTGACTAACATGTCTGATCAGTATTTGCCTGAACCTGACTAAAATGTCCGATCAGTATGTTTTGCCTCTTCCTATTCTAAACTCTTCCTCCCGTCAGACTTGCTTGCTATTTTACACTGTGGTTTGTCAGGTTTGTTTTTGTACCTGTAGGCCTTGACGTGTGTTTTGTTTATGACCTGGCATGGCCTACCTGTGCACTTTATTATGTATACTCATCTTAATTGTTATCATATTTATAATTTCTGGTTTGATCTACTCTTGTTCATAACTGCCATACCGTTACTCCTGACCACTCCCTTCCTGGTATTGTATCGCTGCCAATATTATATCTCGTGATTTGCCGTGATGTTTTCGTTTAACCATGTCTCTGGTGAAGACCTTGTGGCGATAACTTGGGTCATTCTTTATGTTTATTCTGGTGTAATCATTCTACCATTACTTACATGTTTTATCGCTTATTGTCAGTCAGTAGAACCGTTCCTTCGATTTGTTTATGTAGGTACTCGTTTATCACTGCTTTTGTTTGTCCAGTCCTCGGTAAAGACTATTTCGCTTAAAACGTATCTTAACTTAACTTCTTTATACTGGCTTAGAAGACTCTACAGAGTCTGTAAACAACCAGTTTCTTGGAGGACAGTTTTTACTGATGTGCGAGTCCATCATAATAGACTCAAACACTAGAATGAAGTAGACCCGCAGTCAGTTAGGCGCCATCTATAGCAGCTCTTAACAAACCACATGGGCAAAGGTACAAATAATGTGTGTAGATTTTTAACTTGAGTTTTGTCCGGACAGCTGCCGTTCAGCCTAATCTTTTCGAATATTTCTGCCAAAGAATGTTTAACGTGCTCGACACTTCACACGGCTGTCCGATCTCACTACCCAGAGATCACGGATCCGATCTCACTACCCAGAGATCAGGGGTCCAATCTCACTACCCAGAGATCAGGGGTCCGATCTGACTACCCAAAGATCAGGGGTCCAATCTCACTACCCAGAGATCAGGGGTCCGATCTCACTACCCAAAGATCAGGGGTCCGATCTCACTACCCAGAGATCAGGGGCCCCATCTCACTACCCAGAGATCAGGGGTCCGATCTCACTACCCAGAGATCAGGGGTCCGATCTCACTACACAGAGATCAGGGGTCCGATCTCACTACCTAGAGATCAATGGTCCGATCTCACTACCCAGAGATAACGGGTCCGATCTCACTACCCAGAGATCAGGGGTCCGATCTCACTACCCAGAGATCAGGGCTCCGATCTCACTACCTAGAGATCAGTGGTCCGATCTCACTAACCAGAGATCAGGGTTCCGATCTCACTAACCAGAGATCACGGGTCCGATCTCAGTACCCATAGATCAGGGGAATTTTTACCAGAAGATTCACGTGAAAAAAAATCCACGGTGGTTCGAACACGCGACCTCCAGCACCCGAGGCAACCACCTTACCTCCAGACCACGACTGGGCTTACACCTGATAATGTTCTCACCTGAAACTGATCTTTCATCATGTACACTTGCTTTACTGAGACACGGCATGAATCTGGAAGGTGTTTGGGCCCCATAGAGTTCACTAGCACAGTGTGAAAACGTATGAGGATGTGAGAATTTGAGTTCTACAGGAATGTCAGCTTTCTGAGCCCTTTGAGGTGAGATCTGGCGTGCCAACAAAGATGTATATTATCGCCATTTCTCTTTCTCCTGGTTATTTCAGTGATAACAAGTCTCAAGCAAGTAAGGGCGTTCAAACAACTAGGTAGTATGTTCACTGATGACGGCAGTCTACAGAGAGATCGTACATAGAATTCAGAAGGCGTGAGCTGACTGCTAGCGCCAGGGCCAGCGAACCAGAGCTGGCTGCTAGCGCCATGGTCAGTGAACCAAAGCTGCTAGCGTCAGGGTCAGCGAACCAGAGCTGCTTGCGTCAGGGCCAGCGAACCAGAGCTGACTGCTAGCGCCATGGTCAGTGAACCAAAGCTGCTAGCGTCAGGGTCAGCGAACCAGTGCTGACTGCTAGCGTCAGGGCCAGCGAACCAGAGCTGGCTGGTAGCGTCATGGTCAGTGAACCAAAGCTGACTGCTAGCGTCATGGTCAGCGAACCACAGAGCTGACTGCTAGCGTCAGGGCCAGCGAACCATAGCTGACTGCTAGCGTCAGGGCCAGCGAACCAGAGCTGACTGCTAGCGTCATGGTCAGTGAACCAAAGCTGACTGTTAGCGTCATGGTCAGCGAACCAGAGCTGACTGCTAGCGTCAGGGTCAGCGAACCAGAGCTAACTGCTAGCGTCAGGGTCAAGGAAACAAAGCTGACTGTTATCGTCAGGGCCAGCGAACCATAGCTGACTGCTAGCGTCAGGGCCAGCGAACCAGAGCTGACTGCTAGCGTCAGGGTCAAGGAAACAGAGCTGCCAAGACCCTTCTACACCTCCACGCGATGATCCTGGATAACAGTCTGCAGCAGGGCAGACTGGCTAAGGAGAAGGGATCGAAGAGGGAAGGCAAGCGCGGTACTGAAAAAAACGGCTTGCTGAAGTCTGATATGTCGGACCAAAATGTGCAAATATCGCAGCCAAGCTGTAAACTACGACACAACGCGTTCCGTTCTCTGGACTACATCCTACTACTCACAAAGCCTTTTTTTGTGGCTTGGCACGGACATTTTTGTTCTCGTTTGCCTTATTTCTCTATTTCCCAAGGCGGTGTGTGTTGCACTATGTTTTTATTTTGCGCCTGTCGGACCAGTGCATCCGACCTCGGCATATATTTTTATGTAAGAGTCTGCTTCCTCCTGCATTTTCTAAGGGCTTGCTTCCCCGGGCTGTGATGGGAAGCGAACCCAGCACGTTCGGTTTGTGAGCCATGTCACTTGACCACTAACCTACGCCGTTCCCTAGTAGCGGCAGAATGAGAACGAGCGAACGAAGAAGAAGAAGAAGAAGAAGAAGAAGAGGAAAAAGAAGAAGAAGAAAAATAAAAATAAATGAACAAATGTGCATTGTTTGCATTTGGATTTGTCTTCAAAATTCACGTTTTCACGCTCATCCAAAAAGTTTTGCAAAGTGGCGATCCAAAGTTATGAAAAATAACGAAGTTTTCATTGTTAAAATGCTTTAGTTTCGTTCAAACTGTGCAGTTCGGATAATAAGCTAATGTTTGTGTACTAGTCAACCACTGCTAAATTAGTATTGCTAGCGGAGTTACACACCTGCTCGTAATCAAATCAGCCGCGCGAATACAATCAATACGGCAGTAACCAATTTATAATCGTCTTGACGTTACAGTCAATATATTTACTACATATAATTTTGTCCTAGTCTTAGTCCTAGTCTTAGTCTTAGTCTTAGTCCTAGTCCTAGTCTTAGTCCTAGTCTTAGTCCTAGTCCTAGTCCTAGTCCTAGTCTTAGTCTTAGTCCTAGTCCTAGTTCTAGTCCTAGTCTTAGTCTTAGTCCTAGTCCTAGTCCTAGTCCTAGTCCTAGTCTTAGTCCTAGTCTTAGTCCTAGTCCTAGTCCTAGTCTTAGTCCTAGTCCTAGTCCTAGTCTTAGTCCTAGTCTTAGTCTTAGTCCTAGTCTTAGTCTTAGTCATAGTCTTAGTCTTAGTCCTAGTCCTAGTCTTAGTCCTAGTCTTAGTCCTAGTCCTAGTCTTAGTCCTAGTCTTAGTCCTAGTTCTAGTCCTAGTCTTAGTCCTAGTCCTAGTCCTAGTCCTAGTCTTAGTCCTAGTCCTAGTCTTAGTCCTAGTCTTAGTCCTAGTCTTAGTCTTAGTCCTAGTCCTAGTCCTAGTCTTAGTCCTAGTCTTAGTCCTAGTCCTAGTCCTAGTCCCAGTCTTAGTCCTAGTCCTAGTCTTAGTCCTAGTCTTAGTCCTAGTCCTAGTCCTAGTTTTAGTCCTAGTCCTAGTCCTAGTCTTAGTCCTAGTCTTAGTCCTAGTCCTAGTCCTAGTCTTAGTCTTAGTCGTATTCTTAGTCCTAGTCCTAGTCTTAGTCTTAGTCCTAGTCTTAGTCCTAGTCTTAGTCATAGTCCTAGTCTTAGTCCTAGTCTTAGTCCTAGTCTTAGTCCTAGTCCTAATCTTAGTCTTAGTCCTAGTCCTAGTCCTAGTCTTAGTCTTAGTCTTAGTCCTAGTCCTAGTCTTAGTCCTAGTCTTAGTCTTATTCTTAGTCCTAGTCCTAGTCTTAGTCTTAGTTTTAGTCTTATTCTTAGTCTTAGTCCTAGTCTTAGTCCTAGTCCTAGTCTTAGTCTTATTCTTAGTCCTAGTCCTAGTCTTAGTCTTAGTCCTAGTCTTAGTCCTAGTCCTAGTCCTAGTCTTAGTCTTAGTCTTAGTCTTATTCTTAGTCCTAGTCCTAGTCTTAGTCTTAGTCCTAGTCTTAGTCCTAGTCCTAGTCTTAGTCCTAGTCCTAGTCCTAGTCTTAGTCTTAGTCTTATTCTTAGTCCTAGTCATAGTCCTAGTCCTAGTCTTAGTCCTAGTCCTAGTCCTAGTCTTAGTCCTAGTCCTAGTCCTAGTCTTAGTCCTAGTCTTAGTCCTAGTCTTAGTCCTAGTCTTAGTCCTAGTCCTAGTTCTAGTCCTAGTCTTAGTCCTAGTCCTAGTCTTAGTCCTAGTCCTAGTCCCAGTCCCAGTCCTAGTCCTAGTCCTAGTCTTAGTCGATCTGTTACTCTACATGGACGAATGCTCGTGTGCAGGTCCCAGCTCTGACGTGAGCTGGACGAAACCAAAAGGAGAAGTTCCTGCTTAGCTGGCTAGGCTCGAGCAGCTTATTACTCCGCTGCGTTGGACAAGGGCCGCAGAAGGTGGTTAGCCGATGTGAGAGTCCATCTTAACGGAAACATTGCCGAAGCCTTAGGCTACCTGGCAACATATATTAAAATATGCCTGTATGAATACCAGGATTCCAAGTAACCTTACGCACTCCACATTATTTTTGAAAAATATTTGACCTAATTAATTTTCTTAATTAGTCGCTGTGGTAGTCGTCTTTCAAAATTTGTAACTTTTATGTTTGTTTGTCAATAAATATGATTTTCTGGTGTGTAGATACACAATAGCATAACGAACATGTGGGTGTTATTGTTTTTGTTGTATGTTTGTTAGTTTTTGAGATTTAAAAAGATGAAGTTGAAAATTTATGAAAATCTCGGGAAAAATTTGGACTCGACCACTAGGCCTAGTCGCTTCGATAGAAAACCATGGAAACCACAACAACGTATCGATACTGTGTTTACAATATCGCCACAACTGTTAGTTTCCAATTCAAACGTAGTTCTTTCATTTAAACAAACAAAATAAACAGATCTACGCGATAAAAATCTTTCTCAACAACCTACTTCCCCTTTCGCAAAAAGTCGGCTTGCTCAAAACGGCATATACAAAATTAAAACTGTTCAAAAGCCATTTGTAATCGAACACACGATACTTTAACCGGCAAAATATCGTGTATATATGGAGGGCGTAGTCAGCAGTAAAAAATGGCTGTCAGGAGTGACTCCGTTCAAAAAAAAAAAAAATTTTTCCGCACACCGTTTTTGTAGGCCTAGCTGGTTCAAAGAGAACGGACAAGGGCGTGCTACAGGGTAAATACTGCAAAGATTATCACCAGACAAGCTTTGATATGGAATCCACAGGGGAATAGGAAGATATGTAGACTGAGAAACACCTGAAGAAGAGGCTGATAAGGGTCCCTAACCCAAATGCAGAAAGGACAGCTCACGAATGAACTTGCTGAAGGAGGGTTGTTAATGGCCTATGCCCCAAAAGGATCAACAGGCATTGATGATGACAGAAAGTTCACAGGATTTAATTCCATGTTTCATTGCCATCCAGTTGAATCCTAGTTCGGCATCGGTGTATCCCTCTTTGTCTCGGGATCGGTGTATCCAGGTTTGTCTCGGCATCGGTGTATCCAAGTTTGTCTCGGCATCGGTGTATCCATGTTTGTCTCGGGATCGGTGTATTCGGGTTTGTCTCGGCATCGGTGTATTCAGGTTTGTCTCGGCATCGGTGTATCCAGGTTTGTCTCGGCATCGGTGTATTCCGGTTTGTCTCGGCATCGGTGCATCCAGGTTTGTCTCGGTATCGGTGTATTCGGGTTTGTCTCGGCATCGGTGTATCCAGGTTTGTCTCTGCATCTGTGTATCCGGGTCAGAGCAAATGGTGATGTGTGAAGTCGGGTCAGAGCAAATGGTGATGTGTGAAGCGGGTCAGGCCAAATGGTGATGTGTGAAGTCAGGTCAGGCCAAATGGTGATGTGTGAAGTCGAGTCAGGCCAAATGGTGATGTGTGAAGTCGAGTCAGGCCAAATGGTGATGTGTGAAGTCGGGTCAGGCCAAATGGTGATGTGTGTAGTCGGGTCAGGCCAAATGGTGATGTGTGAAGTCAGGTCAGGCCAAACGGTGATGTGTGAAGTCAAGTCAGGCCAAATGGTAATGTGTGAAGTCGGGTCAGACCAAATGGTGATGTGTGAAGTCGGGTCAGAACAAATGGTGATGTGTGTTATTGGTTCAGCCAAATGGTGATGTGTGTTATTGGTCCAGACCAAATGGTGATGTATGTTATTGGTCCAGACCAAATGGTGATGTATGCTATTGGTTCAGACCAAAAGGTGATGTGTGTTATTGGTCCAGACCAAAAGGTGATGTTTGTTATTGATCCAGACCGAAAGGTGATGTGTGTTATTGGTCCAGACCAAAAAGTGATGTGTTATTGACCCAGACCAAAATGTGATGTGTGTTATTGACCCAGACCAATAGGTGATGTGTGTTATTGGTCCAGACCAAAAGGTGATGTGTGTTATTGACTCAGACCAAAAGGTGATGTGTGTTATTGTTTCAGACCAAAAGGTGATGTGTGTTATTGACCCAGACCAAAAGGTGATGTGTTTTATTGACCCAGACCAAAAGGTGATGTGTGTTATTGGTCCAGACCAAGAGGTGATGTGTGTTGTCGACCCATGTCAAACAGTGATGTGTGTTATCCATCAGATAAGATCAAAACAACGGTTATCCATCTTATTCATCCTTCGTCAGTCCTACTTGTTGATGTGACTGCCGGTTTTGTTGCGACATCCATTGTTCTTATAACCTTTTATTTGTGTTGGTTCGTTGAAAGGGTATCCATTCTGTAATCAACTAATGAAGGACACGCAGCTTTCCACTCCAGACTGGTCGTTTGGGTGATATCAGGACGTGTTAGCCAGTCTATGGATGCATCTGTTTGTAATGTGGACGTATTAGCCAGTGTATGAATGCGTCTGTTTGTAATGTGGACGTGTTAGCCAGTGTATGGATGCATCTGTTTGTAATGTGGACGTATTAGCCAGTGTATGAATGCGTCTGTTTTGTAATGTGGACGTATTGGCCAGTCTATGGATGCATCTGTTTGTAATGTGGACGTATTAGCCAGTGTATGAATGCGTCTGTTTGTAATGTGGACGTATTGGCCAGTCTATGGATGCATCTGTTTGTAATATAGACGTATTGGCCAGTCTATGGATGTATCTGTTTGTAATGTGGACGTATTGGCCAGTCTATGGATGCATCTGTTTGTAATATAGACGTATTGTCCAGTCTATGGATGCATCTGTTTGTAATATAGACGTATTGTCCAGTCTATGGATGCATCTGTTTGTAATATAGACGTATTGGCCAGTCTATGGATGTATCTGTTTGTAATATAGACGTATTGGCCAGTCTATGGATGTATCTGTTTGTAATGTTAACGTATTGGCCAGTCTATGGATGCATCTGTTTGTAACTATGTTTCACTATGCCAGTCTCCTAGTACAGTAGTTTTGTCAATCCTTTCTGTACGCGGAGAAGTGGTCACACCGAGAGAAATCTCCGACAGGGCCAGGCAAACTGGACACAAACCCGGGACGTTGGGAGTACACTCCACGCTCCCCTCTTATGACTGAATTTTACCTCATGACAGTGTGGGCTAGTGGTTAAGTGAAACGACTCACAAACCGGGTGCTGGGTTCGCTCCCCATCACAACACCGGCCCTCACTCCGAGGAAGCAAACCCTTAGAAAATGCAGGAGGAAGCAGACCATTACATAAAATGCATGCCGAAGTCGGATGCACTGGGCAGACAGGCGCAAAATAACAACAGAAATGCAACGCACACCGCCTTGGGAAATAGAGAAATAAGGCGAACGCAAAAAAATAACCCAAAAAACTAAACCAAAACAACCTCATGATCGAAAGTACAACACATATAGTTTGTTCATACATTGTTTATATTCATCTGTATACTGCTGGTATAGTCTTAATACAATGTTATGTATACATCGATATCAATATTTACGTTAGCCCAGCGTGGTCCATTGGGACTTTTGCTCGGGACTTCCATGTTTCTCCTGTTCTGTTACTTCAACTTCTGTTACATCCCTTTGTATCACATTCTATCTATTACTTCCCTTTCAATCACATTCCATCTATTACTTCCCTTACCCCTATGTTTTGCATTTATGTCTCCCGATTACAGGAGTATGTGACAACAATATCTAAAATAAGTCACAAGTTTAGATTAGACATAAACATAAAGACTGATAATTGGAAAAGTGACAAGAAATTGTGTATGCAGAGTAAAATAAAAGCACAGGTATAGAGTTTCTCCTATCTATGTCATGTAATAACGCAAGAACGCAGCTGGGGGAAAAGAAATCAGAAAGAGAATAGGTATGGAATTCAGCAACATGCAACACATACTGACATACAAACAGATCAATCAGAATTTGAAAATGAGAATTGTCAGGTGTTATGTATAGTCGTCACTACTTTATGGCGCAGAAACATGGACACTGAATAACAAGTTCAAAAAGAGAATCGAAGCGTTCGACATGTTGATAAATAGAAGATTGGGTTGCATTTATTGGAAAGATAAGAAAGAAATAGGAAGATTTAGGGGCGAAAAGAGAATTAATTACCTAAATTTAGGTTAGACTACATTATTTTGGTCATATAACAATATACACCTACTTGTTGAAGACCATACTGGCGATTAGGGTGGAAGGCAGACGTTTTAAGTGGATGGATAACATCATGAGATTGACAGGGAAAAGTCTCTTAGATTGCACCATTACGACAAGAGAGAAGAGTAGACTGGCGAACCATTGCAGCCGACCTTCGATGCGGAGATGGTACCTCAACTGACCAGCCGACCTTCGATGCGGAGATGAGACCTGAACGGAACTCCGATTACTTCCCCTGCTCCGCGTCTGCTGTAGCCCCACCTACGTTATCCCCTTCCACTGTGGATTCGTCAATCTCAATCACTGCCTCCTTGACCTCCTCCAGTGGTGCCTTCTCTTGTTCCGGCTGTTTGCTGGACTTCTTTGATCTACGCAGACATCTCGTAACTCCATCAAAGCTGGCCCCTGCAGCAAAAACATACTTGTAGAGCAGCGCTGCCACAATGGCCCCAGCCACAGGCCCAATCCAGAATACCTGACAATTAGAAAGACGTTATGGATTTTATAGCCAGAGTGGTACCTCGGTTACGAATAAAACAACCGTAACCTTCAAAGTTTATAAGTGGCTTTCATTTTCATTCTCTGGCAACACTATTTGGTATGTAGTATCCTGTGACATTTAATATGAACATAGGGATTGCCTGGATTTGGCAGTTCTCTACTGTAATTCTGTTTGTGATATATATATCATCCTTATATCATGTGGTATTTGATAGTCAGGGTGGTGCAAGTGATATATATATCATCCTTATATCATGTGGTATTTGATAGTCAGGGTGGTGCAAGTGATATATATATATCATCCTTATATCATGTGGTATTTGATAGTCAGGGTGGTGCAAGTGATATATATACATATATCATCCTTATATCATGTGGTATTTGATAGTCAGGGTGGTGCAAGTGATATATATATCATCCTTATATCATGTGGTATTTGATAGTCAGGGTGGTGCAAGTGATATATATATATCATCCTTATATCATGTGGTATTTGATAGTCAGGGTGGTGCAAGTGATATATATATATCATCCTTATATCATGTGGTATTTGATAGTCAGGGTGGTGCAAGTGATATATATATATATCATCCTTATATCATGTGGTATTTGATAGTCAGGGTGGTGCAAGTGATATATATATATCATCCTTATATCATGTGGTATTTGATAGTCAGGGTGGTGCAAGTGATATATATATATCATCCTTATATCATGTGGTATTTGATAGTCAGGGTGGTGCAAGTGATATATATATCATCCTTAAATCATGTGGTATTTGATAGTCAGGGTGGTGCAAGTGATATATATATCATCCTTATATCATGTGGTATTTGATAGTCAGGGTGGTGCAAGTGATATATATATCATCCTTATATCATGTGGTATTTGATAGTCAGGGTGGTGCAAGTGATATATATATCATCCTTAAATCATGTGGTATTTGATAGTCAGGGTGGTGCAAGTGATATATATATATCATCCTTATATCATGTGGTATTTGATAGTCAGGGTGGTGCAAGTGATATATATATCATCCTTATATCATGTGGTATTTGATAGTCAGGGTGGTGCAAGTGGAGCACCAAGAATGATTGACTAGTTATTCAGTTGTCAGTGCCTATGATGTTGACCTGTGATATTGGTTTGCAAACATCAGATCATGTCTGGATTACTTCCCCTGCCTCCTGTAGGTTTCCGGTCCGACAGTTATGTCGTTGTTCTTGAACTTAGAATACTAATTCACTGGCGGCTTCTGTACATTCTATCTAGCTATTTGTTCAATGTTTGTATGCATGTACGATTTTAGATTAAATTTGGTGTTATTGTGTGAACATACGATCACGGTAGATGGGGCTCGACAGCCTAGGAAGGACGCTTATCTAGGACAAGGGAACTCGGGCTTCAAACTACCTACTGTCTTACATATGAGGCATTGAATTACTGAAGGCTTCCGACGAAAGGCAACGAGAAACCACAGTCGCATTCGATAACCCAAGTTTCATCATGGATCGACAAAACTTAAATAAGATTTGAGAATGGTCTGCGAGCTGGCAAATGGAGTTTAATGTAGATAAATGTACAGTTATCCACATGGGTAGATCCAATATGGAACATAACTACATAATGGATGAGAACAATATTAGAATGATAGATAAGGAAAGGGACGTAGCGGTTATAATAGATCATACAGGTAAAGTGAGTGAACAAGTCCAGGTAGCAGTGAAAAATGTAATGTCAGGTATGATAAAATAAAATATTAAACATAGAAGCAAGGAAATGATAGTGAAACTGTATAAAGCATAAGTTAGACCTAGATTGGAGTACTGTGTACAGGTGTGGAGTCTTTATCATAGAGGGGATATAAACATGCTGGAAAGGAAACAAAGAAGAGCGATAAAGCTGACAGTGGGATTCTAGAATTACAGTTACGAGGAAAGACTCAGACATCTCCAATAATGGGGACATTAGATATGGGACCTGGACATTTCCAATGATGGGGACATTGGATATGGCACCTGAACATCTCCAATGGTGGGGACATTAGGTATGGGACCTGGACATCTCCAATAGTGGGGACATTAGATGTGGGGACATTAGATATGGGACCTGGACATCTCCAATGGTGGGGACATTAGATGTGGGGACATTAGATATGGGACCTGGACATCTCCAATAGTGGGGACATTATATATGGCACCTGGACATTTCCAATGGTGGGAACATTAGGTATGGGACTTGGACATCTCCAATAGTGGGGACATTAGATATGGGACCTGGACATCTCCAATAGTGGGGACATTAGATGTGGGGACATTAGATATGGCACCTGAACATCTCCAATGGTGGGGACATTAGGTATGGGATCTGGACATCTCCAATATTGAGGACAGAAGATGTGGGGACATTAGATATGGCACCTGAACATCTCCAATTGTGGGGACATTAGGTATGGGACCTGGACATCTCCAATAGTGGGGACATTAGGTAGGGAACCTGGACATCTCCAATGGTGGGGACATTAGATGTGGGGACATTAGATATGGGACCTGGACATCTCCAATGGTGGGGACATTCGATGTGGGGACATTAGATATGGGACCTGGACATGTCCAATAGTGGGGACATTAGATAGGGGACCTGGGTATCTCCAATAGTGGGAACATTAGGTATGGGACCTGGGCATCTCCAATAGTGGGGACATTAGATATGAACAATTTGAAGAAATGATGAAACCATTTAACGAATGGCCCTAAGGGTGACACCAGGTGAATCAGTTTAGAATGAAACTTGAGTGAATCAGTTTAGAATGAAACTTGAGTGAATCAGTTTAGAATGAAACTTGAGTGAATCAGTTTAGAATGAAACTTGAGTGAATCAGTTTAGAATGAAACTTGAGTGAATCAGTTTAGAATGAAACTTGAGTGAATCAGTTTAGAATGAAACTTGAGTGAATCAGTTTAGAATGAAACTTGAGTGAATCAGTTTAGAATGAAACTTGAGTGAATCAGTTTAGAATGAAACTTGAGTGAATCAGTTTAGAATGAAACTTGAGTGAATCAGTTTAGAATGAAACTTGAGTGAATCAGTTTAGAATGAAACTTGAGTGAATCAGTTTAGAATGAAACTTGAGTGAATCAGTTTAGAATGAAACTTGAGTGAATCAGTTTAGAATGAAACTTGAGCAGAAACTAGAGAGAGGCCCGAATGGATGAGCAGGAGTGTGTGTAACCAGCAAACTACAGAAACAATCAGTACCAAAACGTTTTGTCATCTACTCAAAAGACTCAACACCCACGAATCCGCCCGGAGTGGCGTGATATCAGTTCTGCCTAACAGAACATAATAGGAACGACTCTTCTATAGATGGCTCCTACACACTTGCACTTGCAAATCTTGTCGGGAGCTTCAAAGAAATCTATTATAAAACCAAGTCCCAGTTCACGAAATAAATGGAACTGGTGCATAACTCGCCTTCGCTGTGGACGAAGAAGATAAAGTGTGTGATAAACTAAAACCCAGCACCACGCAGAAATGTCTGCTTTCTCCAACATGATCAGTCCAGACAGGGGGACCATTGTTTGGCGCGTTACTCTCGCTCCCAAATCTCAGAAAACATCCCTGGCCTCAGAACTGAATGTTTATGCTAGATAAACCAAGTTTAATACGTGTTATGATAAATAAATAGATGAAATATAGTTTGAATAATTGCAACTGTGTGTTTTAAGGTATCAGCATATGACTGTGAAACATGGACAGTTACCCAAACATTCAGGAAGAGAATCCGATCCTTGGGGTCGAGATGTTATAGAAAGGTTCTCATAAAATAAGAAAGAATGCAGACATTCAACAAGAGTTCGGGACAGAGGAGAACTGGTTCATCGGTTTCATCATGACCCCAAAAGACACAGCGGTAATGGAAGCTATGGTTCCCGGCGACAGAGGTAGACCAAGAAGGCGCTGACACCAAGATGTCAAGGAATGCAGGAGCATGACTCTGGAGATCGGGTTTCTTTCAAACGGGCTGTGATGGTAGTCGCGTTCTGCAAAGTGCATGATGATGATGAATTCCAACTGGCAACTGAAATGTTTGTAGACAAGTACAGACTTGGTCCGACCGTCAGAACAACGAGTTGAGGAAAAGTGCTAAGTCTGGAGTAACAGTATAGAACCTACTCCATACACGGAGGCTGCGATATTTGCGCCTTTCGGCTCAACACATCTTTTTTCACTCGCTATCAGACTCTGAAAATGGCTTTGTGAGTAGCAGGATGTAGTCAGGAGAACGGAATGCGTTGTGTAGTGGTTTACATCTTGACTGCGAAATTTGCACCTTTCGGTCCAACACATCCGACTTCAGCAGGCATTTTTGAGTACCGGATAGCTTCTTGATTCTTTGATCCCTTCCCCTTAGCCAGTCTGTTCTATTGCAGCCTGCTATACAGGATCACCGCGTGGAGGCGTAGAAGGGTCTTGGCAGCTTTGGTTCGCTGGCCTTAACGCTAGCAGTCAGCTATGGGTCGCTGACCTTAACGCTAGCAGTCAGCTATGGGGCGCTGACCTTAACGCTAGCAGTCAGCTATGGGGCGCTGACCTTAACGCTAGCAGTCAGCTATGGGGCGCTGACCTTAACGCTAGCAGTCAGCTATGGGTCGCTGACCTTAACGCTAGCAGTCAGCTATGGGTCGCTGACCTTAACGCTAGCAGTCAGCTATGGGTCGCTGCAGCTCAAACGTCGATCAGCGTCTTGTTCCCACTCAACACATCCCGATTTCAACAACATTTTTGGGACTGGGTTTGTCTTTCCTCTTCAGTCCCTTATCTCTGAGTCAGGCTGCATGGTTGCAGTCCGTTTTCAGGGCCATCACTTGGTAGGTGGAATATAGCGTTGGTTAGTTATGAGTCACTGACCCTGATGCAAGCTGTGAGTCGCTACTGCATCTTCGGCCTCGTACCAGGTTCAAATTATGGGGCACCCAGGGGGGCAATGAAAGGAGGCCCATGGCAAATGAAAGGGACTGAGCACATGTTGCGGCCCCCAGGGGGCAATGAAAGGGGGCCCATATGAGGCACCCAGGGCCAATGAAAGAGACTGAGCACATGTGAGAGCCCCATGGGCAATAAAAGGGAACACATGTGAGGGCCCCATAGGCAATAAAAGGGAGCACATATGAGGGCCCCCATGGGCAATAAAAGGGAGCACATGTGAGGGCACCCATGGGCAATAAAAGGGAGCACATGTGAGGGCCCCATGGGCAATAAAAGGGAGCACATGTGAGGGCCCCCGTGGGCAATAAAAGGGAGCACATGTGAGGGCCCCCATGGGCAATAAAAGGGAGCACATGTGAAGTCACCCAGAGGCAATGAAAGGGAGCACATGTGAGGGCCCCCAGGGGCAATGAAAGGGAACACATGTGAGGCCACCCAGGGGCAATGAAAGGGAGCACATGTGAGGGTACCACAGGGGCAATGAAAGGGAATGCGCATATGTGGGGCACCTATAAGCAATAAAGTAGGCTCTGTGAGCCATTTTCCATTTTGATTAATGTCTGAAAATCACGCACATATTACTGACCCAGTGATCGTTCCAGACGTTGGCGACGAGAGCAGGGCCGAGACTGCGAGCTGGATTCAGTCCGGCCATTGTGTAAGGCACCTGGAATTGATAAATTATAGCATTGTACAGATCACAGCGTATGCTGTCACAGTCAAGGGTGGAACTTAGGAAGAGATACAGAGTGTTCCGCTCGCTACCAGTCCCTGGTTTTCCTTTATAACTTTTAAACCAGACTGGTCCCTCGGGGACTTTGTGTATGACAAAGACAAGAATAGCACCACTGCCCCACAGAGAGCATGTCGTAAAAGGCGACCAACTGTGTGACGTGGCATAACACTAGCCATGGTTTGTTAAGAGCAGCATACATGGCGTCTAACAGGCTGTAGGTCTACTGTGCTCTAGTGTTTGAGTCTAACAGGCTGCGGGTCTACTTTGCTCTAGTGTTTGAGTCTAACAGGCTGCGGGTCTACTTTGCTCTAGTGTTTGAGTCTAACAGGCTGTAGGTCTACTGTGCTCTAGTGTTTGAGTCTAACAGGCTGCGGGTCTACTGTGCTCTAGTGTTTGAGTCTAACAGGCTGCGGGTCTACTGTGCTCTAGTGTTTGAGTCTAACAGGCTGCGGGTCTACTGTGCTCTATTGTTTGAGTCTAACAGGCTGCGGGTCTACTGTGCTCTAGTGTTTGAGTCTAACAGGCTGCGGGTCTACTTTGCTCTAGTGTTTTAGTCTAACAGGCTGCGGGTCTACTTTGCTCTAGTGTTTGAGTCTAACAGGCTGTGGGTCTACTTTGCTCTAGTGTTTGAGTCTAACAGGCTGCGGGTCTACTTTGCTCTAGTGTTTGAGTCTAACAGGTTGCGGGTCTACTTTGCTCTAGTGTTTGAGTCTATTAAAGTGAGCTCACATACCGGTTAACCACCCTCCGCTGCACTTGTCACAACACATCGGAGTAATAAGCTGCTCGAGCCTAGCCCGCTAAGCAGGAACTCCTCCTCCACTCCTGTAGAAGTACAGGTCTACTAAGACTTCTAAACCAACGAACCTAATTCAATAACAATTGACATGCTCAAACCATGGTGGGAGAAAAACATAATAAGCTAATAGCAAATCTTGCAAGTGGTCACCATTAGCATCAAGGCTTGCCCGCACACGTCTCTCCAGGTTACGGGAGGTATTCAGAAATATCAGGAGTCACAGACTCGGTTTCCCGGCGAAGTCCCGTATAATGCCTTGGCTTGCTCATGTTAAGGTCAGGTCACATCATCCCGTAACCGGTGAGGTCATTGGGGCACCCACGAAGACAACCCCACAACTCTCCGCTCTGTCAGCGGCCGCTGCCTGTACCTACTCTGGTTTTCTTCTTCGTCCATACTCAAACTTCCGCTACCAAACCCGGAAAAGGTCTTTGCGAGTAGCAAGATGTTGTTGCGAAAAACGGAATGCGTGGTATCATAGTTTACAGTTTGACTGCGATATTTTCACCTTTCAGTCCAACACATCCGACTTCGGCTGCCATTTTTGAGTACTATGTTAGAATTCAATCTTCGATCCCTTCTCCTTAGTCAGTCTGCTCTGTTGCAGCCTGTACCGGGTTAGCCTTCCCTCTTCGATCCCTTCTCCTTAGTCAGCCTGCTCTGTTGCAGCCTGTTATCCAGGATCACCGCGTGGAGATGGGAATAACGACTAACGTCTGGTCAGGTAAAATATACTGATAAGACTTTTTAGTCAGGGTCAGGTAAAATATACTGATAAGACTTGTTAGTCAGGGTCAGGTAAAATATACTGGCCAAGGCGCTGACCACGGCTTCCTCGTAGCCGTTCCTGGAAACGGGTCTGTTTTCGTGGCAGCCTGGCTAACGAGGTGAGGGATCGACGGAATCCCAGTAGTAGTGAGCGACACGCTGATGAAGCTAAGCATGGCACAACCGCCTGGATGACCCAGGTCCACTTTCTTCAGCACAGTGAGGGAAGCTACTACAACCCGCCATTTAACGTCCTTTTCAGGGCGCACAAAAGAGTAACCTACTCATTATGGGCACTGAACAACAACCGGGTCTTGGCAGTCAGCATTTGGTCGTTGATCCTGGCAGTCAGCATTTGGTCGTTGATCCTGGCACTGGCAGTCAGCATTTGGTCGTTGATCCTGGCACTGGCAGTCAGCATTTGGTCGTTGATCCTGACAGTCAACATTTGGTCGTTGATCCTGGCAGTCAGCATTTGGTCGTTGACCCTGGCACTGGCAGTCAGTTTTTGGTCGTTGATCCTGGCAGTCAGCTTTTGGTCGTTGACCATGACAGCCAGCATTTGGTCGTGGATCCTGGCAGTCAGCTTTTGGTAGTTGACCGCTACAGCTAATGTACAGATCATCATCTTGATCCCCCCTCCTTTGGTCGGAAATTGGTCCCTTCTTTTATGTTGTCCTCCCATCTCTCTTTGAGATGACCTCCTCGCCGTCCGACTGGTACCCTGCCGTGCAGGATCGTGTCTGCAAGAGCATTTGATTCCGATATGGGGCTTGTTGCTATGTACGTTCTCTTCCAGCATGCCCCGTGGGAAGAAATCAGGGGCGATCTTCTTTAAAGCCCTTAGAAATGACACGATCTTCGAAGAAAGAAGCAATTTCAACTATGCTGGAATTTGATAAGTGTGGCATGTGGCTCCATATTGCTGATAATAGGCAGTACAGAGTTCCACGGCGTCCAACTGGTTCGCGGGCCAAGATTTGTCCTTGGCAAACGTTATTGAATTACATTCGTTGGTTTAAAAGTTATAAAGGAAAACCGGGTACCGGTAGGGAGTTGGCCACCTTGTCGTATTCAGTTCCAACTAAATACTCGCAAGACATGCACAACCACACCAACAACATCACCACCACTCAATGGTCACAACCACACGGAACTTACAGCAAACAGGTGGCAGGCGACCACCGCAAAGCCGATGGTAGAAGGGGCTGGTCCCTTCGGATCCAATCTCTTCTCGTCCTGTGAGGCAGACACAGTCAAGGCGTACACGAATGTGGTCAGGAACTCAACCAGAAAGCCTGGGGGTGGATCAGACAAGGTGGGTGTGTCCAGAAGGTTAGGTCTGATCTCACAATGGCGTGCTACATTTCAACTAACATGTTCACGTATATAGATTAGATTGACAGGTTTACAGGTACAGACGTATTTATAGATATATACAGACGTATTTATAGATATATACAGGTATTTATAAATATATACTGACATATTTATAGATACATACAGACGAATATATATATATTCATATATATATATATATATACATATATATATATATATATATATATATATACGTATTTATATATATATATACACGTATTTATAGATATACACGTATTTATAGATATACACACGTATTTATAGATACACACAGACGTATTTATATATACATACAGACGGATTTATACATACATACAGACGGATTTATAGATACCTAAGACAGATTTTAAAAAAAACATAAATTAAACAACCTTAAAAAATATATCTAGATCAGGCAGGCATGATCGATAAATCCTCATCTTTATGTGTCGGGCCGAAAGGGGCAAATATCGCAGTCACGCTGTAAACTAGCGACACAACACATTCCTGACTACATCCGGCTACTTGCAAAAGCCCTAGACGTTCTGATGTTAGTGTAGATGGATTGAAGGATAAATGTATGGATAGATAGATGGTCTAATGGGTGGTTGAATCAGTTGATGGATAGATGGGTGTGTGTTGTTGGATATATGGATGGATAGATAGATGGTCTAATGGGTGGTTGAATCAGTTGATGGATAGATGGGTGTGTGTTGTTGGATATATGGATGGATAGATAGATGTGTTGTTGGATATATGGATGTGTGCGGGTGTTGGTGGATATATGGATGTGTGCGTGTGTTGGTGGATATATGGATGTACGGACATCAGACAAACAACCAGAAGAACAGAAAGTCCCACGAGATAGCACAGGTGAGCCACCTACCTTGAGCCAAGGTCACGTTAGCAGTCAACGAGTTTGCCCCCAGATTCCACTGCAGACCGCTGGGAGCCAGTCGAGAGAGAATCCCCGCCCCTGATATAGCCCCGGCCAGCTGTACAATCACGTAGAGGACGCCCCTGTCGATGAGAGACGATGTTTCACACTACATACATATTTCTTCACGGTTATTCTTTTGTTTTTGCGTTTGCCTTATTTTTTCTAATCCCCAAGGCGGTGTGCGTTGCACTGTGTTTTTATTTTGCGCCTGTCGGCCCAGAGCATCCGACTTCAGCATGCATTTTATGTAAGGGTCTGCTTCCTCCTTCAATTTCTAAGGGTTTGCTTCCCCGGGGTAACGGTCGGTGCTGTGATGGGAATCGAACCCAGCACCTTCGGGTGCGTGAGCAGGTTCAGGTAGCAGTGAAAGGTTATAATAGATCATACAGGTAAAGTGAGTGAGCAGGTTCAGGTAGCAGTAAAAGGTTATAATAGATCATACAGGTAAAGTGAGTGAGCATGTTCAGGTAGCAGTGAAAGGTTATAATAGATCATACAGGTAAAGTGAGTGAGCAGGTTCAGGTAGCAGTGAAAGGTTATAATAGATCATACAGGTAAAGTGAGTGAGCAGGTTCAGGTAGCAGTGAAAGGTTATAATAGATCATACAGGTAAAGTGAGTGAGCAGGTTCAGGTAGCAGTGAAAAAGGCAAATGCAATGTTAGGTATGATAAAAAGAAATATTAAACATAGGAGCAAGGAAGTGATAGTCAAACTGTATAACACATTAGTTAGACCTAGATTGGAGTACTGTGTTCAGGTGTGGATTCCCTGTCGTAGAGGGGATATAAACATGCTGGAAAGGATACAAAGAAGAGCGACAAAACTGATAGTGGGATTTCAGGATTACAGTTATGAGGAAAGACTATAACACGTTTTTTCAAACTACAACCACCTACAAGAACACGAGGGCACAAAGAGTGGTGAATGTTTGGAATGCAATTCCACAGGAAGTAGTGGAGGCAGGGACAATTAATACATTTAAGAATATATTGAATGAGTATAAATTTTAGAGCAACGAAATGTAAATGAAACTGGTTGTATACAGACTGCGAAGTCTTCTACACCAGTATAAAGAAGTTAAGTTTTTGTTGTTGGTTGAAGACACCCTGTTACAATACGACATACCTCATTGACTGCCACATATCGACATGTCTCGTATGTGCTGACTCGTTCCATACTGACCCGACGTATACTGCTGCGGAAGTGCACAATGCTAGGGCCGATGTTTGCACCATTGTTGGTGATGCTCCCCATGCCATGTTTGTTAGCTCAAAGCTGGATGTTATTTCTTGCGCCAACTTTTTGTTTCACCGCCTTACAGTGTTCCTTGAAGGACAATGTGCGATCCATTGTAATTCCTAGGTACTTATAAACTAAATTGATTCCACAGAACAATGTGAGACACTCCGTGAACACCCAAGGTTGGTCATACAGTGGATCCCATCCCACTGCAATATTGAAGGCAATGAAGCTGCAGACAAACTAGCAAAGAGTGGAGGAGCATCCCCACAAACAGACCTGAGTATCACATATAATGAGGCCAAGACCATAATTAAAGCCAACTTCAGGGTAAAATGGGCTGATCAACACCCCGACTTACGAAAAGAAGACAGCTACTATAACTTAACTAGAGAAGAGCAAGTCATCATCTTCAGACTGAGAACTGGGCCTAACAGACTCAAGGGTCATCTTTACAACAAAATGAGGATTGGGACAGGTGACAGGTGCCCATGTGGGGAGCATACCATGACCGTGGAACACATCCTGCAAAGCTGCACGCTCACGCAGGAAAAGAGAGAATAATACTGGCCTCGTGAGACAGATATGAGACAAAAGTTGTATGGAGATGAAACAGCTTTACAAACAACGGTGTCCTTTGTAAGAGAAACCAGGACCTTGATCTGAGGACGAACGAAGATGAAGAAGAAGAAGAAGAATAAGACGACTCTCCGTGTGTTTATGCATTGCCCATGGTTGACACCCATACGGTTATATTGGTTCGAAATATATGCCCACGTTGGATGAAAAGTGGCTCGCATCAGGTGCAGGCGAAACATACTGACAAAATTCTTACCTGATGTCTATGAAGTGCACGTGGCTGTGTTACATCATCCTGGTCAATGAAGTGGGGATCAACACGGATAATCCTTCCATTGCACTACAACGCGGAGGACGTCACCAACATTCTTCAGTTCGCTCCTGGATGTAACAAGATTCATTACAAACCAGCCACCGGAGACAATTCACCAAAGGGAGGAACTTAGTACGAGCAGCTTCTACGACGTCAAGAATAGATAAACATTTGACAGGTATGTGAGTATGAAGAGGTCTCACCTGACAATGCTGACCCTACAAGTGAGAACAGCTCCTATGGTGACCGCTGGGTTGAAGTACCCTCCTGATATGTGATGAAACACCCAGACCACAGTGGCCACAACCAGGCCAAAGGTCAAGGCGACCTTAATGACGTCAGCGTTAGTGAGCCAGGCCCCACATCCGAACAGTGTAATCGCTAAATCAAAACACAAAACATATACAGTGCACATAATAATACATAACACACACCAACATACAAGGATATATATATATATAATATATATAAATCAGTCACTCTGGCTTGCGCTTAGGTAGGAAGAGGCAGCGAGACATGTAACTGGTCATCCCATCGCATATAGGATGTAGCTTAGTATATTGAGGTTTCTAACACTTGGTTCCCCGACCAGTAATTAGGTCTGCTGTGATGTTCCCGCGAGGTAGGTCTCTGACACTTGGTTCCCCGACCAGTGGTTAGGTCTGCTGTGATGTTCCCGCGAGGTAGGTCTCTGACACTTGGTTCCCCGACCAGTGGTTAGGTCTGCTGTGATATTCCCGCGAGGTAGGTCTCTGACACTTGGTTCCCCGACCAGTGGTTAGGTCTGCTGTGATATTCCCGCGAGGTAGGTCTCTGACACTTGGTTCCCCGACCAGTGGTTAGGTCTGCTGTGATATTCCCGCGAGGTAGGTCTCTAACACTTGGTTCCCTTCCCTCTTCCCCTCAATCTATCTAACTACCTACCTACCTATCTACATATCTATCTATCTATCTATCTATCTATCTATCTATCTATCTATCTATCTATCTATCTATCTATCTATCTATGCATTTATATATCTATCTATCTGTCTGTCTGTCTGTCTGTCTGTCTGTCTGTCTGTCTGTCTGTCTGTCTGTCTGTCTGTCTCTCTGTCTGTCTATCTATCTATCTATGTATGTCTATCTATCTATCTATCTATCTATCTATCTATCTATCTATCTATCTATCTATCTATCTATCTATCTATCTCCCTGCGTGCTTGTGTGCGAGAGAGAGAGAGAGAGGGGGGGGGGGGGGGAGAGATGTAAAACTCCACCAAAATAAACTTCACAAAACAAATTAGCTATGCACGCACATAAAGCAAGCATACGACCACAAGCCACTATTAGTCACAATTAGACAAGACAAAAACTGCCATTTTGTTTCCAATTTGGGTCACCACCGCTTGCTAGTCATTTGAAGCTGTGCCCATTATAGATTTCATCTGAGTCCAACAGGCGTTGTCGCTGGGATGTTCTAAAGCAGGGGTTACGTTCTAGAACATCAATGAAGGCCGCATGAAGGCAAGAGTAAGGGCCATATGAATAATATATGTCCGCACGGCCGTAAAAGTAAAAGGTCAATTTCACAAAGGTCGCGTGAAGAATGGATTGATGGCCTACGGGCCGTATGAAGGAAAGTTTGTTGATCAGCAGGCCGCTTGAAGAAGAATTTTAGATCCGATGGCTGAAATGAAGAACATGTTTATGACACAAAGGGAAATGCTGATGGCACATAGGGCCGAGATGAACAACGTGTTGATGGCACATAGGGCCGAGATGAACAACATGTTGATGGCACATAGGGCCGAGATGAACAACATGTTGATGGCACAGATGAAGAACAAGTTGATGGCACATAGGGCCGAGATGAACAACATGTTGATGGCACAGATGAACAACATGTTGATGGCACAGATGAAGAACAAGTTGATGGCACAGATGAACAACATGTTGATGGCACAGATGAACAACATGTTGATGGCACAGATGAACACCATGTTGATGGCACAGATGAACAACATGTTGATGGCACAGATGAAGAACAAGTTGATGGCACAGAGGACCAAGATGACGAATATGGTGATGAAGAGACTTAAAAGAAGTTCTAACCACTGTGGCACTCGGAAGATGTAATTTCAATTCATGTTTCTATCTCAAAACTTCACAAAACGACGGTCCGCATACCTTCAGTCGCCGATCAGCATACCTTCAGTCGCCGGTCCACATACCTTCAGTCGCCGGTCCGCATACCTTCAGTCGCCGGTCCGCATACCTTCAGTCGCCGGTACGCATACCTTCAGTCGCCGGTACGCATACCTTCAGTCGCCGGTACGCATACCTTAAGTCGCCGGTCCGCATACCTTCAGTCGCCGGTACGCATACCTTCAGTCGCCGGTACGCATACCTTCAGTCGCCGGTCCGCATACCTTCAGTCGCCGGTCCGCATACCTTCAGTCGCCGGTCCGCATACCTTCAGTCGCCGGTACGCAAAAGACGTCCAGAAACTGGAAACACAATGTAGACATTTTCAGGCTTTGGTCTCGGCTTTGAACAAGATTGCCTGAAGCATAACTGCCCTTCCATCAAAACACAACACCCGCTCTATTTTGTATACAAACATGGATAGAACTCTTTTGATACGGTACATATTTGATTAAACTTAATCCACGCGGTGATCCTGGATAACAGGCTGCAACAGGGCAGACGGGCTAAGGAGAAGGGATCGAAGAGGGAATGCTAACCTGGTACTCAATAAATGCTTGCTGAAGTCGGATGTGTTGGACCAAAAGGTGCAAATATCGCAGCCAAGCTGTAAACTACTACAGAACACATTCAGCTCTCCGGACAACATCCTGCAACTTGCAAAGCCATTTTCAGGGCTTGGTAGCGGACGTTTGAGAACAACCGAAGAAGAAATTTTTAACGTTGACTAGAAATTCGCCCTATTTTGTTTGTGACATTTTAGGTTAAGCTGCAAACGTAAACCGGATATGACCACGATCGCCAAACGGTCGCTGGCGCCGGAACCGAAACGGAAACGACCACAAGGTCTTAGTCGGAGACAAATAACAACACAAATAACAAAACAATAACAACACAAATAACAACACAAATAATAACACAAATAACAACACAAATAAAATCACAAATAACAACACAAATAACAACACAAATAACAACCCAAATAACAATAAAAATAACAACACAAATAACAACACAAATAACAATACAAATAACAATACAAATAACAACACAAATAACAACACAAATAACAACACAAATAACAACACAAATAAAATCACAAATAAAAACACAAATAACAACACAAATAACAAAACAAATAAAAACACAAATAACACAAATAACAACACAAATAACAAAACAAATAACAACACAAATAACACAAATAACAACACAAATAACAACACAAATAACAATACAAATAACAACACAAATAACAACACAAATAAAATCACAAATAAAAACACAAATAACAACACAAATAACAAAACAAATAAAAACACAAATAACACAAATAACAAAACAAATAACAACACAAATAACAACACAAATAACAATACAAATAACAACACAAATAACAACACAAATAACAATACAAATAACAACACAAATAACAACACAAATAACAACACAAATAACAACACAAATAACAACACAAATAACAACACAAATAACAATACAAATAACAACACAAATAACAATACAAATAACAATACAAATAACAACACAAATAACAACACAAATAACAATACAAATAACAATACAAATAACAACACAAATAACAACACAAATAACAATACAAATAACAACACAAATAACAACACAAATAACAACACAAATAACAACACAAATAACAACACAAATAACAATACAAATAACAATACAAATAACAACACAAATAACAACACAAATAACAATACAAATAACAATACAAATAACAACACAAATAACAACACAAATAACAATACAAATAACAACACAAATAACAACACAAATAACAACACAAATAACAACACAAATAACAATACAAATAACAACACAAATAAAATCACAAATAACAACACAAATAACACAAATAACAACACAAAAAACAATACAAATAATAACACAAATAAAATCACAAATAACAACACAAAAAACAATACAAATAACAACACAAATAAAATCACAAATAACAACACAAAAAACAATACAAATAACAACACAAATAAAATCACAAATAACAACACAAAAAACAATACAAATAACAACACAAATAACACAAATAACAAAACAAAAAACAATACAAATAACAACACAAATAAAATCACAAATAACAACACAAAAAACAATACAAATAACAACACACATAAAATCACAAATAACAACACAAAAAACAATACAAATAACAACACAAATAACACAAATAACAACACAAAAAACAATACAAATAACAACACAAATAACAACACAAAAAACAATACAAATAACAACACAAATAACACAAATAACAACACAAAAAACAATACAAATAACAACACAAATAACACAAATAACAACACCTCACAAACCACAGAAACAATTAGTAAAGTTTTTACACAAAATACAAATTTTATGTCAGCCATTTGTAAAATAGAGATTGTCTGTCTGGCCATAATGGTGCAGTCTAGCACACATCGTCCAGTCCCTCTCTTAACTAAACTTTTACTGGTTTAGAAGACTGTGCAGAGTCTGAATACAACCAGTTTCTTGGACGGAGGTTAACAGATGTGCAAGTCCAACACAAATAAAATCACAAATAAAAACACAAATAACAACACAAATAACAAAACAAATAAAAACACAAATAACACAAATAACAACACAAATAACAAAACAAATAACAACACAAATAACACAAATAACAACACAAATAACAACACAAATAACAATACAAATAACAACACAAATAACAACACAAATAAAATCACAAATAAAAACACAAATAACAACACAATTAACAAAACAAATAAAAACACAAATAACACAAATAACAAAACAAATAACAACACAAATAACACAAATAACAACACAAATAACAATACAAATAACAACACAAATAACAACATAAATAACAATACAAATAACAACACAAATAACAACACAAATAACAACACAAATAACAACACAAATAACAACACAAATAACAACACAAATGACAATACAAATAACAACACAAATAACAAAACAATAACAACACAAATAACAACACAAATAATAACACAAATAACAACACAAGTAAATCACAAATAACAACACAAATAACAACACAAATAACAACCCAAATAACAATACAAATAACAACACAAATAACAACACAAATAACAATACAAATAACAATACAAATAACAACACAAATAACAACACAAATAACAACACAAATAACAACACAAATAAAATCACAAATAAAAACACAAATAACAACACAAATAACAACACAAATAACAACACAAATGACAATACAAATAACAACACAAATAACAAAACAATAACAACACAAATAACAACACAAATAATAACACTAATAACAACACAAATAACACAAATAACAACACAAAAAACAATACAAATAACAACACAAATAACACAAATAACAACACAAAAAACAATACAAATAACAACACAAATAACACAAATAACAACACCTCACAAACCACAGAAACAATTAGTAAAGTTTTTACACAAAATACAAATTTTATGTCAGCCATTTGTAAAATAGAGATTGTCTGTCTGGCCATAATGGTGCAGTCTAGCACACATCGTCCAGTCCCTCTCTTAACTAAACTTTTACTGGTTTAGAAGACTGTGCAGAGTCTGAATACAACCAGTTTCTTGGACGGAGGTTAACCGATGTCCATCTTTATAGACTCAAACACTAGAGCTAAGTAGACTCGCAGTCAGTTAGGCGCCATCTATAGCTGCTCTTAACAAACCACTTGGGGAAAGGTACAAATAACCTGGGTAGATTTTTAACTAGAATTCTGTCTCGGGCAGCGGCCGTTAAGCCTACTCTTTTCTGTTTCCAACGTCCAAGGGATTTTTAACGTGCTCGACACTGAACACGGGAGTCCGATATCACTACCCAGAGATCAGGGGAATTTTTACCAGAAAATCCACGTGAAAAAATCACGGTCTCCACCATGATTCGAACCCGCGACCAAACAGCAAAGAAAAAGTTACTATCAGTCCTGAATCAAAGCTGGAAAAGGGGAAGAATTGTACCGCAGGCATGAAAAGACGCTGTACTCATACTAGTAACAAAGAAAGAAAAAGATAGAACAGATCCAAATGGAAACAGGCCTATGAGTCTACTGAGCTGTGTAGGAAAACTGATGGAGCGTATGATAAACACCAGACTGATGTGGCATCTGGAAGAAAAACACATACTAATTCCACAGCAAGCAGACTTTAGACAGCACAGATCCACTGAGGATCAGATCACTTTCAAAGCCCAAGAAATAGAGGATGCTTACCAGGAGAAACAACACACAGTAGAGGTTTGGGTGGATTTAGAAAAGGCATTTGACAAGGTCTGGAAAGAGGGACTTAAAGTCAAGCTACGATGAAGTGAAGTTTGTGGGAAAATGTAAAGATGGATCAGCCACTACCTCAAAAACAGAACAGCCAGAGTTCAAGTACAAGGGCAGATGAGCAAAAAGGTGAAACTTGAGCAGGGAGTACCCCAAGGGGGAGTACTGTCACCCACACTCTTCCTGGTGTATATAAATAACATCGCAGAGAATATACCAAGAAGAGTTCACAGCTCCATGTTTGCAGACGATCTGGCTATGTGGACCTCTGAAAAGAATCTCACCGTAGCAAGTAATCGGATGCAGCAGGCCCTAACATCGCTGGAGGAGTGGGCGAACTCATGGCTGGTCAAAATAAATGAGGAAAAAACAACATGTACGATATTCTCGCTTTCAAACAAACCCCAAAATACCAAAATAAGTCTTAACGGCAAATACTTGCAGCCAAACAACAACCCAAACTACCTGGGAGTCACATTTGATCGGCGCATGACATGGAAAAGTCAGATCGAGAGAAAACGAATGAGAGCCAGACAAAGAATGGCAATCATGAAGAAACTTGCTGGCACAAGCTGGGGAGCAGACGAAAGTATACTAAAGAAACTGTACACTGGAAGAGTGAGACAATTTCTTGAGTATGGCATTGGGGCATGGACAACAGCAGCAAAGGCGAACTTTGACAAAATTAGCAAACTCCAAAACCAAGCCATGAGAGTTATAACAGGAGGCAGGAAGTCAACACCAATTGTAGAACTTGAAAAGATTGCAAATCTGCAATCCATGACCGACAGAAGAGACTGCAGAGCCCAGCAACAAGCAGAGAAACTCAGAAGACTGACAGATCATCCAATGCATCAGAGACTAAATAATTTTGGACATTGGAAACTAAAGCGGAGAAACTTTGCAGAAATAGCCAAAGCAAAGATGAACGAAGACCCTACGAACGCATTAACAACACCAAAGCCCATCCCTACTGTACGAAAACCTACCTGGAGGCAGCATATATCTACCAGGTATTGGAAACAAGAACAGCCAGACTGAAAAAGAAAGAAGAGACATAACCCTGAGGTACATAACGAAAAACTACCCAAGCATGGACTGGACCCATGCATACACCGACGGTTCTGTAACAAACACAACACAGAACGGAGGGGCAGGGGTATTCCTGAGCCTACCAAATGGTAGATAAATAACACTGTCAGTGGATACTGGAAAATACTCAAGCAATTTCAGAGCGGAGGCAGAGGCACTGAGGGCTGCAGTAGAAGAAATGGTGACAGGCAAAAGAAATGAAAGCCATATAGTCTTGTTTACAGATGCTGCACCAAAAAGAGTAGTGGTACAGTGGGTTCCATCCCACTGTAAGGTCCAATGCAACGAGGAGGCAGATAGACTGGTAAGACTACCACAACCAGACCCTGGTGTAACCTACGAAGAGTCAAAAAGGCTTATTAGATCTAGATACATGACCAAATGGGAAACCGAACATACTGGCTACACAAAAAACGATACCTATTACTAGTTGAACAGAAGAGAGCAGGTCGTGGTCTTCAGACTTCGCAAAGGCCACAACAGACTGAGGTACCACCTATTTAATATATTGAAGATAGGTGGCACTGACGAATGCTCGTGTGGTACCGGGAAAATGTCCGCTGAACATTTGCTGCAAAACTGCCCGGCATACGAGGATCAGAGAAAGCAGATGTGGCCATTACCAGTGGCAACACTAGACAAGCTCTATGGCAGTGTCGACAGCCTCAGGATGACCGCTGCTTTTTTCGAAAAAATAAAGGTTGATGTCTGACTGCGTACGACGAAGAAGAAGAAGAAGAACCCGCGACCTTCGACACCCGAGGCGAACCCTCTACCTCCAGACCACTAAATCCTCCTGATGTTATCCACCCACTGATTTTGCTGCCTCTGAACGACGGCCTTCCTCGCTACCCTTAGCATGGTCTTCATCAAGGAGGTATGTCTTCTTATCAAATCAAAATAATATTTTTTCAGGGTCTCAATATCGTCGTACAGTTTCTCCTCGAGTGGAGCCGATGAGAGCCACACTTTCCTCAGATCTGTGTGCTGGGTGCAGAGCCGACGTACATGTACCACTGCCAGGATATGTAGGCTGGGTGCAGAGTCGAAGTACATGTACCACTGCCAGGATATGTGTGCTGGGTGCAGAGCCGAAGTACATGTACCACTGCCAGGATCTGTGTACTGGATGCAGTGCCGAAGTACATGCACCGCGGCCATGCCTGCCATGCCGTAGCAACATTTGCTGGTGGTACCTATCTTGAATATGGTGTTCAGGTGGTGTTTCACTTTCCCCTTTGCTTCCGTTTCCTGGTTCTCCGTGCAGGGTGGCCTCATGGGCGGAGCTCAAGGAAGACGGTCCAAAATAGAATTAAGTGGATACCCGACATGTGTCGTCCTATGTTGAAAATGGAACCACAACGAATAAGTAAGTCACAAAGGACAGACCGTGGTAGTGAGACATCATTGCCTATTTTAACTTAATTGTTTCTTGCTCCAGGTGAAGTATAGGACCACCACTACATCTAGGGCCCTATATGGTGCATGTATCATTTGTACTGATGCTTTTACTTGAAGAAGTTGCTAGCCCAATGCACAACCCTCTTTAGTCGACTTTTCAACATGAGTGAAAGATTACAGGAGTCTTATTCGGTCGCCCTCGGAAACATGTGAACAGCAATCAATCCACTAATCTTTTGTCCAGCTCGCCGTAGACCATAAAGCATCAACCAATACACGTCAAGCCATTGACCTGTCTACATCATGAAGGTTTTTGTGACTTGAAATGTATGTAGGATTGGGTAGCCAGCCCCATGCCCAATTATGCCGATTAGTAAACCATTCCAGAAAGAAGATAATGGCGACGACAACACATACTCACCCAACGTCCCAGTGAACTCGGCTGATAATGACAACCACAAATTCGGGGAGATCAGGTCCTCAACGTTAACCTGCATGATTCTGTGCATGGCCCGAGTCAGCCAGGTGATTGGGGTTCGTTTGGGTGGTTGGGGTTCGTTTGGGTGGTTGGCCAGGTGATTGGGGTTCGTTTGGGTGGTTGGCCAGGTGATTGGGGTTCGTTTGGGTGGTTGGGGTTCGTTTGGGTGGTTGGCCAGGTGATTGGGGTTCGTTTGGGTGGTTGGGGTTCGTTTGGGTGGTTGGGGTTCGTTTGGGTGGTTGGCCAGGTGATTGGGGTTCGTTTGGGTGGTTGGTTAGGTGATTGGGGTTCTTCGCTTGGACGGTCTGTCTAGTTCACGTTTGATTTGCTAGTTATGAGATGTTCTGTGGAGATACATAGATAGAAAAAATCGGTTTGTGGATAGATGGTTGAATGGGTTGGTGGATAGATGGGTTGTTGGATATATGGGTTGGTGGATTAATGGGTTGTTGGATATATGGGTTGATGGATTGATGAGTGGGTGGATACATGAATGGTTATGTTCTAGGCAGACACACATGCAAACAGATAGATGGTAGACAGACAGACCGACATATATATAGATTAGGTAGGTAAGTAGATAGATAGATAGATGGATGGATGGAGAGATAGATAGACCGACAGACTGGCGGTTGGATGAATGCATCTGCCCCTGTGCCCAAGAGACAATGACACGCGACATCTCTGGCACTGAAAAAAACCATTCATATTTGATTAAAATATAGCAATAATTATGGGAATCTTTATACGAGAGGTGTTCAAATCAAACCGGGACTTTTTGTTCTAGTTCTACCTGAATGGGCTATAGCGTGCTGGAACTACTATCATTAGTTAGGGGCACTTGTGTCCTATTACTGCTAGGTGGCGCACTTGCCATAGAGGCCAGTCATTTGACAGTTAAATAAAAATGGCGGACCACACTGTTGATGCTTGCATGGAACAGTGTGTTGTGATGAAGTTTCTTGTGAAAGAAGGCGTGAAACATGCTGACATTTTCTACCACCAGTACACCATCAATAGTGAACAGAGCATACGCATTTTGAATGATGTGCATAACCGTCTGCGGAAAAAACAGGGCCTGGTTTGATGACAAAGGGCGTCGTGCTCCTGCAAGATAACGCTCGACCTCATACGGCCCACGGAACTATGTGCCATCTGCAGAAACTCGGCTGGGAGGTAATGCCACATCCACATTACAACCCAGACCTCCTCCGAGCGATTTCCACCTGTTTGAACCACTAAAAGAATTCGTAATGACGAAGTGAAACAGACTATCCTGGGTTGGTTCAGACATACTGACAAATCTTTCTACGCTGAAGCTTTTCAAGCATTACTTAAACGCTGGGGTAATTGCATAAACGTTGCAGAAGATTATATCCAAATGTAAATGGCTTTTTCACTACTTGAAAAACATTATTTTTCCTTACAAAAAGAAGTCAGGGTTTGACTTGAACCTCGTCAAAAGCCGTTGCTGTGTTTAATATCCTTTTGGTAAAAGTTGATTGTTCCTCAAAGATTAAACTTATATCAAGGACACGCCAATCTGTCGACACCATGAACTTCGTTCTATAAAGAATACCGGAAGTGGATTCCTAATTGTTTGATGAAACCAATGCTTGAGAGGCGGCACGGCTCCAATACAAGGAAAAGATGGATTTACGGTGTTGGAAGAAGCCCTACAGAGGTATGGATCGAAAATAAAATGCCAAGCAAAAGAAGATTGCGACTCCCCCACTGTGTCTGACGGACATGCGGGTAGTTGAATAGATTAGTCTTTTTGAAAGGAATGAAATCATGCCCCATCCACCAGACTTGTCCCCTGGTGACTTCTGCCTGGTCAAAAACATGAATAATCCGCTTCGTGGACGTCTGGTCCAGGACTTGATTACTGAGACGCGGTTCTGGGCCTAGAGCGAGGAGTTCTACAACCAGGACGGCGACGACTAGATGGGAGAAGTGTATCGCCTTGTAGGGAGATACACAGAGGACGTTCTTCTGCGTTCGTTCTCAATCTCGGGCTAACAAGCTGTGAACAAGGCTTTGCAAATAGCAAGATGTAGTCCGAAGAATGGAATGCGTTGTGTCGTAGTTTATAGCTTCACTGCGATATTCACACCTTTCGGTCCGACATATCCGACCAGCAGAGAAGGACTTAAGTTCACACCAATTTCCAGGTAACTACCTTGACTCCTTGATACTTAAGTGCACAATTTGTCGACCATCTATCGAATGAATCAGCCAAGAACAGTTACCTTTCTCCGTTTACAAATATAACTTTCCTGTCCCAAGGTTTAGTGTGGTAAGGTTTCACGAACGACAACAACAACAACAAAAACTACTTGCCGAGAAAACTTGGGTTTAGCAGTCCAATATTTCAGCAGGAAAGTTGAAGGTCGTTCTGTCTGCATACAGGCACTGCTTGTGTGTGATGTGAGGTGGGCTTTATACGGTCCTGGTCAGTGACGTCATAGCTCACAAGTGTGTGTCCTTGAGTGCGCGTGCTTTGCTTTTGTGTGTTGTCAACTCGCGTGAGAGCACGTGTGGCTGTTTATGAGGATCTGGTGGGTTTACAGAATATACTAGATCTGTTTAACTAAAGGGGGGTCAAGAGTAATTGGGATCAGCTATGACTGATCAAGAGCCCATCTCACATCAGGATCAGGTGAAAAATACTGACCAACCCCCACCTCATGTCAGGATCAGGTGAAACATTCTGACCAAGACCCCCACCTCACGTCAGGTGAAACATACTGACCAAGACTCCCGCCTCAAGTCAGGGTCAAGTGAAACACACTGACCAAGACCCTACCTCACGTCAGGTGAAACATACTGACCAAGACCCCCACCTCACGTCAGGTGAACATACTAATCAAGAGAAATTTGAGGCTGGGTCGACCCGCCTCAACTGGGGAATGAACCCAGGACCAATCAGATGCAAAGCCAGCTCGCTAACCACTGCGCTACTCGGTTTCCTAACATATGTCTGGTATTCAAATTGGCAGGTTGTTCTGCTTGCTGCCAGGTAGCCGGAGGTTATCGCTAGTACATTATTTGTTTTACAATGTTTACTTCCAGCAACTTACTAGGACTGGGAGAAGGTAGAGAGCATGTTGGGAAGTGGTTTCATATCTTTTTGTAATGTGTTGGCTGGACAGTGGCTAACAGATTCCTCTAATTCCTTTTCAACTGCCAATGGTTCTTTAGCGTCTACATCGTGTACTTGGGATCTCCGTGTTTCTCCCGTCAATCTCCAATATGACTAGACGCTGGTCTCACCTTCCTTGAGATAAGGCATTGCTTGAAATTTGTAGGATTGTAAACCTCATCGTTTCGCGCATCCATTTCCTGAGATAGAAGTGTCTCTACCTGTCAGCTATGGCGCTCCCACTGCCTCCGTCACCCTCTTTGTAATCGGATGTCCTTTGATACGTTTTCTAAATGCACCGTGAGAAATGGGCAGATAAAGATCTTCAGACTGACAACGGGACATTGCAGACTTACAGCCCACCTCCACAGAATGGATCTCAAAGACACCGCCACGTGCCATGGCGCAGCACCCAATCAAACACCAGAACATATCCTGCAGAGCTGCCCTACTTATGTAGACCAAAGAGAGGCTCTGTTCGTTCTCAATCTCCCACTACCAAACCCTGAAAGGACTTAAGTAGCAGAATGTAGTCTAGAGAACGGATTGCGTTATGTCGTAGTTTACAGCTTGACTGCGATATTTGCACTTTTGGGTCCTTCTTCTTCTTCTTCGTCGCACGCAGTCAGACAGTAATCATTATTTTTTCGAAAAAAGCGGCGGTCATCCTGAGGCTGTCGCCACTGCCATAGAGCTTGTCTTTGGGTTCCACTGGTGATGGCCACATCTGCTCTCTCTGATTCTCGTATGTCTGGCAGTTTTGCAGCAAATGCTCAGCGGTCATTTTAACGGTACCACACGGGCATTCGTCGGTGCCTCCTATCTTCAATTTGTTGAATAGGTGGTACCTGTCTATTGTGGCCAGTGCGCAGTCTGAAGACAACGACCTGCTCAACTGGTAATAGGCATCGTTTTTGGTGTAGCCGGTATGTTCAGTTTCCCATTTGGTCATGTATCTGGCTTTAATAAGCCGTTTTGACTCTTCGTACATCATACTAGTATCTGTTTGTGTCTTGCACCTTCTTTTGCCAGTCTGTCTGTCTCCTCGTTGCCTTGGATGTTGCAGTGTGATGAGACCCACTGTACCACTACCCCTTTTGGTGCGGACTGCTGGCATAGTTGACAGAGTACTGCTCTTAAGTCATTAAGCTCAGTGTTTTTCTGGCTTTTTAGCGTCAAGGGGTTGAGTCTCAGCAGTTTGCAGTGAGGTAGCTGATCTACTGCTTAGGGCACCCCGACCGAGAACTAAGTCTTCTACAAATGTTTTCATACCTCATCGCCAAACACTGACATGATTGACATGCCGAGAGCACTTTCGTTGGGTCTAATATAGAACGGGTGCTGGAATTAGACCCTCGAAAATCTGGGGCTATCCTCTCGGTAACTTGATTGTCTCGCATCTAGTGTTCGCTAAAGGAATTTACGGAAGGGCACCACCAGGAGTGGAACCTGCGGCTTAATTTGACTGAACACGCCAATACTGTAGAAAGACTGACAAATCGAGAGCACTTCCGTTGGGTCTAATAATGAACGTGTGCTGGTATTAGACTCACGGAAGACAAGTTAGCTCTTTAACATTCTAATGAAAGAACGCTACGGAAATCGTGTTTAACCCCGCAGAAACCGCAGATTTCAAATACCTGGTCATTGACAAACAAAAACCCTCAATTAATTCGTCTGGTCAAATAGTGAACGGGTGCTGGAAATAGACCATCTGAAGACAGGTCAGTTTTACCCTACTAATGACAGGGCGTTGCTACGGTAATCCAGCTAAATTCGAGAGGAGCCGAAGACACTTTGGTTCACGTACCAGGCTGATAAGCCAATGGCGCGAGGCTACCATGTGAGGGATTACGGCTGAACACCTATAAGCCGGAATCCCGCCCAAAACCTCAGCACCACTGCAATGGGAGGCTTCTACATGTTCGGGACCTGGGGCTCGCGCACCAGCCCTATCCGGTAGAGCCGCAGAAAGAGGTCTCTGCCGTCCGCCGATTAAAGCGGGCAGACAGCTGCTTGATATTCACCTTATACGGCGATGGGGTGCGAAACCACCAACATAAGACTTAGTTCCTGGTCAAGGTGTCGAAAACAGTAGAGCAGCCACCTCACTGTGAACTGTCGAGACTCAACCAATGACCATGAGATCTGTCTGCACACTAGGTGAACAACATCTCCGTGACATTACCAGGCTTGTCCCCTGGTTAAATGCACTCCTGCCTCGATCTCTACCTCTGTACGCTATCAGCCATACCAATGGACGCAGAAGAGATGCAGACTAGCGGACATTGCACATCTGCCCTACTGTGTCAACCTCCCAGGTGGCGGGGAATGCTAGGCGTACCATCACTGAAGATGTGCCGAGAAAATAAAGGGAGCAAAGAGGTACCCCGCTCACATGCACATGATACGTTTCTGGCAGGACCTGACGATCCTGGGATACAGACACACTGGACTGCCTCTCTTCCGGGTTAGTACAAGCCAGTACATAGTCCATATCATATATCACATCTCATATATCATTACTGCATCCTATAGACACGAGTAGTGAAGACTCGTCAGTCTTGTAAGACAACTTCCATAAGAGAGACAACTCTGATCATAAACAACTGCTGCCTTGCAGATAGGCTGGGGACAGCCAAAGGCTTAGGAGGGCATCCCTACAGAAACGCCTGTTGAAATCGGATGCACGGGGCCACCAGCCTAACAAAACAGTGCAACGTAAATCGCAGTATGATGACAGTACAACCGATCAGAAAAACGTATGGCGCTCATCCTGCGGAGTCCCGCCAGGCAGCGAGAGTGCCGGGTCTCACGCCTCGAAGGGGCCCACCCTTGACTACTGGTGGTCACCCACCCATGTGTTGTGGAGTCAAGGCACATGGCTATGGGGCAATTTCCATTGACCAAAAACTCAAGACCCTCAAAATACTACAGTGGAATGCGGAGAAGAGGTCATAGGGACATCACTCAGTGTGTGAGTGAGTTGGGCATCTCTCTCGTGTTTAAATTTTACAAACCAAAACTGACACTGTCTGCAACTAGAGCGTAGGGTGCCAATCTTGTGAAGTTTAGCCGTATGCACTAGATCGTGAAAATACGACACAGGTTTGGCTTGGCTTCGTTTGTTCTCAATCTCCCGCTACCAAACCCTGAAAGGGGTTACGTAGCAGGATGTAGTCCAGAGAAAGGAATGCGTTGTGTCATAGTTTACAGCTTGACTGCGATATTTGCACCTTTCGGTCCAACACATCCAACTTCAGCAAGCATTTTTTGAGTACCGGATTAGCATTCCCTTCTCCTCAGCCAGTCTGCCCTGCTGCAGCCTGTTATCCAGAATCACTGCGTGGAGCTATAGAAGGGTCTTGGCAGGTCTGGTAAGCTGGCCCTGACGCTAGGAGTCAGCTATGTGTCGCTGACCACTGCAGCTCATGCGCTGCTCAGCTCTGGTACGCTGACCCTGACGCTAGGAGTCAGCTATGGGTCGCTGACCACTGCAGCTCATGCGCTGCTCAGCTCTGGTACGCTGGCCCTGACGCTAGGAGTCAGCTATGGGTCGCTGACCACTGCAGCTCATGCGCTGCTGGGCTCTGGTACGCTGGCCCTGACGCTAGGAGTCAGCTATGGGTCGCTGACCACTGCAGCTCATGCGCCGCTCAGCTCTGGTACGCTAGGAGTCAGCTATGGGTCGCTGACCACTGCAGCTCATGCGCTGCTAGGCTCTGGTACGCTGGCCCTGACGCTAGGAGTCAGCTATGGGTCGCTGACCCCTGCAGCTCATGCGCTGCTCAGCGTCTCGATCCTCGACACAGGTTTAAGCGTAGTACTAATTCCTATAACCGATGTCCAGGTCAGGATAATCGGACAGAAGAAAACACAAAAACCGAACTAATTAACTGGTCTAAACCAAAAACAACGGCCTGTTTCCGTGAACACAAGTGTAAGTCGTCGACTAGTGTGAATTCCAGGCAAATCCGTAGCCTGGCGGCATTCACAATGAACACCAGAGCAATGTAGACCCGCAGACCGTATAACACCATCTTTGCTGCTCTTCAACATAGCCAGGCAGGCTCTCACGTGGAGTCCTCAAGAAGAGAAAGAGAGGTAGATCTAATAATACATTGAGATGAGAAGGTGAGAGGTAACCATGGTTACACCCGGAGCGAGGCAGAAAGAGCAGTCCTGGACCGTGTATGCTGGCCAGATGTGACAATGGTCGATGCACTAAGAGGAGCGACGGGCTTTGATTGGTCGATAAATTCCTCAATCTACACCAATCATTGGAAAAATGCGGCCATCTTTTGTTGTTGTTTAGATAGATCATCATCAAGTGCTACATCGTGGAGAGTTGAACAACAATCCCATTGACAGGCATTTGTCATACCAGCCCTTCAAATGTGCTTTGTTTTAAAATCAGTTTGTTAGGTCCACGAAGATCTTCCATTACTGTCTGTCTCTGCTGACTCCACTCTCCACCCAGAACTTCCGTCCGTCTCTGTTGACCCCACTCTCCACCAAGATCTTCCGCCTCTTTCTCTGTTTCTCCACTCTTCACCCAGATCCTCTGTCTCTGCCGACGCTGTCTCTACCCAGATCTACTGACCACACAATCGGCTGACCACACAATCTGCTGACCACACAATCTGCTGACCACACAATCTGCTAGCCACACAATCTCCACCCATATCTGCTGACCACACAATCTCCACCCATATCTGCTGACCACACAATCTTCTGACCACACAATCTGCTGACCACACAATCTGCTGACCACACAATCTGCTAGCCACACAATCTCCACCCATATCTGCTGACCACACAATCTCTACCCATTTCTGCTGACCACACAAACTTCTGACCACACAATCTGCTGACCACAGAATCTGCTGACCACACAATCTGCTGACCACACAATCTGCTGACCACACAATCTGCTGACCACACAATCTCCACCCATATCTGCTGTCCTTGACTGTTGTTAAAATGAAATTGTGGTCACTGCACCCAAAATAGACTTCTGAAACATGCATTTGCGTTTTATGATTTAATTTGTGGATTTTTTTGTTTAAACAGCTCTACATGATGGTATTTCAGATAAGGTGGTGAATGCTTGAAATGCATTACCACAGGAAATAGTGGGGGCAGGGTAGGTTAAAGCATTAAAAAATAGATTGGATGCATAGTTATTTAAAAAACAAGTGGAGTGGAAAAAATTGGTTGTATACAGACTGTAGAGTCTTCTAAGCCAGTATAAAGAAGTTAAGAGTTAAGGTGGACATTTACAAAAGTTTTTATGTTTTCAAGTTACTGTTACATATTTATTGTGAGGAAAGTTTGGCTTGAAGATCGTAGAAAAGAATCGGACCAATAATCTCACATCAGACCAATAATCTCACATCAAACCAATAATCTCGCATCAGACCAATAATCTCACATCAAACCAATAATCTCGCATCAGACTAATATTCTCACATCAGACCAATAATCTCACATCAGACCAATAATCATGCATCATCCAATAATCTCACATCAGACCAATAATCTCACATCAGACCAATAATCTCATATCAGACCAATAATCATGCATCATCCAATAATCTCACATCAGACCAATAATCATGCATCATCCAATAATCTCACATCAGACCAATAATCATGCATCATCCAATAATCTCACATCAGACCAATAATCATGCATCAGGATATGAACCTTGATATTCAACTCACATCTGTTTAAAACTTTGACTGGGACATACAATACGAGGCGTGTTCAAATGGAACCCACTCAATGACTAAAGAAACTGTACACTGCAAAGAGTGAGACCAGTTCTCGAGTATGGCATTGCGGCATGGACAACAGCAGCGAAGGCGAACTTCGATAAAGTTGGCAAACTTCAAAACCAAGCCATGAGAGTCATAACAGGAGGCATGAAGTCAACGCCAATTGTAAAACTTGAAAAGATTACAAAACTGCAATCCATGACCGATTGAAGAGACTTGCAGAGCCCAGCTGCAGTCAGAAAAAGTCCGAAGACTGACTGACCATCCAATGCACCAGAGACTAAACAATTTGGGAAATGGGAAACTAAAGCGGAGAAACTTTACAGAAATAGCCAAAGCAAAGATGCACGAAGATCCCATAAACGCACTAACAACACCAAAACCCATCACTACTGTACGAAAACCTACCTGGAGGCAGGATATATTTCCAGAGGTGGTAGAAAATATACCAGGTATTGGAAACAAAAACTGCCAGACTGAAAAAGAAAGGAGAGATACTACCCTAAGCTTTATATCGAAAAACTACCCAAGCATGGACTGGACCCATGCATACACCGACGGTTCTGTAACAAACACTACACAGAACGGAGGGGCAGGAGCATTCCTGAACCTACCAAATGGCAGAAAAATAACACTGTCATTCGCTACTGGTAAGTACACAAGCAATTTCAGAGCGGAGGCAGAGGCACTGAGGGCGGCAGTGGAAGAAATGGTGACACATAAAGAAAATGAAAGCCATATAGTTCTGCTTACAGATGCTCTCGCCGTAGTCACAGTGCTAAAAAGCCAGAAAAACACTGAGCTTAATGACTTAAGAGCAGCACTCTGCAAACTGTGCCAGCAGTCCGCACCAAAAAGGGTAGTGGTACAGTGGGTCCCATCACACTGCAACATCCAAGGCAACGAGGAGGCAGACAGACTGGCAAAAGAAGGTGCAAGACTACCACAAACAGATTCTAGTATGACGTACGAAGAGTCAAAACGGCTTATCAAAGCCAGATTCATGACCAAATGGGAAACCGAACATACTGGTTACACCAAAAACGATGCCTATTACCAGTTGAACAGAAGAGAGCAGGTCGTTGTCTTCAGACTTCGCACTAGCCACAATAGACTGAGGTACCACCTATTCAACAAATTGAAGATAGGTGGTACCGACGAATGCCCGTGCGGTACCGGTAAAATGACCGCTGAACATCTGCTGCAGAACTGCCCGACATACGAGGATCAGAGAGAGCAGATGTGGCCATCACCAATGGAACTGCAAGACAAGCTCTATGGCAGTGTCGACAGCCTCAGGATGACCGCCGCTTTTTCGAAAAAATAATGGTTACTGTCTGACTGCGTACGAAGAAGAAGAAGAAGAACCCACTCAATGGATTTATCATAAACAAATGAAACGAACATCAGCTAGTGTGACAGAGATAAACAAAGCAATTGTTATAAAGCAAACATGCACCAGGGTTCGTAAGAAAACGTTGCCATAGGCATTCAGACATGCATCCCACTGATTGGGTAGACGTCGGATTCTGTCCGAGACAACGGAGAAAGTGGGTCAAACTTCTCTTCATGTGTTCTTCCGCCTTATGGTGGTTGGTCAGCATCTGTGGGACCCATTATGAACACCTTCCGATACTTCAGCTTCTTGCTAACCACCATTTAAACCATCCCTAGCGACACAGCGACTTCCTCTGCCCTGCCAGTGTCCGGTACTTACTGCGAAGAACGGACGATCGATGGAGTAGTGACAGCAATATGGTACCCCAGAGACAAGAAACGATCACCCACGGGGACGATCACCAACACACTGGTTGCATCCCACAACATTCACTACACCACAGATAGGGGACATTATCCACTGGTCCACCGTGGCCAAGACAGAGACTGCTGAAAGAGAAGTTGGGACCCGCAACGGTGTAAGTGCCACTGACGGATGAGTCATCCAATAACTGTGATGTTTAGATCGTAATTTTAGCTCAACTTGTTCATTATTAATTAATCGTATTTTGAATAACACTTCCAACATGTCATTTCTGCACTTGGTCTGACAGAAAGGAACTCATACACAACAAAATTATCCTGGACTGGAATGAGCTAAGGATGCTTATTATATTGTGTAATGGGATCAAGATGCTGAGCAGCGCATGAGCTGCAGTGGTCAGCGACCCATAGCTGACTGCTAGCGTCAGGGCCAGTGAACGAGAGCTGCCAAGACCCTTCTACACCTCCACGCGGGATCCTGGATAACAGGCAGCAGCAGAGCAGACTGGCTAAGAAGAAGGGATCGAAGAGGGAATGCTAACCCGGTACTCAAAAAATGCTTGCTGAAGTCGGATGTGTTGGACCAAAAGGTGCAAATATCACAGTCAAGCTGTAAACTACGACACAACGCATTCCGTTCTCCGGACTACATTCTGCTACTTAAACCCTTTCAGGGTTTGGTAGTGGGAGATTGAGAACAAACGAAGCCAAGCCAAGCCATATTGTGTAATAACAATTGTTAATATTTCGCTTACAAAGTAATTCAAACTGAATAAATTGTGAACAAATATCAGAAAAAGATAAACAACTTCATGAAAACACAAATTTATGCAGTTGATATAAAAAAGAAATGCTAATTATTTATTGCAAACTAAATTCATTTTTATTTTGGTCACATTGTAACAATTTTGCTAGCAAATGTCAACCATAATTTACATGAATATATTACATTTTAAAAAGTGCCAGTGTGGATAAAAGAGGGTTATCTCTGTCAACTTCATTATGTAAATTTGGATCTACGTCGCGCTGATCATTAAAATATGACACTATTAAAACAAATCAGTTTAAGTTTTAACTTTTATTCTCTTCAAAACATATTTTTGTTATTCTATTGTTCTTGCGGCTGAGTGTTACCGGGGTCTGAAGAAGGAGCAAAGAACTGCAACACTAACCAGCCAGGCATGCCATTTGAAGTGACTAAGGAGGATTGTGTATGGAGCTGGCTGCCCCAACAGATAACGGCAAGTCAACATTTGATGTCTTGGCATGTAGTTGTTGAAGATGTGCTTCACAGTGACCTGAAAAGGCTTCAATGATTGACAGATTGCTGTTCTTGCTGGGAAGGTAACAGAGACACCGCCACGTGCGATTGTGGAACACCCAAGCAAACGCCAGAACATGTCCTGCAGGAGTGCCTACGCAGACCTAAGAGGGAGTCTAGCTCGGGGAAGCGACCATGCTCGAAAAGCTGTGTGGGGACTGGTGAAGATCTGAAACGCAGTCTCCTTCGTGAACCTCACTGGGCTAGCAGCACAGCATCAGTTGATCGAAGAAGAGGAGGAAGAAGCTCGGAAGGTAAATATCGAGGGGAAATTAGGTCAAGTAAGAAATGATCGAGCGTCTGATTAGTGAAGTGGTAGGGCACTCGTTCACGGTAAAGGTATGTGGTTCAATCCCCGCAACTGTCACACTCCAGTTCACCCAGCTGAAAATGACTTACTTGCACATCGCAAGTGATGATGGCGACATCATCAAACAGTTTTGTCTTGATGATGTAACTTGATGATGCAACTTGATAATGTAACTTGATGATGTAACTTGCGATGTATCTGGATTATAGTGAGGAAGAAGCTGCACTGGTCATCAACCTCACTTTCTGGTCCCGAGCTACCTTGGCCCAGTGGCGAGACACGAGTCGAGATGGCTGCGGATGGCACAGTATGCAGGTTTCTCCTCAGGGTTTACTCCCAAAGCCTTTCTCAGGTATTCCGCGAGGCACAAAATACATAGATGATGACACATGTGACTGATGCGCAGTACAGGACCCAGACCACTTGATGACCTGCCCCAACCTCCAGGAAACATGCAATGGGTGTGACATGCTGGAGGCAAATGACAAGACAATCCATGTCGCTGGATACTGGATGCATACTGTATGATGTGGTGATTGGACACAGAAAGTAAGCAAGCTGAAAATTGGTACCTGACTTAGGGTCGGGAAAGGAAAAGGCAGCGAGGAAGGGAACTGGCTACCCCACCTCACAAAACTTAGTATACTGAAGTCTCCAACACTTCATCCCAACCAGCGGTCAATTCTGCAGAAGGGAACTTGTCACCCCACCTCACAAAACTTAGTATACTGAAGTCTCTTACACTTCATCTCAACCAGCGGCCAATTTTGCTGAATGACAAATGTTACTTGTTTTTTAAAGAAATGATTAAAAACTTGCACTTGAATGTACACAAAGCAACTAAAGATTTCTGTGCTATATTCTACATATCATGGCACTGACATAGGTGACTAAACTTTCATCTTCTTTAGGGGACGTTTCTGGACTTTTGTTGGTGCTGGTGATGATGTTGTGGAGACTTCTGCGGCGGATGCTGGGGGTACACTGAAACCTGGTATCTGAAACACAACATGAAATGACCCATGAATTTTGAGGTTAAAGGTCACATCCTGGCAGGTAAGTTTGCCTTCATCAGGTGTATCAACCCATGGTTGGCTGACTCAAGACCAGCCTTCATCGGTCGCCATAGCAACACTTCTAGGCCTCATGGCGACCCAGGATTTGCCTGCCATGCCTTAGTCAGCCTTCTTCCATCCTGGGGTGTAGAGGTTTGCCAGAAAGAACACCAAATAATTCTATCCACCGTCCTCCTCTTGGCCTGGTTCCAGTGTCTAGTCTTTGCTCTCTTATAGACTGTCTTATCTTGTCATGACACGGACAAATATCTTAGGAGAGTATATCCGCCAAAAACATGGATACACATATACGAGATGTTTACTTACCCTGACCCTTCTGGTAGCTGATTTTTTAAATTTTGCAGACATGGCCAACCCACCAAAGTTGACGTTGCTCCTCCTCTCAGCTTGCTGGGGTTGTGACACCCATGCCCAACCCACAAAAGTTGAGGCTGCTCCTCCTCTCAGCTTGCTGGGGTTGTGACACCCATGCCCAACCCACCAAAGTTGACGTTGCTCCTCCTCTCAGCTTGCTGGGGTTGTGACACCCATGCCCAACCCACAAAAGTTGAGGCTGCTCCTCCTCTCAGCTTGCCAGGGTTGTGACACCCATGCCCAACCCACCAAAGTTGAAGTTGCTCCTCCTCTCAGCTTGCAAGTGTCGTGGTACCTCTGCAGCTTCCATTTGTTTTGGCTATAATTATGCCTCTTGATATGTGATACCCAAAGCCATTTATGGTGGAACTCTTCCACACTTTATTTAATTCTATATACTGTACAACTTAAAAACGTATTGCCAATGTTCAATTGCACGATTACTACATGTAGATCATGACATGACAAGAAAATGGGTCACAGAACGGATTTCGTTGTACCAGGTCGCCCCAATACGTGTCAGTCCCTTCCGCAGCTGAAAGTGCAGACGACAACACACAAACTCAGCAGCTTCTGCGGAGGCTCCGAAATGTTCCTGACTTTGTCAGCTACAAATTTATACCATGAAAAAAACCTGTCAAACTGAGCATGACGTGATTCAAACGTGGTACTCTGTGATTGTAAACCAAACTCACTATCACTAGACCAGCGAATCTCCGCCTGGATTAGACCTAGATATCCTTCTTCTTCTTCTTTGTACGCAGTCAGACAGTAACCATTATTTTTTCAAAAAAAGCGGCGGTCATCCTGAGGCTGTCGACACTGCCATAGAGCTTGTCTTGCAGTTCCACTGGTGATGGCCACATCTGCTCTCTCTGATCCTCGTATGTCGGGCAGTTCTGCAGCAGATGTTCAGCCGTCATTTTACCAGTACCGCACGGGCATTCGTCGGTACCACCTATCTTCAATTTGTTGAATAGGTGGTACCTCAGTCTATTGTGGCCAGTGCGAAGTCTGAAGACAACGACCTGCTCTCTTCGGTTCATCTGGTAATAGGCATCGTTTTTGGTGTAACCAGTATGTTCAGTTTCCCATTTGGTCATGTATCTGGCTTTGATAAGCCGTTTTGACTCTTCGTACATCATACTAGTATCTGTTTGTGGTAGTCTTGCACCTTCTTTTGCCAGTCTGTCTGCCTCCTCGTTGCCTTGGATGTTGCAGTGTGATGGGACCCACTGTACCACTACCCTTTTTGGTGCGGACTGCTGGCACAGTTTGCAGAGTGCTGCTCTTAAGTCATTAAGCTCAGTGTTTTTCTGGCTTTTTAGCGCTGTGACTACGGCCAGAGCATCTGTAAGCAGGACTATTTGGCTTTCATTTTCATTGTGTGTCACCATTTCTTCCACTGCCGCCCTCAGTGCCTCTGCCTCCGCTCTGAAATTGCTTGTGTACTTACCAGTAGCGAATGACAGTGTTATTTGTTTGCCATTTGGTAGGTTCAGGAATGCTCCTGCCCCTCCGTTCTGTGTATTGTTTGTTACAGAACCGTCGGTGTATGCATGGGTCCAGTCCATGCTTGGGTAGCTTTTCGATATGAAGCTTAGGGTAGTATCTCTCCTTTCTTTTTCAGTCTGGCAGTTTTTGTTTGCAATACCTGGTATATTTTCTACCACCTCTGGAAATATATCCTGCCTCCAGGTAGGTTTTCGTACAGTAGTGATGGGTTTTGGTGTTGTTAGTGCGTTTATGGGATCTTTGTGCATCTTTGCTTTGGCTATTTCTGTAAAGTTTCTCCGCTTTAGTTTCCCATTTCCCAAATTGTTTAGTCTCTGGTGCATTGGATGGTCAGTCAGTCTTCGGACTTTTTCTGACTGCAGCTGGGCTCTGCAAGTCTCTTCAATCGGTCATGGATTGCAGTTTTGTAATCTTTTCAGGTTCTACAATTGGTGTTGACTTCATGCCTCCTGTTATAACTCTCATGGCTTGGTTTTGAAGTTTGCTAACTTTATCGAAGTTCGCCTTTGCTGCTGTTGTCCATGCCGCAATGCCATACTCGAGAACTGGTCTGACTCTTCCAGTGTACAGTTTTTTTAGTATGCCTTCGTCTGCTCCCCAGCTTGTGCCAGCAAGTTTCCTCATGATTGCCATTCTTTCTCTGGCTCTAATTCGGTTTCTCTTGATCTGACTTTTCCATGTCATGCGCCGATCAAATGTGACTCCCAGATAGGTTAAGTTGTCGTTTGGCTGCAGGAATTTGCCATTTAAGCTTAATTTGGTATTTTTTGGGGGTTTGATTGAAAGCGAGAATATTGTGCATGTGGTTTTCTCCTCGTTTATTTTGACCAGCCATGAGTTCGCCCACTCTTCCAGCGATGTTAGGGCCTGCTGCATCTGATTTCTTGCTATGGTGAGATTCTTTTCAGAGGTCCACATAGCCAGATCGTCTGCAAACATTGAGCTATGGACTCTCCTTGGTATATTCTCTGTAATGTCGTTTATATATACCAGGAAGAGTGTGGGTGACAGTACTCCCCCTTGGGGTACTCCCTGCTCGAGTGTCACCTTTTTGCTCATCTGCCCTTGTACTTGGACTCTGGCCGTTCTTTGTTTGAGGTAGTGGTTGATCCACTTGTACATTTTCCCACTCCCACAAACATCACTTCTTCTTAGCTTGACTCTAAGACCGTCTTTCCAGACTTTGTCAAATGCCTTTTCCAGATCCACCCAAACCGCTACTGTGTGTTTCTGTGCCTGGTAGGCATCTTCTATTTCCTGGGCTATGAGGATGACCTGGTCCTCAGTGGATCTGTGCTGTCTAAAGCCGGCTTGCTGTGGAATTAGTATTCGTTTTTCTTCCAGATGCCACATCAGTCTGGTGTTTATCATACGTTCCATCAGCTTGCCGACACAGCTCAGTAGGCTGATAAGGCCTGTATCCATTTGGATCTGTTTTGTCCTTTCCTGTTTTTGGTACTGGTACCAGTATTACGTCTTTCCATGCCTGGGGTACAATTCCTCTTTTCCAGCTTTGGTTCAGGACCGATAGCAGTTTCCTCTTCGCTGTTTGGCCCAGCCCCATCAGCATTTCGTTTGTTATCCCGTCTTTTCCGGGAGATTTCCTTTTCTTTAATGTTCTCATGGCCTCTTCCATTTCGCTCATTGTTAATTTGGCCATCATGTGCTCTTCAGGTGCCGTATTGATGTTGTCATGCCCCTTTAGCTCTTCACTAATGTCTGTATGCTTATCTGCAGGGACCTCGATGTGGTTTGCTCTGGCATAGTGATCGACAAAAGCGTTTGCAGCTTTCTTACCTGTGAGCAAGTTTTCGCCCTGCTTGATGGTAATTTGTTTGTTTGACGGGGTTTCGTCGTTCATGGCTCTGACTAGCTTCCATAGCTTGTTCCCGTCTTTGTCCAGGTTTAGGCTTTCCGTTTTGTTTTTCCAGCTTTCTCTTGCTGATTGCTTGAGAGTGTATTTGTATTTCGCCGTGGCGGCTTTGAGGGCGATGTTTGCCTCCATAGATTGTTCCAACATAAGTTCAATTATCCAGACTTGACTGGGATACCAAAGAAAGTTCATGGGGTAATGTTATCCATAGGACAACACAAAAATAAAAATACATTTGGTGAGTGAAATACGTTAATTATATTAACGTATTTCCCCCTCCACAGAAATTACATATTAATATCTATCTTTATTATGAATTCTACAGGTCAGAGATAATTCTTCTTCTTCTTCGTTCGTTCTCAATCTCAAGCTACCAAGCCCTGAAAAAGGCTTTGCAAGTAGCAGGATGTAGTCCACAAAATGGAATGCGTTGTGTCATAGTTTACAGTTTGACTGCGATATTAGCATCTTTCGGTCTGACACATCCGACTTCAGCAGGCATTTTTTGGTTCCGGGTTGCCTTTCCTCTTCGATCCCTTCTCCTTAGCCAGTCTGCTCTGTTGCAGTCTGTTATCCAGGATCACCACGTGGAGGTGTAGAAGGGTCTTGACAGCTCTGGTTCGCTGGCCCTGACGCTAGCGGTCAGTTTTGACTCGCTGACCGCTATAGCTCATGCGCTGCTCAGCATCTTGATCATAAAGATAATTTAATTATATTTAATATAATTGCTGGGAGAGGAGGTTACTATCCAGTCAGGTCAAACATACTGACCAGGCTAGGTTAGTCAGGGTCAGGTCAAACATACTGACCAGGCTAGGTTAGTCAGGGTCAGGTCAAACATACTGACCAGGTTAGGTTAGTCAGGGTCAGGTCAAACATACTGACCAGGTTAGGTTAGTCAGGGTCAGGTCAAACATACTGACCAGGCTAGGTTAGTCAGGGTCAGGTCAAACATACTGACCAGGCTAGGTTAGTCAGGGTCAGGTCAAACATACTTGTCAGACAATGTCAGGTGAAACATACTGATCAAGACCCCAGTTTACTTCCCAGCATCTGGGATCTCCCTGGACACAACACAGGCCAGTCTGACTAACAAAGTGGAGATCGACACTGTGATCCCCATAGTGGTCAGCTTACTGAGATGCATCACATTACACTACAGCCAGAATGGTGCAGGTCCACCTTTTCAAGTACACCTCGGGATGTGAGAAGAGCCACTGTAACCCACCACAAAAGACAGTCATCAAGAGTTACCAAATTCATCACTAGCGTCATCAGCAACAACAACAACACCGGCCAACACTTACCACAGGTCTGACAAGTTTGAGTGACAGTTTCATGTGCTGGACATTGGATCGGTCAATGCAGAGCTGGACAATAACTGGGTCAAACACATGAAGAGTCACATCCCCGGCTGTTTGCGTGTCCATCTAACAAAACGGAAAAAAATCACAACATCCTAAATTGAACAGACAATCGATTGACTTGTACTTTATAGGTTTGCATTAAGTTGCCGATTTTAGCCAGGATTGGGTCCTGCATAATCTACACGTAATAGGTAATTTTTTTATATACTCCAATGTGATAATTTTTCTAATGCCCGAGTGGTCTGCCGGGGTCTTTGTGTATGACAAGGACAAGAATAGCACCACTGCCCCACAGAGAGCATGTTGTAAGAGGCGACTAACTGTGTGACATGGCATAACATTGGCCCTGATTAGGGGGTTTGTTTAGAGCAGCATAGATAGTGCCTAACAGGCTGGGGGTCTACTTTGCTCTAGTGTTTGAGTCTTCTTCTTCTTCTTCGTACGCTGTCAAACATCAACCTGTATTTTTTTCGAAAAAAGCAGCGGTCATCCTGAGGCTGTCGACACTGCCAGAGAGCTTGTCTCGGGTTGCCACTGGTGATGGCCACATGTGCTTTCTCTAGTCCTCATATTTCGGGCAGTTTTGCAGCAGATGTTCAGTGGTAATTTTTCCTGTACCACAACTGCATTCGTCAGTGCCACCTATCTTCAGCTTATTGAATAGGTCTGTTGAGGCCTGTGCGGAGTCTGAAGACCACGACCTGCTCTCTTCTGTTCAACTGGTAATAAGCATCATTTTTTGTGTGGCTAGTATGTTCTGTTTCCCATTTGGTCATGTATCTAGCTCTAATAAGCCTTTTTGACTCTTCGTAAGTCACACTAGAATCTGGTTGTGGTAGTCTTGCACCTTCTTTTGCCAGTCTGTCTGCCTCCTCGTTGCCTTGGATGTTTCAATGGGATGGAACCCACTGTACCACTACTCTTTTTGGTGCGGACTGCTGGCATAGTTGACAGAGTTCTGCTCTTAAATCATTGAGTTCAGTATTTTTCTGGCTTTTAAGTGCTGTGACTACGGCCAGGGCATCTGTAAACAGGACTATCTGGCTTTCATTTCTTTTGCCTGTCAGCATTGCTTCTACTGCAGCCCTCAGTGCCTCTGCCTCCGCTCTGAAATTGCTTGAGTATTTTCCAGTGTTATTTTTCTACCATTTTCTACCTACTCCTCCGTTCTGTGTTGTGTTTGTTACAGAACCGTCGGTGTATGCATGGGTCCAGTCCATGCTTGGGTAGATTTTCGTTATGTACCTCAGTGTAGTATCTCTTCTATCTTTTTCAGTCTGGGTGTTCTTGTTTCCAATACCTGGTATATTTTCTGCCACCACCGGAAATATATGCTGCTTCCAGGTAGGTTTGCGTACAGTAGGGATGGGCTTTCGTGTTGTTAATGTGTTTATAGGGTCTTCATTCATCTTTGCTTTGGCTATTTCTGCAAAGTTTCTCCGCTTTAGTTGCCCATTACCAAATCTATTTAGTCTCTGGTGCATTGGATGGTCTGTCAGTCTTCTGAGTTTCTCTGCTTGCTGCTGGGCTCTGCAGTCTCTTCTGTCGGTCATGGATTGCAGATTTGTAATCTTTTCAAGTTCTACAATTGGCGTTGACTTCATGCCTCCTGTTATAACTCTCATGGCTTGGTTTTGAAGTTTGCTAATTTTGTGCTTGAGTCTATTAAGATAGACTTCCACATCGGTTAACCACCCTCTATAAGCACTTTTCCCAACACAGGACAGTATTAAGCTTCTTGAGCCTAGCCCGTTAAGCAGGAAAAACTTCTCCTTCAATGTGATATATTTTATTAATGTCACATTCCTCAATGTGAAATATTTTATTAATGTCACATTCCTCAATGTTATATTTTCCTAATGTCACATTTCTCAGTGTGATATATTTTCATCACATTCCTCAATGTGATATATTTTCCTGTCACATTCCTTAATGTGATATATTTCCCTGTCACATTCCTCAATGGGATATATTTTCCTAATGGCACATTCCTCAATGTGATATATTTTCCTGTCACATTCCTCAATGGAATATATTTTCCTGTCACATTCCTCAATGGGATATATTTTTCCTAATGTCACATCCCTCAATGTGATATATTTTCCTGTCACATTTCTCAATGGGATATATTTTTCCTAATGTCCCATTCCTCAATGTGATATATTTTTTCAAATGTCACATTTACTCATTCCTTAATGTGATATGAGAAGCTTTTAACCAAGTCGACAGTGAGCTGGCTTGCTAGACTGGGATTATAGCATGCCACGATTAGATTTCACGGACGGACGAACAGGATAAAAATCCAGGCTCTGGTTAGTGTCCAGTACAACTGCTCCTCCAGTCAACCCAGCTGTCAATGGGAGCTGATGTATGAGTTGGGGAAGATAAAAACAACAAGGAAGGGAACTGGCACTGCCACCCACTCCCCGGCTTAGTACATGAAGAGGTATCTTCATCACCGATGGCAGTTGTTGCCATGAGACTGACCTTTACCTTTTCAATGTGATATATTTTTCCTAATGTCATATTTACATAACCTGACTTAAGTTTTTAAACTGGTTTAGAAGACTCTGCAGAGTCTGTATACAACCAGTTACATTTACATCACCTTACTCTAAAAGCTGTGCGCATACAATCTATTCTTAAATGCATTAATTGTCCCTGCCTCCACTACTTCTGGTGGCAATGCATTCCAAGCATTACCCACTCTCTGACTAATAAAATATTTCCTAATATCTAATCTGGACCTCTCTTTAGTTAATTTGTAGCTATGCCCTCTTGTTGTTGCATGTGGTCGTATTTTGAAAAACTTGTTATAGTCTAATTTATCCATTCCTTTGATTATCTTATAATTCTCTTTTCTAGACACTGTAGGCCGGTTTTTCTGAGTCTTTCCTCATAACTGTAATTCTGGAATCCCGCTATCATCTTTGTCACTATTTTTATATCCTTTCAAGCATGTTTATATCCCCTCTATGATAAGGACTCCACACCTGTACACAGTACTCCAATCTAGGTCTAACTAATGCTTTATATAGTTTGACTATCACTTCCTTGCTCCTATGTTTAATATTTCTTTTTATCATACCTAACATTTCATTTGCCTTTTTCACTGCTGCCTGAACTTGCTCGCCCACCTTACCTGTATGATCTATTATAACCCCTAGGTCCCTTTCCTTTTCTATCTTTCTAATATTGTTCTCTTCCATTCTGTAATTAACTTCCATATTGGATCTATCCATGTGGATGACTGTACATTTATCTAAACTCCATTTGCTAGCTCTCAGACCATTCCCAAATTTAATCTAAATCCGACCTCCATTTATCCACTTCTGTTTTAGAGAAACACTAATACATAGTTGTGTGTCATCAGTGAATTTTCATGGATTCCATATCAATGTCCAAATCGTTTATTTATATCAAGAACAAAATTGGTCCCAAAACCAAGCCCTGTAACACTCCACTTTTTACTTCACACCACTCCGAGTACATATTCCTCAATGTGATATATTCCTTCTTATTTGACATTTACACTTCCTCTTTAACCCATCTACAGTAGAAGAGTCTCCAGCTCATGGCCTTGAACACAGACCACATGTCTGCTTAGTATTGTCAAGCCTTTTGAATGGGGAAAAAGTTCTAGAAACAATACCCCATATATGATACAGTCATAGAAAAGTGAATATATCTATTCTCATGTCATCAGAGGAACTGATATATTTAAAATAATGTGACAGGTGAGACTGACCTCCTCGTTGTAGACAAATCTGTTTGACTTGCGGTCATTGTGGTCGTTGAGAAAGATCGTGCCTTCTAGACCGTACTTGGAGATCAGGACTTGGACGGCATTCTTCCTGACGAACAGGATGTGTCCCTCTTCGTCCTGGATCCTGGTCTTGAAGAACAGCTGCAGAGAGAATAAGAACTTAGTCAAACAAGAAGACGTTCGTCCTGACAAACTGGATATTATCAACTTTTAACTTCTTTATACTGATTTAGAAGACTCTGCAGTCTGTATACAACCAGCTTTTTTCTACTTTGATTTCTAATTTGATATAAAAATAACTGTGTGCATTCATTCTCATTTTGAATGCATTAACTGACCTTGCCCTAACTATTTCTTATGACAATGCATTCCTAGCACTCTATGACTAAAAAAATATTTCCTGGTATCTAATCTGGACCTTTCTGTAATTAAATAACCTTGTTCTTGTAGGCGGCTGTAGTTGTGCCGCCCTGTTCTTGTAGGCGGCTGTAGCTGTGCCACCTTGTTCTTGTAGGCGGCTGTACTTTGAAAAGCTGGTTATCCTTTCAGATGATTATCTTATAAACCTGTATTAAATCACGTCAGGCTACACTAGTGTAGGCTGTTTCCAGGGCCACCGCTTGAAGGCAGGATAGGGTCTTGGTCAGCTATGGTTCACTGACCCTGATACAAGCGTCCAGCTATGAGTCGCCAACTGCTGTTAGCTCATTCACTGTGTTCCATCTTTGGCCCCATAATCGAATTTACCTTTTCAATCTTCAAAATTGCATTTATTCCTTTGATCATGGATCTGGATTACACATGGATATTCAACACGCAGATTCAGGTTTTGACTGGGACACAGAAGAACGTGAATATGGTAATGCTATTTATAGAATAAAGCAAACATGCAAATACATGTGGTGAATAAAAAGAATACAAATGAAGTGGTACCTCCTCCGCCTCATTAATGACATCTAACACTTCATCTATCTCTCTATCGTATCTTCTTTCAGCGCCACACACGGCGTTTGAAGCAGAAACATGTGTTCTCCCATGTGGCGCCACTTGTCTGAGTTTGTCTATGTTGTTTGGACCCATAGTTGAGCCCTGTCTGATGGTCGTTCTGCGAGGAGCCTCTTTTGGTCTTCCCCTCTTTCTGCCTCCAGCCAAAGCCCATATAGTTAGTTGGTTTTCTTTCCACTTGTGCCATTGAGCGTCGTGGGGAGTTTCAGTCGCCTGTCCTGCCCCCAAGTGCGCTGCGTCTGTAAATGTGAGCCTGTATCGCTGCACAATCACTCTAATGTCATCTATCCACCTGCCCTGCGGCCGCCCCCTTGCCATGTAGCCAGATCTACCAGCATTGTAAGCCATCAGTGGAAGTTGATGAGGGTGCATTCTCATGAGATGACCAAACCAACTTATTTTCTGCCTGGAAATGTATTCAGCACAAGATGTAGTGCCGACCATACTTCGAATGTCATCGTTCCGCATTCTGTCTCTCCTAGTAACACCGATGACCTTCCTCAAACACTTCATTTCACACGTCAAAATTCTCCTCTCGCACACCTTGGACAGAGGCCATGTTTGGCACTGGTAGCACAGAGGCCATGTTTGGCACTGGTAGCACAGAGGCCATGTTTGGCACTGGTAGCACAGAGGCCATATTTGGCACTGGTAGTACAGAGGCCATGTTTGGCACTGGTAGCACAGAGGCCATGTTTGGCACTGGTAGCACAGAGGCCATGTTTGGCACTGGTAGCACAGAGGCCATGTTTGGCACTGGTAGCACAGAGGCCATGTTTGGCACTGGTAGTACAGAGGCCATGTTTGGCACTGGTAGCACAGAGGCCATGTTTGGCACTGGTAGCACAGAGGCCATGTTTGGCACTGGTAGCACAGAGGCCATGTTTGGCACTGGTAGCACAGAGGCCATGTTTGGCACTGGTAGCACAGAGGCCATGTTTGGCACTGGTAGCACAGAGGCCATGTTTGGCACTGGTAGCACAGAGGCCATGTTTGGCACTGGTAGCACAGAGGCCATGTTTGGCACTGGTAGCACAGAGGCCATGTTTGGCACTGGTAGCACAGAGGCCATGTTTGGCACTGGTAGCACAGAGGCCATGTTTGGCACTGGTAGCACAGAGGCCATGTTTGGCACTGGTAGCACAGAGGCCATGTTTGGCACTGGTAGCACAGAGGCCATATTTGGCACTGGTAGCACAGAGGCCATGTTTGGCACTGGTAGCACAGAAGCCATTTTTGGCACTGGTAGCACAGAGGCCATATTTGGCACTGGTAGCACAGAGGCCATGTTTGGCACTGGTAGCACAGAGGCCATGTTTGGCACTGGTAGCACAGAGGCCATGTTTGGCACTGGTAGCACAGAGGCCATGTTTGGCACTGGTAGCACAGAGGCCATGTTTGGCACTGGTAGCACAGAGGCCATATTTGGCACTGGTAGCACAGAGGCCATATTTGGCACTGGTAGCACAGAGGCCATATTTGGCACTGGTAGCACAGAGGCCATATTTGGCACTGGTAGCACAGAGGCCATGTTTGGCACTGGTAGCAGAGAGGCCATGTTTGGCACTGGTAGCACAGAGGCCATATTTGGCACTGGTAGCACAGAGGCCATATTTGGCACTGGTAGCACAGAGGCCATATTTGGCACTGGTAGCACAGAGGCCATGTTTGGCACTGGTAGCACAGAGGCCATATTTGGCACTGGTAGCACAGAGGCCATATTTGGCACTGGTAGCACAGAGGCCATGTTTGGCACTGGTAGCACAGAGGCCATATTTGGCACTGGTAGCACAGAATCAGCATAAATATACTGTTTATCAGTTGTTGCTTTGTTGCCAAGCTAATACAGTGGTGACAGCTAATAAGTCACCGCAGATACTTTCTGACACCTTGTCTCGATCCTCCTGTCTGCAAATTTGCTGTTTTCTCTTATTAGCTTGTTGTTATTGAACTCTTCCCAGCCAATGTTCAATAGTTGTCTGATACATCTATGTTCGGAAGCATTCACTTTATTTTCTAATGTCTTTGTCATTTTCCAGCTTTCCTAACCATATGTTAGCTCTGATATTATGCTGGAGTTAAGCAGCTTTTACATCCATATGTTAGCTCTGATATTATGCTGGAGTTAAGCAGCTTTTACATCCATATGTTAGCTCTGATATTATGCTGGAGTTAAACAGCTTTTACATCCATATGTTAGCTCTGATATTATGCTGGAGTTAAACAGCTTTTACATCCATATGTTAGCTCTGATATTATGCTGGAGTTAAACAGCTTTTACATCCATATGTTAGCTCTGATATTATGATGGAGTTAAACAGCTTTTACATCCATATGTTAGCTCTGATATTATGATGGAGTTAAACAACTTGAGCTGTATGTGTCTGCTCATTGATTTTGATTTCCAAATGTTTGTTAGATCATTTAAGGCACTGACATTTATATATATATATATAATTTATTATGAATACTTCCATGTCATAGATAATATAATTATGGTTGTCATTAAATTATTAATCATAATGTCAGCTCTGTTTATAATGTCAGCTCTGTTTATAATGTCAGCTCTGTTTACCTAATATTAATTCAATTTATTTTGAAAGAAATATTTGACATACAGAGTTGTGGCTCTTGTTTTGGACACTTAAACACACATTTTAAAATATGGCCGGACTGTACGGACTAAGGAAACCAGCTGATATCATTATCAGCAAATCTCTCTTCTGGGATGCCAAATAACGAGATATGAAAATAAAACATATGGAGAAGAGATTTTGAGACGGACATACGAGGTATCTGAAGAGAGTTTGAGACGGACATACGAGGTATCTGAAGAGAGTTTAAGACGGACATACGAGGTATCTGAAGAGAGTTTGAGACGGACATACGAGGTATCTGAAGAGAGTTTGAGACGGACATACGAGGTATCTGAAGAGAGTTTGAGACGGACATACGAGGTATCTGAAGAGAGTTTAAGACGGACATACGAGGTGTCTGAAGAGAGTTTGAGACGGACATACGAGGTATCTGAAGAGAGTTTGAGACGGACATACGAGGTATCTGAAGAGAGTTTAAGACGGACATACGAGGTATCTGAAGAGAGTTTGAGACGGACATACAAGGTATCTGAAGAGAGTTTAAGACGGACATACGAGGTATCTGAAGAGAGTTTGAGACGGACATACGAGGTATCTGAAGAGAGTTTAAGATGGACATACGAGGTGTCTGAAGAGAGTTTGAGACGGACATACGAGGTATCTGAAGAGAGTTTGAGACGGACATACGAGGTATCTGAAGTGAGTTTAAGACGGACATACGAGGTGTCTGAAGAGAGTTTGAGACGGACATACGAGGTGTCTGAAGAGAGTTTGAGACGGACATACGAGGTATCTGAAGAGAGTTTGAGACGGACATACGAGGTATCTGAAGAGAGTTTGAGACGGACATACGAGGTATCTGAAGAGAGTTTGAGACGGACATACGAGGTATCTGAAGAGAGTTTGAGACGGACATACGAGGTATCTGAAGGGAGTTTGAGACGGACATACGAGGTATCTGAAGAGAGTTTGAGACGGACATACGAGGTATCTGAAGAGAGTTTGAGACGGACATACAAGGTGTCTGAAAGATTTGGAATTGATGGCACTAGACAGGACAACTTGATGTCTATTTCTTGACAACATGTGCTCTACAGTGAGCTGAAAGGGATTGATTGATTGATTGATTGACATGCAATACAATCACAAGATTGTACCAAGAAATGTTTTTAATTATTGAAAATGGCTTGGCTTCGTTCGCTCTCAATCTCCCGCTACCAAGCCCTGAAAGGGCTTAAGTAGCAGAATGTAATCCAGAGAACGGAATGCGTTGTATCGTAGTTTACAGCTTGACTGCGATATTTGCACCTTTCGGTCCAACACATCCGACTTCAGCAAGCATTTTATGAGTACCAGGTTAGCATTCCCTCTTCGATCCCTTCTCCTTAGCCAGTCTACCCTGTTGCAGCCTGTTATCCAGGATCACCGCGTGGAGGTGTAGAAGGGTCTTGGCAGCTCTGGATCGCTGACCCTGACACTAGCAGTCAGCTATGGGTCGATGACCACTGCAGCTCATGCGCTGCTCAGCATCTTGATCCCAATTATAGAAAGTGACAAAGAATACTCACGTGTGTGTGTAAGTTAACTGATGCTCGTCCGGCATACTGGGCCATCTTGTGTCGGAAGTTCAAATTGTTGCACAAGCTCTGAGTACAGGAGCAAATAAACAAGGAGAGTCAGAAACATGGGGAGAGTCAGGAACATGGGGAGAGTCAGGAACATGGGGAGAGTCAGGAACATGAGTCAGCAACATGAGTCAGGAACATGATGAATAAGGAACATGATGAATAAGGAACACGATGAGTCAGGAACATGATGAGTCAGGAACATGGGGAGAGTCAGGAACATGGGGAGAGTCAGGAATATGTGGAGAATCAGGAACATGAGTCGGCAACATGAGTCAGGAACATGAGTCAAGAACATGATGAATAAGGAACATGGAGAGAGTAAGGAACATGGGGAGAGTCAGGAACATGGGGAGAGTCAGGAACATGGGGAGAGTCAGGAATATGGGGAGAATCAGGAACATGAGTCAGCAACATGAGTCAGGAACATGATGAATAAGGAACATGATGAGTCAGGAACATGATGAGTCAGGAACATGATGAGTCAGGAACATGGGGAGAGTCAAGAACAAATAAATGAGAACCAAAACAAATATACACACATATGATAACGGAGAATGGAAGATGGAAACAACCGCTGGGGAGATAGGTGCACCATCGCAGATCAAAACCAGTCGAACCTGCAATTAGGTGAACCGTGTTCTTGGTGCCATCACCAGAACTGCCAAGACATGGACCCCCGAGGGTGGTCAGGGCAGAGCTACCGGATAGACTAGCTGGCCCCATGCCCAACTCTTCGAAGTCGCCTCTTCTTCTTCGTCGATCAACTGATGCTAAGCCCCTAGCCCGGTGAGGTTCATGAAGGAAGCTGCGTTTCAGGTCTTCGCCAGTCCCCCACAGCTTTTCTAGCATGGTCGCTTCCACCATGCCAGATTGCCTCTCTTTAGTCTGTATAAGTGGGGCAGTCCTGTTCTGGTGTTTGCTTGGGTGCTCCACAATCGCACGTGATGGTGTCTCAGACCAATTCTGTGGAGGTGGGCCTTGCATCTACAATGTCCTGTTTTGATCTGAAGATCTTTGCCTGTTCATCTCTGCCAAGTTTGTCTTTGCTGTCATTTTCTGGCTTGTATTCTTTGAGCTGGTCTCTCCATTCCGTCCTCGTGGATTGTTTGATGAGTGTCTTTGCTTCTTTACAGCTCCGTGGATGGTTAGTCTGTGTGCCTTTGCAAGCTCATCTGCTTTCTTGTTACCAAGTATACTAGTAGACCAGAATCCAATGTAGGACTAAATCTGTTTTTTTAGAACAGCAATCCAATGTTATATTTTACTTCGTGCGAGAGTATCTCATTTGGGGCTTGAGATGGCTTGAAGTGCGCTCCTAGAGTCTTGTTTGGGGCTTGAGATGGCTTGAGGTGCGCTCCTAGAGTCTTGTTTGGGGCTTGAGATGGCTTGATGTGCGCTCCTAGAGTCTTGTTTGGGGCTTGAGATGGCTTGATGTGCGCTCCTAGAGTCTTGTTTGGGGCTTGAGATGGCTTGATGTGCGCTCCTAGAGTCTTGTTTGGGGCTTGAGATGGCTTGATGTGCGCTCCTAGAGTCTTGTTTGGGGCTTGAGATGGCTTGAGGTGCGCTCCTAGAGTCTAGTTTGGGGCTTGAGATGGCTTGAGGTGCGCTCCTAGAGTCTTGTTTGGGGCTTGAGGTACGCTCCTACTGTCTGTCTTGTTTGGGGCTTGAGGTACGCTCCTAGAGTCTTGTTTGGGGCTTGAGTTATGCTCCTAGAGTCTATCTTGTTTGGGGCTTGAGGTACTCTCCTAGAGTCTTGTTTGGAGCTTGAGATGGCTTGAGGTATGCTCCTAGAGTCTTGTTTGGGGCTTGAGGTACGCTCCTAGAGTCTTGTTTGGAGCTTGAGGTATGCTCCTAGAGTCTTGTTTGGAGCTTGAGATGGCTTGAGGTACAATCCTAGAGTCTTGTTTGGAGCTTGAGATGGCTTGAGGTACGCTCCTAGAGTCTTGTTTGGAGCTTGAGATGGCTTGAGGTACGCTCCTAGAGTCTTGTTTGGAGCTTGAGATGGCTTGAGGTACGCTCCTAGAGTCTTGTTTGGGGCTTGAGATGGCTTGAGGTACGCTCCTAGAGTCTTGTTTGGGGCTTGAGGTATGCTCCTAGAGTCTTGTTTGGGGCTTGAGGTACGCTCCTAGAGTCTTGTTTGGGGCTTGAGGTACGCTCCTAGTCTTGTTTGGGGCTTGAGGCATGCTCCTAGAGCCTTGTTTGGGGCTTGGGGTACGCTCCTAGAGTCTTGTTTGGGGCTTGAGGTACGCTCCTAGAGTCTTGTTTGGAGCTTGAGATGGCTTGAGGTACGCTCCTAGAGTCTTGTTTTGTGCTTGAGGTACGCTCCTAGAGTCTTGTTTGGGGCTTGAGGTACGCTCCTAGAGTCTTGTTTTGGGCTTGATGTACGCTCCTAGTCTTGTTTGAGGCTTGAGGCATGCTCCTAGAGCCTTGTTTGGGGCTTGAGGTACGCTCCTAGAGTCTTGTTTGGGGCTTGAGGTACGCTCCTAGAGTCTTGTTTGGGGCTTGAGATACGCTCCTAAAGCCTTGTTTGGGCTTGAGGTACGCTCCTAGAGTCTTGTTTGGGGCTTGAGGCATGCTCCTAGAGTCTTGTTTGGGGCTTGAGGTACGCTCCAAGTCTTGTTTGGGGCTTGAAGCATGCTCCTAGAGCCTTGTTTGGGGCTTGAGGTACGCTCCTAGAGTCTTGTTTGGGGCTTGAGGTACGCTCCTAGTCTTGTTTGGGGCTTGAGATGGCTGGAAGTGCGCTCCTAGAGTCTTGTTTGGGGCTTGAGATGGCTTGAGGTGCGCTCCTAGAGTCTTGTTTCTGGCTTGAGATGGCTTGATGTGCGCTCCTAGAGTCTTGTTTGGGGCTTGAGATGGCTTGATGTGCGCTCCTAGAGTCTTGTTTGGGGCTTGAGGTACGCGCCTAGAGTCTTGTTTGGAGCTTGAGGTATGCTCCTAGAGTCTTGTTTGGAGCTTGAGATGGCTTGAGGTACGCTCCTAGAGTCTTGTTTGGAGCTTGAGATGGCTTGAGGTACGCTCCTAGAGTCTTGTTTGGAGCTTGAGATGGCTTGAGGTACGCTCCTAGAGTCTTGTTTGGAGCTTGAGATGGCTTGAGGTACGCTCCTAGAGTCTTGTTTGGGGCTTGAGATGGCTTGAGGTACGCTCCTAGAGTCTTGTTTGGGGCTTGAGGTATGCTCCTAGAGTCTTGTTTGGGGCTTGAGGTACGCTACTAGAGTCTTGTTTGGGGCTTGAGGTACGCTCCTAGTCTTGTTTGGGGCTTGAGGCATGCTCCTAGAGCCTTGTTTGGGGCTTGGGGTACGCTCCTAGAGTCTTGTTTGGGGCTTGAGGTACGCTCCTAGAGTCTTGTTTGGAGCTTGAGATGGCTTGAGGTACGCTCCTAGAGTCTTGTTTGGGGCTTGAGGTACGCTCCTAGAGTCTTGTTTGGGGCTTGAGGTACGCTCCTAGTCTTGTTTGAGGCTTGAGGCATGCTCCTAGAGCCTTGTTTGGGGCTTGAGGTACGCTCCTAGAGTCTTGTTTGGGGCTTGAGGTACGCTCCTAGAGTCTTGTTTGGGGCTTGAGGTACGCTCCTAGAGCCTTGTTTGGGGCTTGCGGTGCGCTCCTAGAGTCTTGTTTGGGGCTTGAGGCATGCTCCTAGAGTCTTGTTTGGGGCTTGAGGTACGCTCCTAGTCTTGTTTGGGGCTTGAAGCATGCTCCTAGAGCCTTGTTTGGGGCTTGAGGTACGCTCCTAGAGTCTTGTTTGGGGCTTGAGGTACGCTCCTAGTCTTGTTTGGGGCTTGAGATGGCTGGAAGTGCGCTCCTAGAGTCTTGTTTGGGGCTTGAGATGGCTTGAGGTGCGCTCCTAGAGTCTTGTTTCTGGCTTGAGATGGCTTGATGTGCACTCCTAGAGTCTTGTTTGGGGCTTGAGATGGCTTGATGTGCACTCCTAGAATCTTGTTTGGGGCTTGAGATGGCTTGATGTGCGCTCCTAGAGTCTTGTTTGGGGCTTGAGATGGCTTGAGGTGCGCTCCTAGAGTCTTGTTTGGGGCTTGAGATGGCTTGAGGTGCGCTCCTAGAGTCTTGTTTGGGGCTTGAGGTACGCTCCTACAGTCTGTCTTGTTTGGGGCTTGAGGTACGCTCCTAGAGTCTTGTTTGGGGCTTGAGTTATGCTCCTAGAGTCTATCTTGTTTGGGGCTTGAGGTACTCTCCTAGAGTCTTGTTTGGAGCTTGAGATGGCTTGAGGTATGCTCCTAGAGTCTTGTTTGGGGCTTGAGTTACGCTCCTAGAGTCTTGTTTGGAGCTTGAGGTATGATCCTAGAGTCTTGTTTGGAGCTTGAGATGGCTTGAGGTACGCTCCTAGAGTCTTGTTTGGAGCTTGAGATGGCTTGAGGTACGCTCCTAGAGTCTTGTTTGGAGCTTGATATGGCTTGAGGTACGCTCCTACAGTCGTTTAGGGTTTGAGGTACGCTCCTAGAGTCTTGTTTGGGGCTTGAGGTACGCTCCTAGAATCTTGTTTGGAGCTTGAGATGGCTTGAGGTACGCTCCTAGAGTCTTGTTTGGAGCTTGAGATGGCTTGAGGTACGCTCCTAGAGTCTTGTTTGGGGCTTGAGGTACGCTCCTAGAGTCTTGTTTGGAGCTTGAGATGGCTTGAGGTACGCTCCTAGAGTCTTGTTTGGGGTTTGAGGTACGCTCCTAGAGTCTTGTTTGGGGCTTGAGGTACGCTCCTAGAATCTTGTTTGGAGCTTGAGATGGCTTGAGGTACGCTCCTAGAGTCTTGTTTGGAGCTTGAGGTACGCTCCTAGAGTCTTGTTTGGGGCTTGAGGTACGCTCCTAGAGTCTTTTTTGGGGCTTGAGGTACGCTCCTAGAGTCTTGTTTGGGGCTTGAGGTACGCTCCTAGAGTCTTGTTTGGAACTTGAGATGGCTTGAGGTACGCTCCTAGAGCCTTGTTTGGAGCTTGAGATGGCTTGAGGTACGCTCCTAGAGTCTTGTTTGGGGCTTGAGCTATGCTCCTAGAGTCTTGTTTGGGGCTTGAGGTACGCTCCTAGAGTCTTGTTTGGGGCTTGAGGTACGCTCCTAGTCTTGTTTGGGGCTTGAGGCATGCTCCTAGAGCCTTGTTTGGGGCTTGAGGTACGCTCCTAGAGTCTTGTTTGAGGCTTGAGGTACGCTCCTATAGTCTTGTTTGGGGCTTGAGGTACACTCCTAGAGTCTTGTTTGGGGCTTGAGGTACGCTCCTAGTCTTGTTTGGGGCTTGAGGTACGCTCCTAGAGTCTTGTTTGGGGCTTGAGGCATGCTCCTAGAGTCTTGTTTGGGGCTTGAGGTACGCTCCTAGAGTCTTGTTTGGGGCTTGATGCACGCTCCTAGTCTTGTTTGGGGCTTGATGTACGCTCCTAGAGTCTTGTTTGGGGCTTGAGGTACGCTCCTAGAGTCTTGTTTGGGGCTTGATGTACGCTCCTAGTCTTGTTTGGGGCTTGAGGTACACTCCTAGAGTCTTGTTTGGGGCTTGGGGTACGCTCCTAGAGTCTTGTTTGGGGCTTGAGGTACGCTCCTAGTCTTGTTTGGGGCTTGAGGCATGCTCCTAGAGTCTTGTTTGGGGCTTGAAGCATGCTCCTAGAGTCTTGTTTGGAGCTTGAGATGGCTTGAGGTACGCTCCTAGTCTTGTTTGGGGCTTGAGGCATGCTCCTAGTCTTGTTTGGGGCTTGAGGCATGCTCCTAGAGTCTTGTTTGGAGCTTGAGATGGCTTGAGGTACGCTCCTAGTCTTGTTTGGGGCTTGAGGCATGCTCCTAGTCTTGTTTGGGGCTTGAGGTACGCTCCTAGAGTCTTGTTTGGGGCTTGAGGCATGCTCCTAGAGCCTTGTTTGTGGCTTGAGGTACGCTCCTAGAGTCTTGTTTGGGGCTTGAGGTACGCTCCTAGAGTCTTGTTTGGGGCTTGAGGCATGCTCCTAGAGCCTTGTTTGGGGCTTGAGATGGCTTGAGGTACTCTCCTAGAGTCTGGTCTTGTTTAGGGCTTGAGGTACGCTCGTTGAGTGTGTCAAAATGGTTTTTTCCTTGAAGTTCTGTTTTGGCTGATAAGAATCTGGTCACCTCTTTCGACATGCCTAGCAGGTTGCTGTGTAACTATTCCTTCTTTCCCACCTTTCGGGCCCCAGCTATACACAGACTTGGAAGTCTGGAAGTGATCGTCAAACTGTATAAAGCTTTAGTTAGACCTAGATTGGAGTACTGTGTACAGGTGTGGAGTCCTTATCATAGAGGGGACATAAACATGCTAGAAAGAATACAAAAAAGAGCGACAAAGATGATAGTGGGATTCCAGAATTACAGTTATGAGGAACGACTCAGAAAAACCGGCCTACAGTGTCTCGAAGAGAGAAGAATTCGTGGTGACTTAATGCAGGTTTATAAGATGATCAGAGGAATCGATAAATTAGACTATAACAAGTTTTTTAAAATACAGCCACCTACAATAACACGAGGGCATAGCTACAAGCTGATTAAAGAGAGGTCCAGGTTAGATATTAGGAAATATTTTTTTAGTCAGAGAGTGGTGTCTGCTTGGAATGCATTGCCAGGGGAGGTAGTGGAGGCAGGGACAGTTAATGCATTTAAGAATAAACTGGATGCGCATAGATTTTAGAGCAAGGTGATGTAAAATGTAACTAGTTGTATACAGACTCTGCAGGGTCTTCTAAACCAGTATAAAGATGTTAAGTTAAGTTAAGACACTTTCACAAATGCAGGTGACAGCAATTTGAGAGACAGTGTCAAAATGAATGTGAAATCATGACCACATGGCAGGTCCTACCTGAATCTTGGTCTTGTCCAACAGATCCGAGTAGGATGAATCTGCAGCAATACTAACAGCCAGGAGTCTGTGAGCTATGATATCTGAATATCTGAAATATCGATATCGGACAGAGAGAAATATATTACCCACAGGTCTGTTATCACATCGTGTTATCACGGAAATCTTGAATAATAATAATATTATACTGGTCACAGTGGTCTCGAGGTACGGTGGCCAGCCTCGGGCGCAGGAGGTCGCAGGTTCAAATCATATTGAAGGCCTGATTTTGTTCATGTGGAACTTCTGATAAAAATTCCCCCGATCTCCAGGTAGTGAAGTTGGACTCCCATGTTCAGTGTCGAGCACATTAAAAATCCTTTGACAGTAATCGAAAAGAGTCGGTTTACCGGCCACTGCCTGGACAAAATTCAAAAATTCAAGAGAAAAATTTACCAAAATTAATTGTACCTCCCCGATGGACTAGTAAGCCGCAGAAAGTTTAAAATAACACCGGACATGGTTGGGTATTTTGTTAAGAGCAGCAGCATAAATGGTGCCTAACAGGCTGCGGGTCTACTTTGCTTTAGTGTTTTAGTATATTAAGATAGACTCACACATGGGTTAACCACCATCTGTAGCAGAGTAATAAGCTGCTCAAGCCTAGTCCATTAAGTTGAAAATCCTCCTCCCGGCTACATCCAGCTCATGCCAGAGCTGGGACCTGCATAGGGGTATCTGCCCATGTAGAGGTATAGGTCGACTAAGACTCGGACTAAAACATGGTCATTAATATGAGGGGGGCTCAGTGGTATCAAGGCAAGGTGTCTGCCTTGAGTGCTGGAGGTCCTGGGTTTGAATCACGGCGGAGACTGTGATTTTATTCTTGGTAGTGAGATCGGACCCCTCGTCTCTGGGTAGTGAGGTGGACCACCTGGTATCTGGGTAGTGAGGTGGACTACCTGGTCTCTGGGTAGTGAGATCGGACCCCTGGTCTCTGGGTAGTGAGGTCGGACCCCTGATCTCTGAGTAGTGAGGTCGGACCCGTGATCTCTGAGTAGTGAGATCGGACCCCCTGGTCTCTGGGTAGTGAGGCGGACCCCTAGTCTCTGGGTAGTGAGGTCGGACCATTGGTCTCTGGATAGTGAGGTCAGACCCCTGATCTCTGGGTAGTGAGGTGGACCCCTGATCTCTGGGTAGTGAGGTCGGACCCCTGGTCTCTGGGTAGTGAGATCGGACCCCTGGTCTCTGGGTAGTGAGGTCGGACCCCTGGTTTCTGGGTAGTGAGGTCGGACCCCTGGTCTCTGGGTAGTGAGATCGGACCCCTGGTCTCTGGGTAGTGAGGTTGGACCCCTGGTCTCTGGGTAGTGAGGTCGGACCATTGGTCTCTGGGTAGTGAGGTCAGACCCCTGATCTCTGGGTAGTGAGGTGGACCCCCTGGTCTCTGGGTAGTGAGGTCGGACCCCTGATCTCTGGGTAGTGAGGTCGGACCCCTGGTCTCTGGGTAGTGAGATCGGACCCCTGGTCTCTGGGTAGTGAGGTCGGACCCCTGGTTTCTGGGTAGTGAGGTCGGACCCCTGGTCTCTGGGTAGTGAGATCGGACCCCTGGTCTCTGGGTAGTGAGGTTGGACCCCTGGTTTCTGGGTAGTGAGGTCAGACCCCTGGTCTCTGGGTAGTGAGGTCGGACCCCTGGTCTCTGGGTAGTGAGGTCGGACCCCTGGTCTCTGGGTAGTGAGGTCGGACCCCTGTTCTCTGGGTAGTGAGGTCAGACCCCTGATCTCTGGGTAGTGAGGTGGACCCCCTGGTCTCTGGGTAGTGAGGTCGGACCCCTGATCTCTGGGTAGTGAGGTCGGACCCCTGGTCTCTGGGTAGTGAGATCGGACCCCTGGTCTCTGGGTAGTGAGGTCGGACCCCTGGTTTCTGGGTAGTGAGGTCGGACCCCTGGTCTCTGGGTAGTGAGATCGGACCCCTGGTCTCTGGGTAGTGAGGTTGGACCCCTGGTTTCTGGGTAGTGAGGTCAGACCCCTGGTCTCTGGGTAGTGAGGTCGGACCCCTGGTCTCTGGGTAGTGAGGTCGGACCCCTGGTCTCTGGGTAGTGAGGTCGGACCCCTGTTCTCTGGGTAGTGAGGTCGGACCCCTGATCTCTGGGTAGTGAGATCGGTTCAGTGTTGAGCACGTTAAAAATATAGTGAAAGTTTAAAATCGAAAAGAGTAGACTTAACGGCTGCTGCCCGTACAAAAAATTCAAGTTAAAAATCTACAAATTATTTGTATCTTCCCACAGATCTAGTAAGGCACAGGAAGTTGTGACAATACTTACTACATACAGCCGAAGCATTTGGCTACTTGCCAACAGACACTGACATGCCCGTTTGAATACCAGTATTCCAAGTTAATGTTTCTTTTAAAATGACTTAGGCTAATCGCAAGGGATGGTGGCGACAACGCCAGGATTGAGAGATCTTTTGCCGTCGTTTAAAGTCCAACACTTGACACTTTAATTAGACCCTTTATGTTACCCATAACGTACCTTCTGATTGGCGAGGTAAAGTGGGTGTAGATGGGAGTAGCCAGGCCGTAGTGCATGTACTCCGTTGGTTGCAGCATGCCACTACAGAAGTACACAGCCTGCATCATACATCTTGTGGTCATGATACGCAGCATGGTGTTGAAGTATGGATTCTCTGCGACCACGGCAACATCCAGGCTGTCGGCCAGGCCCTTTCCGGACGTCACGTCAATCTTAAACCCCTGCCAATGAAGAACGGTTGACAACAAGTTCACAGCATGGAGTACACGAGGGTTAAACATAATGGCAATGTAAGGTACAACTTACTGTATGGCTGTTAAATACTAGGTATGAGATAAGAGTTTCTGTTTCTAAGAATCGACGTCACTGCACTCCCGGCATACCCATAGGTGCTCAGTCTCTCTCAGCAAATGGTGCAGGGTCTGGATGCTGATGGTCCCTGTAGCTCGCTGGTTGTACACTCTCCTGCTCCGTCCTCTCATACGCCCTACTCCGCTCGAACCTTGTTTGTCGAAACTTTGCAGCTTGGGGATTGCTGGTTTATATATTTCAGTATCCTCATCCAACAGACGGTCGTTGATTGATTTCAAAATGTCACTTCTATCCATCCCTAATGTGCCCATGACGGGAGCTTGTGAAGCCAAGATGTCAGCTCTTTCGTTGCCCTGAACCCCAGCATGACCAGTACAGTAGATCTATGTCAACCCCTGGAGGTTTGAGACCTCAACAGCTGCTATCCACTCACACCTCAGCCATTCTTTCTGTACCTTGCGAGTCTGTCACGATGACTGTCCTTGTTGAAGGTGTCTCAGTAATCCATCTCATCGCTGAGGTCACTGCTTCCATCTCTATTTTCAAACTGGAGGTTGTTGACATGTATACACCACTCCCCTCAGCAACGACCTGTCCCCTCACTCTAGCAGAGAAGCCTCAGCCTGATGTCCCACTCAGCGACGACCTGTCCTCTCACTCTAGCCGAGAAGCCTCAGCCTGATGTCCCACTCAGCGACGACCTGTCCTCTCACTCTAGCAGAGAAGCCTCAGATGTCCCACTCAGCGACGACCTGTCCTCTCACCCTAGCCGAGAAGCCTCAGATGTCCCACTCAGCGACGACCTGCCCACTCAGTTATCAGCTGATTCGCCTCGAACTGCTCTATTATTGTCCAATTCTCGACATTCTTTGCCCAAGGTTATGATGATTGATACTCTGGTACTCTGTCATTCTATCACAAGTGTGGACCCATTCTTCACCCTTTGCCTTATTAGGGGTTATGTGGATATGGATGACAGTTTAGAGTCTATCAATGACTGTCTGTTAGATGATGGCACTGCAATAGATGAATCCGCAATTCATACCGCAGATCTTTGATATCGAACGAGGTTCGAGAGAACTGGGGCATAAAAGAGGATGGACAGAAGTGTGAACAACCAAAGAGCTGCAAGAACCATCAGTATCCACACTGTTCGGCATTTACTGAGAGACTGAACACCTATGGATATGCCTGGAGTGCAGTGAAGACAACTCTTAGAAAGAGAAGAGAACAGAACAGAAAAATGAAGAACATCAACAATAAAACAGGTACAGACTTTCATAGAAGTGTTCTAGTGCAGAATAGAGATATTGGAATAGTGTGACGAACACAGAGTAAGTGTCCGAACTCTTTAAATAGCATTCAATCAGAATAGAGAGATTGGAATGGTGTGATGAACACAGATTAAGTGTCCGAACTCTTTAAATAGCATTCAATCAGAATAGAGAGATTGGAATGGTGTGATGAACACAGAGTAAGTGTCCGAACTCTTTAAATAGCATTTAATCAGAATAGAGAGATTGGAATAGTGTGACGAACACAGATTAAGTGTCCGAACTCTTTAAATAGCATTCAATCAGAATAGAGAGATTGGAATAGTGTGACGAACACAGATTAAGTGTCCGAACTCTTTAAATAGCATTCAATCAGAATAGAGAGATTGGAATGGTGTGACGAACAAAGATTAAGTGGCCGAACCCTTTAACGTTTTCCATTCCAACGACGTTAGATTACGACGATTTAGCTCCTTTCCACTGGCGTTTCATGCCGCCAGCTCTAGGGTCATCACTTTATCGTATATAAACTAACGGGTTACTGTAACCGAAACGGCTGAACATACGGCTCTTTTGATTGTGGAGAGTTCCAACTTTCGTCATGCACGGTTAGACGAAAATAATGGCGAGTTTTGAATTTGTTTTAGATTTTGGAAAGGATTTCTTCTGTTTTTCACTATGATTTGAAGATCAGCCCATTATTGAGAATGGGGGAGTTAGAGTTTCTGTAACTGATTTTTCTGAGATAGATCTATTTAGTTTATGTAGATACAATAATTATGTTTATAACTTAACTAGAGAAGAGCAAGTCATCATCTTCAGACTGAGAACTGGGTATAACAGACAAGGGTCATCTTTACAACAAAATGAGGATCGGGACAGATGACAGGTGCCCATGTGGGGAGCATACCCTGACCGTGGAACACATCCTGCAAAGCTGCACACTCACGCAGGAACAGAGAGAATAATACTGTCCTCGTGAGACAGATACGAGAAAAAAGCTGGATGGAGACGAAACAGCCTTACAAACAACGGTGATCTTTGTAAGAGAAACCGGAACCTTGATCTGAGGATGAACGACGAAGAAGAATTATGTTTATAGTTGAAGTGACAGACATAGCCATTACGGAAAACATCGATAGTAGTATTAGTACATTTTTCATAAATTTAAACAATTTTATTCCAAATACGGATGAGTATATGTTTGTGCTATTTTTCAGCACTATCACCGTCATCTTCTTGTATCTCAGAAACTAACGTACACACAATAACACCAACAAGTTCTTTATTAATATATGTCTCTAGATACAATCACAAAAAAATTGTGACAAAAGACATTTTTAAAAAAATAAGATGTTCCGAAAATCAACAACCACGTCAGGGCGCGATCTGCTGAAAAATTATGCAGATACAGGAAATTTTATAAACTGGAAATCAGAATGTTAAATACCATTCAATTAGGATTGTTGGCCCACAAAACATCCGTTGCCATCTGACGTGACCTAAATCCACACCTGCATTTCACTGTCACTTAAGCGACTAACGTTCAGTGTTCTGGAATTACTGTAAGTATGGCTCAATTCTGTGCCCATGCACAGCTTTTTGTTTAACAAAGAGTTATTTCTGTGTTGCCCGTATTTATGCTTCTAGTAAATTTATAAACTTGTGTGATGAATTATGGACTTACGAGCCGTGAAATGATTTATTATTTGATCAGGTCAATGATCATGCATCTGGATTACATGTGGGCATTTAATCCAAGTTCGATTTAAATTTGATTAGCACACAGAAGAAAGTGAAGGCGAGTAAATGGAATAAAAAAATGTTATGGCATTTCCCTCTCCCCATCTTATTATTTGTCGTTCGTTCTCAATCTCTTGCTACCAAATCCCGAAAAGGGCTCTGCAAATAGCAGAATGTTGTCCGGAGAACAGGATGCATTGTGTATAGTTTACAGCTTGACTGAGATATTTGCACATTTCGGTCTGACACATCCGACTTCAGCAGGCATTTGTGGGTATCTGGTTAGCCATCCGTCTTCGATCCTTTCTCCTTAGCCAGTCTGCCCTGCTGCAGCCTGTTATCCAGGATCACCGCATGGAGGTGTAGAAGGGTCTTGGCAGCTTTGGGTCGCTGGCCCTGATGCTAGCAGTCATCTCTGGGTTGCTGGCCCTGAAGCTAGCAGCCATCTTTGGGTCCCAGACCGCTACAGCTCATGCACTGCTTAGCATTTTGATTCCCTCGCTCCTCATGAACTAAAAAAATAAAAATGTCTGCTGAAATCAGAGGCATTGGACCAAAGAGTACAAAGTTATTTTGTTTGATAAAATTAAACAGGTGTGTGTGTGTTTTTTTATCCTACCTTTGAGGCAGCAGCTTTGATGAGAGGATCAAAATTAGCCACAGGTGGAGCAGGATGGCGACGGAGTAGAGCACAGTCTGGGAAGTCTTGCTGGATCTTCTCTGCGACGGCAATGTTTGCCAGGAGCATAAACTCTTCCACCATCGAGTTTGTTTCCCTGCGTAAAGAAACGAACAATTTTGTTTAAATTCATTGTCATAAGTAGGATTTAAACCTTCATCCCTTAACCTTTGAGCACCGATCACACGGCCTGTAAAACCCCATTTCCCTTTGCTCCCGAGAAAAGGTTGACATCTGAGGAAAGCTATTTACTATGACAAAACTATGTGCTCTAATTCCATTATTCATCTCAGACTGACTGACCTGATCATCTCCAATGTGCCTACTTGTTATGCCAGTAAATTGTGGAATATATTTATTGAAGAACATCACATATCAAATGTACTTGATACATTTTGTAGAGAGTACTTACAGCGCACTGGACTTCCGTGACACAAGACAGGGTCCACTGGAGACGAAGTTGGGACCCGTAGCTACTGTAATAATCTTGGCTTCCGTCTTATCTCCCACTCCGTTTCATTTAACCCTGTCCAATAAACACACTCCTACACAACTTTCATACACGCCCTCTAAGTGAGGTCGTTCCATTGCACTTTGGCGGGGTTGACCTCTGAGATCGCATAGGTACATACAGACGCACAACCATCCAGCGGGGGCTCAGCAGTTTCTAGGCAAGGTGTCCGACTCAGGTGTCACGTGGTGGGGGAGGCGGGGGGGGGGGGGGAGACTTAGGTCCCGCGTGGCGCGGGGGCACTCAGGTGTCACGTGGTGGGGGTGGGGGAGACTCAGGTTTCACGTGGCGGGGGCAACTCAGGTGTCACGTGGCGGGTGGACTCAGGTGTCACGTGGCGGGGGGGGGGGGGGGGGGGGGGGGGGGGACTCCGGTGTCACGTGGCGGGGGGGGGGGGGGGGGACTCCGGTGTCACGTGGCGGGGGGGGGGGGGCTCCGGTGTCACGTGGCGAGGGGGACTTAGGTGTCACGTGGCGGGGGGGACTCAGGTGTCACGTGGCAGGGGGGACTCAGTTGTCTCGAGGTAGGTGTCCGCCTCGGTGTCGAAGGTCACGGGTTTGAATCACAGTGGAAACTGGAATTTTATCACGTTAATTTTCTGGTAAAACTTCCTCCAATCTCTGGGTACTGAGATACGAAGAAGAAGAGGAAGATCGGACTCCTGTGTTCAGTGTCGAACCCGTTTCGCAGTTAGAAAAAAATAAGAATAGGTTTAACGGCAGCTGCTCTGACAAAATGTTAAAAACCTATCCAATTTATTTGTACCTTCCCCCAGGCCTAGTAAGTTTAAAATACCCACTATAGATAGCCAATAGCATTTGGCCACCTGGCAACAGACATTAACATGCCTGTTTGAATACCAAGATTTCCAAGTATGTAAAACTGTTACCTCAGCTCTTTGGTCTGAACATCCACGGGGTCACTGGTTTCGCTGTCAACATAAAATCTGACCTCTGTCGATGCCAGGCTGAGAGCTCTGAAAGATTCAACGAAACAAGAAATTTCAGACTCGGTGTTCTCAATAAAAAAAAGCACACACAAGAAAAGACAGGAACTGTGATACAGTGTGTCGAAACAAGAAAAACCAGACTCTGAGATCTGATTAACAAAAACAACCAGACTCTGAGATCTGATTAACAAAAACAACCAGACTCTGAGATCTGATTAACAAAAACAACCAGACTCTGAGATCTGATTAACAAAAACAACCAGACTCTGAGATCTGATTAACAAAAAGAAATGGTTTGGTTTAGAGAAGTGGTTTGATTCAGAGAAGTAGTTGGACAAATGGTTTGGTTCAGAGAAGTGGTTGGACAAATGGTTTGGTCCAGAGAAGTGGTTGGAGAGATGGTTTGGTTCAGAGAAGTGGTTGGAGAGATGGTTTGGTTCAGAGAAGTGGTTGGACAAATGGTTTGGTTCAGAGAAGTGGTTGGAGAGATGGTTTGGTTCAGAGATGTGATTTGTTTGTTATATTAATTCGTTATTTGTACCTGTTAAAGGTCTAGTGGCCGTGATGCAAGTATCACTTTATTTTTTGTCTTGGTACGGTCACTGAGCCATGACCTATATGTGTTGTTGTCCTGGTACGGTCACTGAGCCATGATCTATATGTGTTGTTGTCCTGGTACGGTCACTGAGCCATGACCTTTATGTTGTTGTCCTGGTATGGTCACTGAGCCATGACCTTTATGTTGTTGTCCTGGTACGGTCACTGAGCCATGACCTATGTGTTGTTGTCCTGGTATGGTCACTGAGCCATGACCTATGTGTTGTTGTCCCGGTATGGTCACTGAGCCATGACTTATGTGTTGTTGTCCTGGTATGGTCACTGAGTCATGACCTATATGTTGCTGTCCTGATATGGTCACTGAGCCATGACCTATGTGTTGTTGTCCTGGTACGGTCACTGAGCCATGACCTATTTGTGTTGTTGTCCTGGTGCCGTGACCTATACACGTTTCTATAGACTGAAAAATATTTAAGGACTCACTTACCCATTATCCATTCGTTTTCTCTTTAGAATTTTGGCCAGTCCGTTGAGGCCTCGTAAGCTTACAGTCAGGTCATCTGTAGCCTGTGGGTCATCAATCCTCATCTGGGCCTCTGCATATGTTAAGGAAGCCTGGGAAAAGTTCAAAATATTTTTTTGAAAAAAGTATGCAAACAGTAATGGCCGACAGCTTATTGTGTACATCGCAGCTTCTGGAACTTTTTAGTCTAATGTGTCAGGATGGATTTACTCACTCTAGCACGGATGGAGGTCCAAATGATTGATTATTGTTCTCTTTAACCTTCTCCGCAAAATAATGACAAAACAGTTTGTTCGCTTGACATCCCGATGTCGCCAAAACAAAAAGTGGTAAAATGGCTTTTAATCATATAATGACCAAACCTAGCTACCATAGAAAAAGACAGTTTGCCATTATGGATATGTCACATCCATCTACACAGGTTTTCAACCAGTTAAAGAATTTTGTGTTGGATTACAAATAGATTTGAAGCACTTTATTATCTTCTTTAACGTGGATTGGGGCCAGCCCATTATTGAGAAGGGAAAGTTAAGTTGTAAAAGCTGAGGCAATTTCAGAAGTGTATGAATGCTCAGCATGTTAGTATTGCTGAGAATTTCAGAGTTAGGCACTTTGTCCTGCCACCTGATCCTGAAATCGATTGAATTGTCTTGCATGTCTGCTAGACAATAAATAATAATGCTTGACAGAATAAAACTACAAGATCTCAAATGTCCAAATATGTCAATAGAAGTGGTAGTAAGATGTGTCTTTTGTGTGCCATCTGAGTATGTATATATAGGCTAAACGAGAAATGCACGATAAGCAGTAGTTTGGCAAAGAAAGAATAAATCGGAACTGCGGCAGTACGGAAGGTCAAAGGCTGATAACATACAGACGGTCAAAGGCTGGTAACATTTGAAAGGTCAAAGGCTGATAACATACGGAAGGTCAAAGGCTGATAACATATGGAAGGTCAAAGGTTGATAACATACGGAAGGTCAAAGGCTGATATCATACAGAAGGTCAAATGCTGATAACCTGCAGAAGGTCAAAGGCTGATTACATGCAGAAGGTCAAAGGCTGATAACATGCAGAAGGTCAAAGGCTGATAACATACAGAACGTCAAAGGTTGATAACATATGGAAGGTCAAAGGTTAAAAACATACAGAAGGTCAAAGGCTGATAACATGCAGAAGGTCAAAGGCTGATAACATACAGAAGGTCAAAGGCTGATAACATACGGAAGGTCAAAGGATGATAACATACGGAAGGTCAAAGGATGATAACATACGGAAGGTCAAAGGCTGATAATATATGGAAGGTCAAAGGTTGATAACATACGGAAGGTCAAAGGTTGATATCATCATAATCAAACACACTCAGATACCACGCTGGGGCACAATAAAAAAGAAACCTACATTACAGCCGCAATGGCAGGAATCTTGAGCTGATTACTACGTTTGTTAGAACCATTGGTGTGGAAGGCTGAATCTAAACAAATGAAATGATGTTTACCTTGGAATCAATAATGCTCTTTGTAAATTCACAGTGTACTATTTCTGCTTCCGGAGTAATCTCCCACAAGACGGAGAAGGCAAACCTGAAACAGAAAAACTCAGTGAGACTAGTTGTACTCAAATGGTTGTCTGTGGACCAACAGCAGCCCAATGGGCCAAATAAAATTTGTATATAACACGTGCATGTTGTGTTTTATTTGTTTTCTTCGTGACTCACTTATTTTCTTCTTCTTCATTTCTTCTCAAACTCCCGCTACCGTGCCATGAAAAGTGCTTTGCAAGTAACAGGATGTAGTCCGGAGAACGGAATGAGTTGTGTCGTAGTTTACAGCTTGACTACGATATTTGCACCTTTGAGTCCGACACATCCGACTTCAGCAGGAATTTTTTGGTACCATGTTAGCCTTCCCTTTTTTATTCTTTCTCCTTTGCAAATCTGCTCTGTTGCAGCCTGTTATCCAGGATTACCACACATGCAGATGCGTAGAAGGGTCTTGGCAGCTTTGTCCCTGACGCCAGCAGTCAGCTTTGGGTGACTGACCGTGTTCATGCACTGCTCAATTGTTAAGGCAATGACTGTTTGTTGAGTACATCGAACTACTTCATTGTTGGAAATCAAATCGTGCCAGTAGATCCCACAGATGTGCCTGGTTGCACAGGTGGAAGGCCTCAAGGCGCTGCCGATCCCGTTGTAGTAATGCCCAGGTCTCAGAGAATGGGGACGATACAAGAGTATACATGAAGCCTGGTCTCCAGGGAGAGGCTCCGCTGGAACCAGACTCTGCGAAGTGAGTGCATGGATTGTGTAAGACGAGATAGAAAGGAACTAGTATTGACTCTCACCTGTTCACGGCACTTCGCAGAGAGCACAGGTTGGAGCTGAGCAGATCTGGCACCATGTCGATTCTCTGCGGAAGTATCATTGTGAGAGTAAGACATTTGGTGATTATTATATCTCAGTGTCTACTGAGCATAGTGGTAGAGCCCTTGCTTTTCACAGAAAAGGGATGCGTGTTCATAATATTTCCTATTACCATACCTAACATTGCATTTGCCTTATCACTGCTACCTGAGCTTGCTCACTCACCTTACATGTATGATCTATTATAACCCCTAAGTCCCTTTCCTTTTCTATCTTTCTAATATTGTTCTCTCCCATTCTGTAATTATGTTCTATATCGGTTCTACCCATGTTGATGACTGTACATTTATCTATATCAAACTTCCTACTCCACTCATACACTTGCTGGAGTGACAGGCATGCATCAGTACACCATACATTCATGTGTCAAATAACTTTAAAAGATTTACCCCTTTTTCTGCTAACTAAAATGGTGCATATTACTAGTGGAGCAGCTATCTTTAACCGTTCCGCAGCAGCGCCGATTCAAATTCACTGACGTCACGAAAATTGCACAACTAATGTCGATCCAAATCGACTTACGATGTGTTGCATAGCGACGGCCGTTCTAAATCAAATATAATCAAACGGCTATGTAGAAATAGTCCTGAACAATATTGCTCATTTGATTTGAGAGAGTTTCAACACTTCCGTCCTTTTGGTAAGATACAAGCAATGGTAATTTTGACATTTAGAAATGATTTCTTTTGTTTTTCACTTGTATTTGAAGATTTACCCGTTATTGAGAATGGGGAAGTTAAGTTTCTGCAACTGATCTTTATGAGGTAGATATAGTTTGTTTACGCAGATATAATTTAATTTTTTTTTGTGTTCGCCTTATGGCGGTGTGCGTTGCACTGTGGTTTTTATTTTGCGCCTGTAAGCCTAGTGCATCTGACTTCAGCATGCATTTTATGTTAGGGTCTGCTTTCTCCTGCATTTTCTAAGCGTTTGCTTCCCCGGGGTAACGGTCGGTGCTGTGATGGGGATCGAACCCAGCACCTTGGAGTTGTGAGCCGTGTCACTTAACCACTAGCCCACGTCGTCCCCTTTATGTAGATATAATAATTATGTTTATTATCGAATGTGACAGATATAGCCAATACGGTAAACATCAATAGTCCGTTTTCGTGAATTTTCGTTTTTGTCAACTAAGGGACACTGAAAGCGGGTGAGTCTATATGTTTATTCTATTTGTCAAAACTATCACCTTCATCTTTTTGTATCTCAGAAACTAACACACACACAACAAAAACACTAACACATTCGTTATCCATTTATGTCTCTACACACAAACAAATCATATCAATAGACTGTCAAATAAAAGTTACAAACTATCAAAGTCAACAACCCTAGAAAAATGTGACGTGGTGAAAAATAATGCAGCCGCAGAGGAAATAGCGTAATTTGTTGGTGTAGCGTCGTAAAGGTTAAACGGCTACTGTGACATCGTGTGGTTTATCTGCTCCATGAGATAACCTGCAGGGCACTGTTGAAGCCCTTAGCAGCGATACTGCCAACCTAGATGAAGATGGCACGGTGTGTAAATTGTGATTGCTATTTTAAGGTTTTTACTTGAAGCCTCTAGTATAAAACTAGAATAATCCAGGAGGAGAATCAACGGTAGAAGGATAACACTGACCACAACGGTAGAAGGATAACACTGACCATGTCCGTAAGATATACTGTTGTCCCTCTGTTTGCTGCCTCCTGGTCCAAGGCATTGCCAGGTCGGATAAAATGGGACACATCAGCAATATGGACACCAACCTGCCAGAAAAACACCATTCATATTAAACATTATATATAACAAAGCAACAGGAGCTGATCTTGGCTTGGCTTGGTTCGCTCTCAATCTCCCGCTACCAGACCCTGAAAGGGTTCAAGTAGCAGAATGTAGTCCAGAGAACGGAATGCGTTGTGTCGTAGTTTACAGCTTGACTGTGATATTTGCACCTTTCGGTCCAACACATCCGACTTCAGCAAGCATTTTTTTAGTACAGGGTTAGCATTCCCTCTTCGATCCCTTCTCCTTAGCCAGTCTGCCCTGCTGCAGCCTGTTATCCAGGATCACCACGTGGAGGTGTAGAAGGGTCTTGGCAGCCCTGGTTCGCTGGCCCTGACGCTAGCAGTCAGCTATGGGTCGCTGACCACTGCAGCTCATACGCTGCTCAGCGCCTTGATCCCAGAAGCTGATCTGATCATCAGATGAAGCCGCTGCCCCCCCCCCCCCCCCCCAATCCTGTAGAAACTTTAAACCACATAAATGGACAGGTCAATCAAAAGGAAGAACACCTCAACCATCTAAGAAGGAACTGATGGCATACAACAGGAGAACTTGACATGCATTTGTTGAAGACCTATGCCCCGCAGGGAGCTGAAACAGTATTGATTGATTGACATATAATATCAAATGTATACAAATGAATAAGTATATTCATATATTCTTCGTCGTTCATTCTTAAACTGTCGTTATCAAGCCCTGAAAAGGGCTTTGCAAGTAGCGGGATGTCAAGTAAAAGTCAAGTGTAAATTCAGTAGAATTAATCGCTGGTTGGAAATGGAGTTTTTGAAGACTCCATTGTACTAAGCCGCAGCCTGTGAGAGGTTGGGTGGCTAGTGCCCTTCCTTGATGTTTTTACTTTCCCTAACGCATGCGCCAGGTACTCATTTACAGCTGGTTTGACTGGAGAAATGGTCCCCGATTAAAATAACGACCCAGAGTTTTCTTAGTCTCCGGACTCGATTCGAATCAAGGCACACTGTTACCACAGAAAATAGCGAATTGCTCACTATGAACTGAGCTAACGCGCCCAGGATGTAGTCCTGTGCTATTTTCTCTAATTCTGTCCAACTTCTTGTTTCATCCTCTGGGTCTCTTCTCCATGTGTTCCTTGGCCTTCTTTTTCCATGTTGGTTCCATGACAGGAATTGCCTGGGAATACTGACTTGCGACTGTCACAAGTGTGTAGTCTATCCAACACCCCAGTTTTCCTGTCCCACCTGTATTTTGTCCCGTTGTCTCCCTCAGCAATTCTATTAATAGCATTTTGATAAGAATGCGCACCATAAATTGTTAGTGTCTTATTTTTCTACTCAGTCCCTGTGCTGGAACACACTTTGTCTACCAGTCCCCTAGCTTGTGAATGCCTTCTAGAAAAGTCATTGGTGTGACCATTATCCAATTGTGCACCTCCTCCATTACCTCATTGTCAGCTGCTCTAGGACCCGTCTGCTACACATTTTCATATAACCGAGGTCATCATAGACAATTTTGTTGCAGCTCCGAGACTCGTGTTGAAATCTACGGCTATTTCATCAATATTGACTTGCCTGTTGCCACGGACTAGCTGGCAAGTCTGCTGTTTCACTGTGCCAGTTGCCACGCTTGCTGGCAACTCCGCGGATCATCAATGACGTTTTGTCTTCCATTTTGAAAATCTGTCTCCCCATTCATATACTCTCTCCAGACTCAAACAACTGTCTCCCCATTCAAATACTCTCTCCAGACTCAAACAACTGTCTCCCCATTCATATGCTCTCTCCAGACTCAAACAACTGTCTCCCCATTCATATACTCTCTCCAGACTCAAACAACTGTCTCCCCATTCAAATACTCTCTCCAGACTCAAACAACTGTCTCCCCATTCATATACTCTCTCCTGACTCAAACAGCTGTCTCCCCATTCAAATACTCTCTCCTGACTCAAACAACTGTCTCCCCATTCATACACTCTCTCCAGACTCAAACAACTGTCTCCCCATTCATATACTCTCTCCAGACTCAAACAACTGTCTCCCCATTCATACACTCTCTCCAGACTCAAACAACTGTCTCCCCATTCATATACTCTCTCCAGACTCAAACAACTGTCTCCCCATTCGTACACTCTCTCCAGACTCAAACAGCTGTCTCCCCATTCGTACACTCTGTCCTGACTCAAACAGCTGTCTCCCCATTCGTACACTCTGTCCTGACTCAAACAGCTGTCTCCCCATTCATACACTCTCTCCAGACTCAAACAACTGTCTCCCCATTCATATACTCTCTCCAGACTCAAACAACTGTCTCCCCATTCATACACTCTCTCCAGACTCAAACAACTGTCTCCCCATTCGTACACTCTCTCCAGACTCAAACAACTGTCTCCCCATTCATATACTCTCTCCTGACTCAAACAACTGTCTCCCCATTCGTACACTCTGTCCTGACTCAAACAGCTGTCTCCCCATTCGTACACTCTGTCCTGACTCAAACAGCTGTCTCCCCATTCATACACTCTGTCCTGACTCAAACAACTGTCTCCCCATTCATATACTCTCTCCAGACTCAAACAGCTGTCTCCCCATTCGTACACTCTGTCCAGACTCAAACAGCTGTCTCCCCATTCGTACACTCTGTCCTGACTCAAACAACTGTCTCCCCATTCATACTCTCTCCCCTGACTCAAACAACTGTCTCCCCATTCATACACTCTCTCCTGACTCAAACATTGTTCTTCCACAGTGCGTCAGCAGTTAGGCAGCCATGTTGTACGCTACATTGCCCATGCCTCTTCTTCTTCTTCTTCTGCGTTCGTTCTCAATCTCCCGCTACCAATCCCTGTACAGGTCTTCGCAAGTAGCAGGATGTAGTCCGGAGAACGGAATGCGTTGTGTCGCTAGTTTACAGCTTCGCTGCGATATTTGCACTTTTCGGTCCGACACATCCGTCTTCGGCGGCTGCCCATGCCATATTGCTTGATAGTCACAACCCCTACATGGAGTATTGCTAATGAGTCATTTGTGTCCAGAAATAAGATTTTCCGTTGAACATCCTCTTACATTCACTTTCATGCTGTTACTTAATGATTGTCTCTCGTACATGTCTCTCGTACATGTCTCTCGTATTACAGAGGAAATGGTTTTTAAAAAATTGGAGGGGTTGAAAGTGAATGAATGTCCAGGTCAAGATGGTATTCATCCAAAATTGGAGGGGTTGAAAGTGAATGAATGTCCAGGTCAAGATGGTATTCATCCAAAATTGGAGGGGTTGAAAGTGAATGAATGTCCAGGTCAAGATGGTATTCATCCAAAATTGCTGTATGAAATTAGAGACCAACTAGCAAAACCATTGGCTATATTATGTTCTCAATCACTTACAAAAGGGATTATTCCACGGGATTGGAAAGATGCAGGAGTGATCCCCTTATTCAAAAAAGGCAAAAAATCAGATCCGGCAAATTATAGACCGGTGAGTTTAACGAGCATAGTCTGTAAATTGTTAGAGTCAATAATCAAAGAAAACATTGTAATGCATTTAGACAAATTTAATCTAATTAGAAATAGTCAGCATGGGTTTACCAGAGGGAGATCATGCTTAACAAATCTATTAGAATTCATGGAGGAGGTTACTAAAATCATAGATAAAGGGGAGCCAGTGGATGTTATTTATCTAGACCTTGCAAAGGCCTTTGATAGAGTACCTCATCAAAGATTATTTCGAAAGTTAAAATCACATGGAATAGGTGGGGAAGTTGCCAAATGGATTGAAAATTGGTTAACGGGAAGAAGGCAGAGGGTGGGCATAAATAAGGAGTACTCTGAGTGGAGTGAAGTGAAAAGTGGTGTGCCACAGGGCTCGGTTTTGGGACCAATTTTGTTCTTGATATATATAAATGATTTGGACATTGATATGAGATCCATGATTGCAAAATTTGCTGATGACACAAAACTATGCAGTAGTGTCTCATCTAAAGCGGAAGTGGATATATTGATGTCGGATTTAGATAAAATTCGAGAATGGTCTGTAAGCTGGCAAATGGAGTTTAATGTAGATAAATGTACAGTCATCCACATGGGTAGATCCAATATGGAACATAATTACAGAATGGGAGAAAACAATATTAGAAAGATAGATAAGGAAAGGGACCTAGGGGTTATAATAGATCATACAGGAAAGGTGAGTGAGCAAGTTAAGGTAGCAGTGAAAAAGGCAAATGCAATGTTAGGTATGATAAAAAGAAATATTAAACATAGGAGCAAGGAAGTGATCATCAAACTGTATAAAGCTTTAGTTAGACCTAGATTGGAGTATTGTGTACAGGTGTGGAGTCCTTATCATAGAGGGGACATAAACATGCTAGAAAGAACACAAAAAAGAGCGACAAAGATGATAGTGGGATTCCAGAATTACAGTTATGAGGAACGACTCAGAAAAACCGGCCTACAGTGTCTCGAAGAGAGAAGAATTCGTGGTGACTTAATGCAGGTTTATAAGATGATCAGAGGAATTAATAAATTAGACTATAACAAGTTTTTTAAAATACAGCCACCTACAATAACACGAGGGCATAGCTACAAGCTGATTAAAGAGAGGTCCAGGTTAGATATTAGGAAATATTTTTTTAGTCAGAGAGTGGTGTCTGCTTGGAATGCATTGCCAGGGGAGGTAGTGGAGGCAGGGACAGTTAATGCATTTAAGAATAAACTGGATGAGCATAGCTTTTAGAGCAAAGTGATGTAAATGTGACTGGTTGTATACAGACTCTGCAGGGTCTTCTAAACCAGTATAAAGACGTCAAGTTACATTGGAAGAGCTGTAACAGATGAGAAGGTAGTTACCAAAGAAGACTTGGTTGTTTGAAGAGAAACAACTCGTGAGCTTTTTCATGCCATTCTTATTCTTCTTCTGCTTTTGTTTTCAATTTTCTGCTACCAAGCCCCGAACAGGACTTTTCAAGTAGCAGGATATAGTCTGGAGAACGAAATGCGTTGTGTCGCTAGTTTACAGCTTGACTGCGATATTTGCACCTTTTGGTCCGACACATCGATCTTCGGCAGGCTTCATGCCATAAATAAAAGATTCCTGAGTAAAAGAGAAATAGTTAAGACAACTAAGATGGCTGTGTCCCACCGCCCATGTACCAGTTTTGACTTACAGATGTGAGTCTGCGCTCCTGGACACAGGCTGAGTTACAACTGCTTGGCCAACGAGATGAGGATTGGCATTCCTTATAAGAAGCCTCTCATTGCACTACAGCTAGGAGTGTTCAGGTCCACCTTCCACAGTGCAATTCAAGATATAAGATCCACTGTAACCCCGCTACCAAAATAGCAGGTAATGAACTCAGCACGGGTAGTTACAATCAACAACAACAATGCTGCTCATATGCTCCGAAACATGAGACGTATAAACATGTAACATACAAACCAACAAAAAAATGCAACACAACGATTCTTGCCTCATAGTTTCCATTTTTCAGCTGCCTGCAATGTAGAGCATCATCTATATCCGTGCAGCCGGGAGGGTCGACACTGCAGATGTTCAAGTGTCGGAGGTCACGACGGCGCTTCAAGTCCTAGGATAGAGACAAATTATCACAAACACTGACTTCCAAAACTGTTCCCAGCTCGAACACAGAAGTTTACCTCACAAACACTGACTACCAAAACTGTTCCCAGCTCGAACACAGAAGTTTACCTCACAAACACTGACTACCAAAACTGTTCCCAGCTCGGACACAGAAGTTTACCTCACAAACACTGACTACCAAAACCGCTCACACAGAAGCTTACCTCACAAACACTGACTACCAAAACCGCTCACACAGAAGTTTACCTCACAAACACTGACTACCAAAACCGCTCACACAGAAGCTTACCTCACAAACACTGACTACCAAAACCGCTCACACAGAAGTTTACCTCACAAACCCTGACTACCAAAACCGCTCACACAGAAGTTTACCTCACAAACACTGACTACCAAAACCGCTCACACAGAAGTTTACCTCACAAACACTGACTACCAAAACGCTCACACAGAAGTTTACCTCACAAACCCTGACTACCAAAACCGCTCACACAGAAGTTTACCTCACAAACACTGAATACCAAAACCGCTCACACAGAAGTTTACCTCACAAACACTGACTACCAAAACCGCTCACACAAAAGTTTACCTCACAAACACTGACTACCAAAACCGCTCAGACAGAAGTTTACCTCACAAACACTGACTACCAAAACTGTTCCCAACTCGAACACTGAAGTTTACCTCCCAAACACTGACTACCAAAACCGCTCACACAAAAGTTTATCTCACAAACACTGACTACCAAAACCGCTCAGACAGAAGTTTACCTCACAAACACTGACTACCAAAACTGTTCCCAACTCGAACACTGAAGTTTACCTCACAAACACTGACTACCAAAACCGCTCACACAGAAATGTACCTCACAAACACTGACTACCAAAACCGCTCACATAGATGTTTACCTCACAAACACTGACTACCAAAACTGGCTCCCAGCTCCAACACAGAAGTTTACCTCACAAACACTGACTACCAAAACTGCTCACACAGAAGTTTACCTCACAAAAACTGACTACCAAAACTGCTCTCAGCTCCAACACAGAAGTTTACCTCACAAACACTGACTTCCAAAACTGGCTCCCAGCTCCAACACAGAAGTTTACCTCACAAACACTGACTACCAAAACTGGCTCCCAGCTCCAACACAGAAGTTTACCTCACAAACACTGACTACCAAAACTGGCTCCCAGCTCCAACACAGAAGTTTACCTCACAAACACTGACTACCAAAACTGTTCCCAGCTCCAACACAGAAGTTTACCTCACAAACACTGACTACCAAAACTGCTCACACAGAAGTTTACCTCACAAAAACTGACTACCAAAACTGCTCTCAGCTCCAACACAGAAGTTTACCTCACAAACACTGACTACCAAAACTGGCTCAGAGCTATAACACAGAAGTTTACCTCACAAACACTGACTACCAAAACTGGCTCCCAGCTCCAACACAGAAGTTTACCTCACAAACACTGACTACCAAAACTGGCTCCCAGCTCCAACACAGAAGTTTACCTCACAAACACTGACTACCAAAACTGGCTCCCAGCTCCAACACAGAAGTTTACCTCACAAACACTGACTACCAAAACTGTTCCCAGCTCCAACACAGAAATTTACCTCACAAACACTGACTACCAAAACTGGCTCCCAGTTCCAACACAGAAGTTTACCTCACAAACACTGACTACCAAAACTGGCTCCCAGCTCCAACACAGAAGTTTACCTCACAAACACTGACTACCAAAACTGCTCACACAGAAGTTTACCTCACAAAAACTGACTACCAAAACTGCTCTCAGCTCCAACACAGAAGTTTACCTCACAAACACTGACTACCAAAACTGGCTCCCAGCTCCAACACAGAAGTTTACCTCACAAACACTGACTACCAAAACTGGCTCCCAGCTCCAACACAGAAGTTTACCTCACAAACACTGACTACCAAAACTGGCTCCCAGCTCCAACACAGAAGTTTACCTCACAAACACTGACTACCAAAACTGTTCCCAGCTCCAACACAGAAGTTTACCTCACAAACACTGACTACCAAAACTGCTCACACAGAAGTTTACCTCACAAAAACTGACTACCAAAACTGCTCTCAGCTCCAACACAGAAGTTTACCTCACAAACACTGACTACCAAAACTGTTCCCAGCTCCAACACAGAAGTTTACCTCACAAACACTGACTACCAAAACTGGCTCCCAGCTCCAACACAGAAGTTTACCTCACAAACACTGACTACCAAAACTGGCTCCCAGCTCCAACACAGAAGTTTACCTCACAAACACTGACTACCAAAACTGTTCCCAGCTCGGACACAGAAGTTTACCTCACAAACACTGACTACCAAAACCGCTCACACAGAAGCTTACCTCACAAACACTGACTACCAAAACCGCTCACACAGAAGTTTACCTCACAAACACTGACTACCAAAACCGCTCACACAGAAGCTTACCTCACAAACACTGACTACCAAAACCGCTCACACAGAAGTTTACCTCACAAACCCTGACTACCAAAACCGCTCACACAGAAGTTTACCTCACAAACACTGACTACCAAAACCGCTCACACAGAAGTTTACCTCACAAACACTGACTACCAAAACGCTCACACAGAAGTTTACCTCACAAACCCTGACTACCAAAACCGCTCACACAGAAGTTTACCTCACAAACACTGAATACCAAAACCGCTCACACAGAAGTTTACCTCACAAACACTGACTACCAAAACCGCTCACACAAAAGTTTACCTCACAAACACTGACTACCAAAACCGCTCAGACAGAAGTTTACCTCACAAACACTGACTACCAAAACTGTTCCCAACTCGAACACTGAAGTTTACCTCCCAAACACTGACTACCAAAACCGCTCACACAAAAGTTTATCTCACAAACACTGACTACCAAAACCGCTCAGACAGAAGTTTACCTCACAAACACTGACTACCAAAACTGTTCCCAACTCGAACACTGAAGTTTACCTCACAAACACTGACTACCAAAACCGCTCACACAGAAATGTACCTCACAAACACTGACTACCAAAACCGCTCACATAGATGTTTACCTCACAAACACTGACTACCAAAACTGGCTCCCAGCTCCAACACAGAAGTTTACCTCACAAACACTGACTACCAAAACTGCTCACACAGAAGTTTACCTCACAAAAACTGACTACCAAAACTGCTCTCAGCTCCAACACAGAAGTTTACCTCACAAACACTGACTTCCAAAACTGGCTCCCAGCTCCAACACAGAAGTTTACCTCACAAACACTGACTACCAAAACTGGCTCCCAGCTCCAACACAGAAGTTTACCTCACAAACACTGACTACCAAAACTGGCTCCCAGCTCCAACACAGAAGTTTACCTCACAAACACTGACTACCAAAACTGTTCCCAGCTCCAACACAGAAGTTTACCTCACAAACACTGACTACCAAAACTGCTCACACAGAAGTTTACCTCACAAAAACTGACTACCAAAACTGCTCTCAGCTCCAACACAGAAGTTTACCTCACAAACACTGACTACCAAAACTGGCTCAGAGCTATAACACAGAAGTTTACCTCACAAACACTGACTACCAAAACTGGCTCCCAGCTCCAACACAGAAGTTTACCTCACAAACACTGACTACCAAAACTGGCTCCCAGCTCCAACACAGAAGTTTACCTCACAAACACTGACTACCAAAACTGGCTCCCAGCTCCAACACAGAAGTTTACCTCACAAACACTGACTACCAAAACTGTTCCCAGCTCCAACACAGAAGTTTACCTCACAAACACTGACTACCAAAACTGGCTCCCAGCTCCAACACAGAAGTTTACCTCACAAACACTGACTACCAAAACTGGCTCCCAGCTCCAACACAGAAGTTTACCTCACAAACACTGACTACCAAAACTGCTCACACAGAAGTTTACCTCACAAAAACTGACTACCAAAACTGCTCTCAGCTCCAACACAGAAGTTTACCTCACAAACACTGACTACCAAAACTGGCTCCCAGCTCCAACACAGAAGTTTACCTCACAAACACTGACTACCAAAACTGGCTCCCAGCTCCAACACAGAAGTTTACCTCACAAACACTGACTACCAAAACTGGCTCCCAGCTCCAACACAGAAGTTTACCTCACAAACACTGACTACCAAAACTGTTCCCAGCTCCAACACAGAAGTTTACCTCACAAACACTGACTACCAAAACTGCTCACACAGAAGTTTACCTCACAAAAACTGACTACCAAAACTGCTCTCAGCTCCAACACAGAAGTTTACCTCACAAACACTGACTACCAAAACTGGCTCAGAGCTCCAACACAGAAGTTTACCTCACAAACACTGACTACCAAAACTGGCTCCCAGCTCCAACACAGAAGTTTACCTCACAAACACTGACTACCAAAACTGGCTCCCAGCTCCAACACAGAAGTTTACCTCACAAACACTGACTACCAAAACTGGCTCCCAGCTCCAACACAGAAGTTTACCTCACAAACACTGACTACCAAAACTGTTCCCATCTCCAACACAGAAGTTTACCTCACAAACACTGACTACCAAAACTGGCTCCCAGCTCCAACACAGAAGTTTACCTCACAAACACTGACTACCAAAACTGTTCCCATCTCCAACACAGAAGTTTACCTCACAAACACTGACTACCAAAACTGGCTCCCAGCTCCAACACAGAAGTTTACCTCACAAACACTGACTACCAAAACTGGCTCCCAGCTCCAACACAGAAGTTTACCCAGATTGATAAAAAAGCACTTGCAATTATTTTAAAAATAACTTGATTTATAAGAATATTTTAATACATTGACTCTTGATTTGTATCAGATAGCAGATACACCTGCTTCGGTAATTATGCATACCAATTAACGTTTTTAAATTTAAAGTTTTCCTAAATTTATTGTTTCATGATGGAAGTTTAGAATTGTTACTTTTAATTTATAAAAGAGTTTCAGGGATCACAGATGCAGCAGTGAATGAGCTGACAGCAGCCAGTGACTTATAGCTGACTCTTGCGCCAGAGTCAGTGAACCAGAGTTAACCAAAACCCTATTCCGCCTCCAAGTGACGGCGCTGGAGAAAGACTGCACTGGTGTAGTCTGGCCAAGAGAATAGGTAATTGCAGTGGGAAGGCAGACCCGGTATCTAAAAATGACAGTTAAAATGTGTCAGGCTGAAATCAGATATCGCAGCCTAGCTGCAAACTACAACACAGCGTCACAATGTTCTTTTCAGGACGAAAGCTGAAGAAGAAATAAAGAAAAAGGTTTCTACGAACAATGTTGGAGGAGGAAGACTAATATCTGGTCAGGCAAAACATACTGGTCAAGGCCCTCCCCTCTGCTTCTTCTTCGACGGTTTCTTCTGTCCGAAGTTATTGCCCATCGCAAGCGATGATGGCCACATCAGACGGTTTTGTCTTAATAATGTGATGTGCACTATATTTAGATTCTGGTGAGGAAGAAACTGAGCTGGTGATCAATTTCACTCTTATCCCGAGTTACCTTGGATCAGTGGCTAGACTATTGGTCGAGACGACTGAAGGTAACTCGGGATGCAGGTACTCTGGTCTTACCTCCTGTGAGACCAGTTGTCGCTTGAAACTTGCGGGATTCGATCGCCCAGTGTTTCTGTTCATCACTGTGAGAAAGCCACCAACAGTAACACAAGACGATTAACATAAGATGAACAGACAAGAACAAACTGTTGTGTTACGCCTTAGAACAGGACACAACCGACTCCGCAGCCACATGTACACAAAAATGAAGATTGGCAACTCAGCCATGTGTACATGCGGACAGGCGCTCCCAGACAGCAGAGCACATACTACAAAACTGAGCCCAATTAGGTATATACAGAGAAAATCTCACTGGCCCATAGAAACAACACTGGAAGAGAAACTTTATGGACCTGTATGTGAACTACAAAAGACTGAAGTTAATACAAGAGACAACATTGCAGACATGGACAATATTTTAAAGCGAACGAAAGAAGAAGACTGTGAGAGGCGAGTGCTTTAACCTCTTGACTACAGCAACCTGTTTGTCCCAAGTAATGACAATAACACAGTGTGCAAAAACTTGCTTTGAGATACGCTTCTTCTTCGGTCAAATATAATCAAACCGGCTAGGTAGAAACAATCTGAACATACTGCTTATTTGCTTGTAGAGAGTTAGACTTCCGTCTCAGCGGGTTTGTTGTTGTTACGGATCCAGCAGCATCCGGGCTCTCACCCTTCAGCCCAATGCCAATGTAATGGTATCTGCACGTGTTTATCAGCTGTTGTCTAGTGTTATACAAAGTGTTCCATGTATCTGGCCACGGAGGAAAAAGCATTTTCCTGAAATCATTTAGAGATGATGATCAACGGTTTCATGTAGGTGTGTACACAGCTGGCACTCAGGAGTGTTGTGGTTGGATTCTGTTTAGGTGTTTCATTGGGTTTAAAAACAATGGCGATTTTGACATTTGTGTTATATTTTTGGAAACGTATTTCTTGTTTTTCGCTTGGACTTGAAGATTCACCCATATTGAGAATGGGGGAGTCAAGTTCCTGCAACAGATTTCTCTGAGATAGATCTGTTCAGATTGTTTATGTAGATACAATAATTACGTTTATAGTCGGAAGTGACAGGTATGACCATTTTGGTAAACATCGATAGTTTGTTTTTATGCAGGGGAAATTGTATCATTTTTTAATGCAGTGTCGTAAAGGTTAACTTATTATTGAAATATATATCAAATATAAATTTACATAAAATTATGTATGCTACGTTCTGAGCTCCAAATTTGTTCAAACGAGCGGGAATTTTTAAACAGACAAGTAACTTACGTCTTCTGTTATAGTCCAGGGCATCTTGGGTAGGAAACTCAGCACAGCCTCCGAGAAACTGGAATGAGGGACATCATGCTCTAACAGTAGGACTTCGTTCTCTGTCTGTTTGTCTCCTACATCACCCAAACATCGCACAAAGTGTCCCTTGAAACAGAAGAGAAAAGTGTCCTCACAAAAACAGAAGAAAATAGTGTCCTTACAAACAGAAGAAGATTGTGTCATTACAAACAGAATGAAATAATGTCCTTATAAACAGAATAGAATAGTGTCTTTACAAACAGAAAAAAGGTTTCCCTACAAACAGAATAAGATAGTGTCCTTATAAACAAAAGAAAATAGTGTCTTTGCAAAAAGAAAACAGTGTCATTACAAACAGAAAAAAACAGTGCCGTTACAAACAGAATAAAACAGTGTCGTTACAAACGGAAGAAAACAATGTCGTTACAAATAGAAGAAACAAAAGAAAATAGTGTCTTTACAAACAAATGAAAATAGTGTCATTACAAACAGAAGAGAACAGTGTTGTTACAAACAGAAGAAAACAGTGTTGTTTCAAACAGAAGAAAACAGTGTCATTACAAACAGAAGAAAACTGTTGTTACAAACAGAAGAAAACAGTGTTGTTACAAACAGAAGAAAACAATTGCATTACAAACAGAAGGAAACAGTGTCATTACAAACAGAAGAAAACAATGTCATTACAAACAGTGGCATTACAAACAGAAGAAAACAGTGGCATTACAAACAGAAGGAAACAGTGTCATTACAAACAGAAGAAAACAATGTCATTACAAACAGTGGCATTACAAACAGAAGAAAACAGTGGCATTACAAACAGAAGGAAACAGTGTCATTACAAACAGAAGAAAACAGTGTCATTACAAACAGAAGAAAACAATGTCGTTACAAACAGAAGAAAACAGTGTCGTTACAAACAGAAGAAAACAAGTGACCACTGAATGATTCCCGCCAAACATTCATCTAATGGTAGGACTCCGTTCTCCATCTTATATCTCCGACACCATCCAAACACAGTACCTGACCTGAAAGAATAGAAACTGCAAACGTCCATGCACATTGTTGAATATGCTTCCAACATCATCATGTCAACACGACATATACTAACAGGACAACACCAACAACATCACATATACTTACCAGAGGGTACCTAGAGTTCCTGGGCCAGTTGTCGATGGCAACGATAATTCTCTTAGAAGACAGTGTCTCTGCCTGGCGGGTCTCAATTCGAATCTTTGGTATCCGTTTCTCAGCCGGAATAAAGAGATGGCGGGTCCTCTGTAATTATAGTATCATACTTAACTTGGACAGTAGGAAAACATGTATAGTATGAAAACATGTACAGTATGAAAGCTTGCACACACTTTATATATCTCCGCCCATCAACTATAGCCAGACACATCAACAGTCACCCACCAACTATAGCCAGACATATCAACAGTCACTCATCAACTATAGCCAGACACATCAACAGTCATCCACCAACTATAGCCAGACACATCAACAGTCACTCATCAACTATAGCCAGAAACATCAACAGTCATTCATCAACTATAGCCAGACACATCAAGTCACCCATCAACTATAGCCAGACACATCAAGTCACTCATCAACTATAGCCAGACACATCAAGTCACCCATCAACTATAGCCAGACACATCAAGTCACTCATCAACTATAGCCAGACACATCACCAACTATAGCCAGACACATCAACAGTCATTCATCAACTATAGCCAGACACATCAAGTCACTCATCAACTATAGCCAGACACATCACCAACTATAGCCAGACACATCAAGTCACTCATCAACTATAGCCAGACACATCACCAACTATAGCCAGACACATCAACAGTCACTCATCAACTATAGCCAGACACATCAACAGTCATCCACCAACTATAGCCAGACACATCAACAGTCACTCATCAACTATAGCCAGAAACATCAACAGTCATTCATCAACTATAGCCAGACACATCAAGTCACCCATCAACTATAGCCAGACACATCAAGTCACTCATCAACTATAGCCAGACACATCAAGTCACCCATCAACTATAGCCAGACACATCAAGTCACTCATCAACTATAGCCAGACACATCACCAACTATAGCCAGACACATCAACAGTCATTCATCAACTATAGCCAGACACATCAAGTCACTCATCAACTATAGCCAGACACATCACCAACTATAGCCAGACACATCAAGTCACTCATCAACTATAGCCAGACACATCACCAACTATAGCCAGACACAACAGTCACTCATCAACTATAGCCAGACACATCAACAGTCACTCATCAACTATAGCCAGACACATCACCAACTATAGCCAGACACATCAACAGTCACTCATCAACTATAGCCAGACACATCACCAACTATAGCCAGACACATCAAGTCACTCATCAACTATAGCCAGACACATCACCAACTATAGCCAGACACATCAACAGTCATTCATCAACTATAGCCAGACACATCAAGTCACTCATCAACTATAGCCAGACACATCACCAACTATAGCCAGACACATCAACAGTCACTCATCAACTATAGCCAGACACATCACCAACTATAGCCAGACACATCAACAGTCACTCACCAACTATAGCCAGACACATCAACAGTCACTCATCAACTATAGCCAGACACATCAACAGTCACTCATCAACTATAGCCAGACACATCACCAACTATAGCCAGACACATCAACAGTCACTCACCAACTATAGCCAGACACATCAACAGTCACTCACCAACTATAGCCAGACACATCAACAGTCACCCACCAACTATAGCCAGACACATCAACAGTCACCCACCAACTATAGCCAGACACATCAACAGTCACCCATCAACTATAGCCAGACACATCAACTGTCATCCACCAACTATAGCCAGACACATCAACAGTCACCCATCAACTATAGCCAGACACATCAACTGTCATCCACCAACTATAGCCAGACACATCAACAGTCACCCACCAACTATAGCCAGACACATCAACTGTCATCCACCAACTATAGCCAGACACATCAACAGTCACCCACCAACTATAGCCAGACACATCAACAGTCACCCATCAACTATAGCCAGACACATCAACTGTCATCCACCAACTATAGCCAGACACATCAACAGTCACCCATCAACTATAGCCAGACACATCAACAGTCACCCACCAACTATAGCCAGACACATCAACAGTCACCCATCAACTATAGCCAGACACATCAACTGTCATCCACCAACTATAGCCAGACACATCAACAGTCACCCACCAACTATAGCCAGACACATCAACAGTCACCCACCAACTATAGCCAGACACATCAACTGTCATCCACCAACTATAGCCAGACACATCAACAGTCACCCACCAACTATAGCCAGACACATCAACTGTCATCCACCAACTATAGCCAGACACATCAACAGTCACCCACCAACTATAGCCAGACACATCAACAGTCACCCACCAACTATAGCCAGACACATCAACAGTCACCCACCAACTATAGCCAGACACATCAACAGTCACCCATCAACTATAGCCAGACACATCAACAGTCACCCACCAACTATAGCCAGACACATCAACTGTCATCCACCAACTATAGCCAGACACATCAACAGTCACCCACCAACTATAGCCAGACACATCAAGTCACCCACCAACTATAGCCAGACACATCAACAGTCACCCACCAACTATAGCCAGACACATCAACAGTCACTCACCAACTATAGCCAGACACATCAAGTCACCCACCAACTATAGCCAGACACATCAACAGTCACCCACCAACTATAGCCAGACACATCAACAGTCACCCACCAACTATAGCCAGACACATCAACAGTCACTCACCAACTATAGCCAGACACATCAACAGTCACCCACCAACTATAGCCAGACATATCAACAGTCACCCACCAACTATAGCCAGACACATCAACAGTCACTCACCAACTACAAAACAGAAGCAATTGCCCCAACATGAAAGCAGTCAGTAGAACTAATTAATCCCCCCAGTAGAAGACAGGGATTACCTCTTTGAGTATAGATGGCTGTAGGATACCACAGTACTGCCTCCAGTTCCTCTTGATGATTCCCACAACACGTGCTGTAGGCTGTCGAAACTCTTTTGGAACTTTACGAGATACGAGAGATTCCTAAGAGAACCACACACAAAAATATGTTCACATTAACGGAATTGTATAGTTGATGACAACAAGATGGTGGACAGTATGGGCTAGTGGTTAAGTGGCACTGATCACAATTTGAAGGTGCTGGGTTCGCTCCCCATCACAGCACCAGCCGCTACCCTGGGGAAGCAAACCCTTAGAAAATGCAGGAGGAAGCAGACACTTACATAAAATGCATGCCGAAGTCGGATGCACTGGGCTGACAGACACAAAATAAAAACATATTCCAATGAACACTGGCTTGGTGAATAGAGAAATAAGGTAAACACTAAAACAAAAATAACAACAAGATTAACAAAGCGAGATATGATTACAGTTATTTCATCAAATTTTACACTCAGCAGCGTTATTGTAATACTGTGACACAATCAGGCAGATCAGTGCCTGATGCCAGGTAGCCAAATCTATCATTGTATTCTGTCAATCTATCTTAACTTAATGTATTTATACTGGTTTAGAAGGCTCTACAGAGTCCTTATACAACCAGTTTTTTGGAAGGTGGTTTAACCGATGTGTGAGTCCATCTTAATAGACGAAAACACTAGAGCTAAGTAGACCTGCAGCCTATTAGGAGCCATCTATAACTGCTCTTAACAAACCACCTGGGGAAAGGTACAAATAACTTGGTAGATTTTTTATTTGAATTTTGTCCGGGTAGTGGCTGTTAAGCCTACTCTTTTCAATTTCCAACTGCCAAGGGATTTTTAACATTCTTGACACTGAACATAGGAGTCCGATCTTACTACCCAGAGATCAGGGGAATTTTTACCAGAAGATCCCCGTGAAAAAAATACCGGTCTTCACCATGATTCGAACCCGCGACCTCTGGCACCTTACCTCGAGACCACTGAGTCCCCCATCTGTTCAGCCCTTAAAACATGTTGTCCTAGTTTGCCTCTCCAGACTCACATTTGGCTACTAGCAGCAAGTTTGTGGGTGGTTTCCTTCTTGTGACTCACTAGATCTGGCGGAAAGTGCAGCTCCGGGTCTTCAGCCTTCGCCAGACTTCTCCTGAAGCATTCATTCAGGAAAATAAGCACATACTGTCAAAGCAGGGATCAGTAACTGCTTCAATCTCTACTCTAATACTGATTGATTCCTTCCTCTTACCGAAGCATAGAGCTACTGCTACAATTGACTCCACTGCAGGAAGCCTGTGCCGAGCATCGGGAGTGATAGTTTCAATAGGAATAATTTTACACGGCAAGGGCAAAAGCAAGAACAACCTACTAAGCACCTGTTGACCACCTGGCATATACCTGCCTGTTTGAATACAAGGATTACAAGTTAACAAGTTAGTGGTTATCTGGCCAACTTGGGTACCACCCTGGTGTGAATTTTCATACTGAGGATACCCATATACTTACACAATCAAAATGTTAGATTAACCTTTACGATGGCATGTTGAGTCTGTCCGACTGACGTCATGAAAATCGAGGCACGCAGGCATAGTCTGTCCGACTTGCGTTGCCCTTGCATAGCAGCGGCCGTTTTAATCAAACTTAAAAACAAACAGCTATGTAATAATAGACTGAACAATACTGCTCTTTAATTGGGGAGAGTTCCGACTTCCGTAATGTACAGTTAATTACTAGCAATAGCAATCGTGGAAAAAGTTTTAGGCATTTGGGAATGATTTCTTATGTTTTTTTGCTTGAATTTCAAGATTCACCAATGGTTGAGAAGTTTCTGGAACAAATTTTTCTGAGGTAGATCTGTTTACATTGTTTATTTTGATACAATAATTACATTTATAGTCGAAGTGACAGACATAGACATTACGTCAAACATCGGTAATCCGTTGCAAGCGATTTTTAAAATTTCTATTTATCAACCAAGGGACACTGAAGGCGGGAGAGTATGTGTGCTGTTGTTTTAACATTATCGCCTTAATTTTTTTAAACCTCAGAAACTAACACACACACAACAAAAACAATAACACTAGCAAATTCTTTATTGATTTACTTCTCTACTCCCAAACAAATAATTGCAATAGACCATCAAATAAAAATGTTACAGGCTCTCAAAGTCTGCAAGTCATTACAATAATGGAGCTGCAGAGAAATCTCCATACATTTTGCATGTAGAGTGGTAAAGATTAAATACTTACACTGTCATTGGTTTCTCCATTGGCTTCATCTTCCTCGTCCTTTAAGTCATCTTCGGCAAGCACAAGAGAGGAAGGGCAGCTCCACTCAGACTCTGGCAGCATCTCGATAGCTACAACATCGTCATTGACAGCTCTGTTCAGGTTCTCCAGACCCTGAACAAACACCTGGGGAAATCAAGCGTAGCTTTATTATTTACCTGGGCAAATCAAGCAAAGCTTTATTTGTTATGCCTTAATCACTGACCATAACCCCTACTGAGTCTCATGGTGTGCACCTGCAACCAGGCTGTGTTATATCAGCCCTGCCAACTGTGATTCCTTTAGTGGTGAGCCTACTGACCAGTCTAGCATTGCACTACAGCCAAGTGGCTTCTAAAGTGCATCTCAAAATATAAAAAGAGCCAATGTCAATAAAAAGGCATGGCCCAGTTCAAACTAAAACACACGTTACAGTCATGAGGTCTTCATCGGGGTTACAAAGGTTTAAGACGAGGGCTCGGCTTCATCGTCGCGAGGTTTCCCCACATGACCCAGTCTCTCGCTGCAGAATGGTATCCGCCTATCGAGAGCATTGGGAAAAAAGAACAAACAAAAACACTTAAACCCCAAAATAAAAAAGATCACGGATTAGACAAACAAAACAATATGTAAGGTGGCAGCTATTAGCCAGAGAGTGGTTGGGAATGTGTGAATCATGGAATGTCAATTAGGATGCATGGGCCGCAGTATTATTGTGATGGATCTATCAGTTCCCCCCTCCAGCCCACGTACCACACATCATACAGGATTTTTTGACTGAAACAGGGCATTGGACAAGCCCGGCATTCGCCCTGTTCCCCAGGGATAGTTTTCCGCAACTTTTTAACTTTTTCCAAGATCAAGGTGCAAATCAGAGAGATGAGATTTCAGGACATAACAAAAACCAGAACAAATGTGATGAAGCGTTTGACAGAGAGCCCAAAAATGACTTCTAGGCATGCTTGCAGCAGTAGAAGCACCTCTAAGAGAGGTCTGTCAACTCAGAAATGGCCTATTCAGAAACGGATTAGGTTTTGAACTAAGTAGGTCGGTTAGTTTTTTTCTTCAGTCTAAGGGTAGATACTTTTTGATCAGCCGTTGTCTGTCTGTCTGTCTATCTATAGTAATGTAAATTAGAGCAAGGTAAACCCGCAGCAAAACTGAATAATTTACGACCTGGACTAGGTCCTTTGACCTATACACACACACACAAAACTGAAAGGTCTACCACCTGGACTAGGTCCTTCGATACACACACACACACAAAACTGAAAGGTCTACCACCTGGACTAGGTCCTTCAATCCACACACAGACACCTACACAAAACTGAAAGGTCTACCACCTGGACTAGGTCCTTCAATCCACACACACACACACAAACTGAAAGGTCTACCACATGGACTAGGTCCTTCGATCCACACACACCCACACAAAACTGAAAGGTCTACCACCTGGACTAGGTCCTTCAACCCACACACACACAAAACTGAAAGGTCTACCACCTGGACTAGGTCCTTCAACCCCCACACACACACAAAACTGAAAGGTCTACCACCTGGACTAGGTTCTTCAATCCACACACAGACACCTACACAAAACTGAAAGGTCTACCACCTGGACTAGGTCCTTCGATACACACACACACGCACAAAACTGAAAGGTCTACCACCTGGACTAGGTCCTTCAACCCACACACACACACACAAAACTGAAAGGTCTACCACCTGGACTAGGTTCTTCAATCCACACACACACAAAACTGAAAGGTCTACCACCTGGACTAGGTCCTTCAATACACACACACACACAAAACTGAAAGGTCTACCACCTGGACTAGGTCCTTCAATCCACACACAGACACCTACACAAAACTGAAAGATCTACCACCTGGACTAGGTCCTTCGATCCACACACAAAACTGAAAGGTCTACCACCTGGACTAGGTCCTTCAATCCACACACACCCACACACAAAACTGAAAGGTCTACCACCTGGACTAGGTCCTTCAATCCACACACACCCACACACAAAACTGAAAGGTCTACCAGCTAGACTTGGTCCTTCAACCCACACACAGACCTACCATCTGTTCTTGATCCCTTACGCTGACATTGGCTTCCAGATAGTTCTCCCTGCTGATGAGTAGAGTGCCCTGCATGTAGCGTCCAGCCCGTATGCCTTTCTGTATCTCCGCCAGGCCCAGGTGCTCAGAAAACAGTGTCTTGTTGCCATTGCCCAGAGTCTGACAAGATAAAACAAGGACATTGTCCGCAATTTATGCCTAATCCTTTTGGTTGCCCTTTCAAGACAGGGCTACAAATGGATGCTCTCCATAGGTTTCTATTTTGGGTTGCCATCTTGAGATTGTTGGTTGGTTATTAATCCAGCGGCCTGTGGGCTCCTGCCTTTTAGCCCAATGCCATATAGTGGTATCTGCAAGTGTTTGCGAGCTTTTTTTTGTTCCGTACAAAGCATTCCATTATTTGTCTGCCTCGGAGGAAGACGCTCTGTTCTATCACCGGCGACCACTCACAAAGATGGTGCACAACGGTTTCTGGAGTATGTTCTGGTTGGATTCTGTTCAAGCGACTGTTAAGTGTTATGTATTTGTATCTTCCCCCGGGATCAAGACGCTGAGCAGCGCATGAGCTGCAGTGGTCAGCGACGCATAGCTGACTGCCAGCGTCAGAGCCAGCGAACCAGAGCTGCCAAGACCCTTCTACACCTCCACGCGGTGATCCTGGATAACAGGCTGCAGCAGGCAGACTGGCCAAGGAGAAGGGATCGAAGAGGGAATGCTAACCCGGTACAAAAAAATGCTTGCTGAAGTCGGATGTGTTGGACCGAAAGGTGCAAATATCGCAGCCAAGCTGTAAACTACGACACAAAGCATTCCGTTCTCTGGACTACATTCTGCTTCTTAAGCCCTTTCAGGGTTTGGTAGCGGGAGATTGAGAACGAACGAAGAAGTACCTTTCCCCAGGCCTGGTAAACCGCAGGATGTTTTATAATACCTACTATATATAGTTGAAGCCTTTGGCTATCTGGCAACAGACATTGATTGACATGCATGTTTGAATACCAGGAAACCAAGTATTCCAAGTTGAGTGTAGTCGGAAAATGGTGCTTTGATGATGCTTTCATTGATGATGTCTGTGGGTGGGCCATATGTTTGTAGATTTCTCTCCCAGTATTCCCCATTGTCCATCCATTCAGCCAGGCCTCTTTGTTCAGTCTTCAGTAGTTGTTTGACTGTCTGTAGGGTTGTTGGTGTATTGTTCTTGACTTGATCCCTTCTTAGTCAGTCTTGACATTGTATGCAAGATATTTTGATGACAAAAAAGGACATCACCTTGCTGAAAGAGACCAGCGGCAAGCTCATATGTGCTTTCCAGCTAACTTATCATCATCATTATGTAGAATGTCCTTCGCAGAACGTCGTTCTCATCACAGCCATTCGATATGAATCTCGGTCTGCAGTCAATCTTCCCACCTACTCCATGTTCAGGTTTAGAGTATCCTTGATATCTTGTATCCACCTTCACCAACCCATGCATCGCCTTCCAGGTACCATGCCCTCCAGGACAGTTCTTTCCAGCTTGCCATGACGTTTGACGTGGCCGAAAAAAAATTCAATTTCCAAAACATAACATTGTTTATGAGCCGGTTTTTTTCAACATTCAGGTCTTCTAGGGTGGATTTATTTGCCACTTTCTTTATCCAAGGAATTTTTTGGATTCTTCTGTAACATTTTGTTTCGAACGCTCCAGTTTTCTTCCTTGCTGTTAGTGTCATAGCCCATGTCTCTCACCCGTACTTTGTCACAGGGAATATGCATGTTCTCAGGACCTCAGTTTTAGTTGCTTGTTAGTATTATGCCATAAATTGTCCATGTTGTTTAGCTTCTGTGTTGCCATGGCCAAATATCTTCTAATTTTTTAATTCAGTTAACTACCTTATTTTTTTTATAAAACTCATTTATGTGTTTATGGGTTGCTCAGCCATCAAGTCTTACACACATCAGCGATTGCCCTGTGCCTTTCCGCAGCGGAATATGCAGCCCAAGTCTGGAAAAACTCCGCCCATGCAAAACAAGTTGATACAGCAGTGAACGAGAGGGGCAGGATAGTGTCAAGGTGCCTTAAACCCATCCCCACAAACAAAATATATCCCTAAATTGGCATTGCATCACCTGATGTAGGAAGAGGTGTAGCTGCGGAAATCGAACGAGGGAAACAGGAAAACGACCTTAGACACCCGATGTTTGGCCATCAGGAACAAGCCACAAGACTTAAATCAAGACAGTTTCTTAAAATCGACAGAGACCATCCAGACAAGATGGAAGGTCGACGCATCGAGAGGTGGCGCGAAACAATGCAGGATCCATGGATAGAGCTCAAGGAAGAGGCTGCACCTGGACACCACCTGCCCTATGCTGTATGGAAGGCAATGAACAGACTTCGAACTGGTGTGTCAAGATGCAGAGTGAACTTGAAGAAATGGGGATACTCAGATGTCGACACATGTGAATGCGACGCAGTTCAGGACCAAGATCATCTGATGTCCTGCCCCAACCTCCCTGAAACCTGTGGTAATAACGACATGATGGAGGCGAACGACAAGGCAGTTCAAGTTGCTGAATACTGAAGGATGTCGTATGACATGGTGTTTGGCCACGGAAAGTAAGTATGTGTTTCCTGTCTGTTTCTTTCCTTCCTCTATGCTTTGTTAGTTAACATTTTTGTTGTTCTTTTTGTTCCTGATGAGGAAATTTAATGTAACAACTTCTTTATACTGGTTTAGAAGACTCTACAGAGTCTGTATACAACCAGTTTCTTGGAGGGTGGTTTTCACCGATGTGCAAGTCCATCTTAATAGACTCAAACATTAGAACTAAGTAGACCCGCAGCCAGTTAGGTGCCATCTATAGCTGCTCTTAACAAACCACCTGGGGGAAGGTACAAATAACTTGGGTAAATTTTTAACTTGAATTTTGTCTGAGCAGTGGTCGCTAAGCCAGCTCGTTTCTATTTCCAACTGCCAAGGAATTGTTAACATGCTCGACACTGAAAACGGAAGTCCGATCTCACTACGCAGAGATCAGGGGAATTTTTACCAGAAGATCCACGTGAGAAAAATCCCGATCTCCACCGTGATTCGAACCCATGACCCTCGAGGCAGACAGCTCACATCAAGACTATTTAGGTCATAATGTACATTTCATTTCTGTTTTCGTCTTACAGCGGTTTCTGATAATACCTATAGATGTTTCTTTGCACTTCGCTGAAAGGAGAGCAGCGCTATAAGTAGGAAGATATCAAAAGATGGACAGAAAAGTCTGGCTGATTATGCAAGAGACAGAGAACATTGGCAGCCTATCTCTCCTAAGGAGATGGTACCTGAACTGAACTCTTGAGATCTGCAGATGTTTCAGTTGATCTGGTCTCGTCTTTCACTGCTCATCACTAGATGTTGTTTGGCTTCCTCGCTTTTCTCTCACACTGTGGTTTCCAAAACATAAAATGTCCTACTATTTCGTTACATTTCGTCTCGAGGGTATGCCCGATCATCTCCTGGTCTGGAGGGTATGCCCGATCATCTCCTGGTCTGGAGGGTATGCCCGATCATCTCCTGATCTGGAGGGTATGCCCGATCATCTCCTGGTCTGGAGGGTATGCCCGATCATCTCCTGGTCTGGAGGGTATGCCCGATCATCTCCTGATCTGGAGGGTATGCCCGATCATCTCCTGATCTGGAGGGTATGCCCGATCATCTCCTGATCTGGAGAGTATGCCTGATCATCTCCTGATCTGGAGGGTATGCCCGATCATCTCCTGGTCTGGAGGGTATGTCCTATCTTCTCCTGGTCTGGAGGGTATGTCCTATCATCTCCTGGTCTGGAAGGTATGTCCTATCATCTCCTGGTCTGGAGGGTATGTCCTATCATCTCAACAATCTCCTGGTCTGGAGGGTATGTCCTATCATCTCAACAATCTCCTGGTCTGGAGGGTGTGCCCTATCATCTCCTGGTCTGGAGGGTATGTCCTATCACCTCCTGGTCTGGAATATGTATGCCCTATCATCTCCTGGTCTGGAGGGTATGGCCTATCATCTCAACAATCTCCTGGTCTGGAGGGTATGTCCTATCATCTCCTGGTCTGGAGGGTATATCCTATCATCTCAACAATCTCCTGGTCTGGAGGGTATTTCCTATCATCTCGTGGTCTGGAGGGTATGCCCAATCATCTCCTGGTCTGGAGGGTATGTCCTATCATCTCCTGGTCTGGAGGGTATGTCCTATCATCTCCTGGTCTGGAGAGTATGCCCTATCATCTCCTGGTCTGGAGGGTATGCCCAATCATCTCCTGGTCTGGACGGTATGCCCAATAACCTACTGGTCTGGAGGGTATGCCCAATCATCTCAACAATTTCCTGGTCTGAAGGGTATGTCCTATCATCTCCTGGTCTGGACGGTATGCCCAATAACCTACTGGTCTGGAGGGTATGCCCAATCATCTCAACAATTTCCTGGTCTGGAGGGTATGTCCTATCATCTCCTGGTCTGAAGGGTATGCCCAATCATCTCCTGGTCTGGAGGGTATGCCCAATCATCTCCTGGTCTGGAGGGTATGTCCTATCATCTCCTGGTCTGGAGGGTATGCCCTATCATCTCCTGGTCTGGAGGGTATGCCCAATAATCTCAACAATTTCCTGGTCTGAAGGGTATGTCCTATCATCTCCTGGTCTGGAGGGTATGCCCAATCATCTCCTGATTTGGAAGGTATGTCCTATCATCTCCTGGTCTGGAGGGTATGCCCTATCATCTCCTGGTCTGGAGGGTATGTCCTATCATCTCCTGGTCTGGAGGGTATGCCCGATCATCTCAACAATTTTCTGGTGTTTTTAAACTAAATAAGGTAAGGGGACAATCAGGCAAACTACAAGGCATGTTCAAATGAAACCGGACCAAACTGCAACAAGTGAACATACGTATGATGACATCACTGCTGGTGTAAACAGCACATGCCAACCATCAAGTTTGCAGAATTTCTACACACTTTTGTCACCATACACTGCCTGCATTCTGTGAATAATGTCAACTGGTCGACATCTTTCAGCTGTTAGAAACCAAATCACCTCTCGCTGATCAACTCTGGACAGATTCTGTATCACAACCGCCATGTTTTCAACGGCCTGCTGAGGAAACTATGAGTCCGAAGATAATGAAAATTTGCAAACTTGATGGTTCGTATATGCTTCTTACACCAGAAGTGTGACATCAATCATCATTGGCATCGTACGTATGTTCACTGTCACAGTTTTGTCCGGTTTCATTTGAACACGGCTCATATGACTAAATATTAACATGAAGAAAACCAAGCTGTTTAAAATGAACACCTTAAGTAAAGAAGCAGCCCATGCTTGGAGGTGGGGCGCTGGAAGAGTTGCACACCTCCTTGACATATTTGGGCAGCACCATTGATACTTCAGGGGGCACAGAGGCAGATGTAAGGGCTAGAGTTGGAAAGGCAGGGACAGCATTCCTGTTACTGAATAATATATGGAGATCCAGGGAAATAAGGACTGATACCAAGTTAGGATTGTTTCATTCCAAGATCAAGTCAGTACTCCTGAATGGAGCAGAAACTTGGAGAACGACAACTGCAATACTTAACTTAACGTCTTTATACTGGTTTAGAAGACCCTGCAGAGTCTGTATACAACCAGTTACATTTACATCACCTTGCTCTAAAAGCTATGCGCATCCAATTTATTCTTAAATGCATTAACTGTCCCTGCCTCCACTACCTCCCCTGGCAATGCATTCCAAGCAGACACCACTCTCTGACTGAAAAAATATTTCCTAATATCTAATCTGGACCTCTCTTTAGTCAGCTTGTAGCTATGCCCTCGTGTTATTGTGGGTGGCTGTGTTTTAAAAAAATGTGTTCTGGTCTAATTTATCCATTCCTCTGATCATCTTATAAACCTGTATTAAGTCACCACGAATTCTTCTCTCTTCGAGACACTGTAGGCCGGTTTTTCTGAGTCGTTCCTCATAACTGTAATTCTGGAATCCCACTATCATCTTTGTCGCTCTTTTTTGTATTCTTTCCAGCATGTTTATATCCCCTCTATGATTAGGACTCCACACCTGTACGCAGTACTCCAATCTAGGTCTAACTAATGCTTTATACAGTTTGACTATCACTTCCTTGCTCCTATGTTTAATATTTCTTTTTATCATACCTAACATTGCATTTGCCTTTTTCACTGCTACCTTAACTTGCTCACTCACCTTTCCTGTATGATCTATTATAACTCCTAGGTCCCTTTCCTTATCTATCTTTCTAATATTGTTTTCTCCCATTCTGTAATTATGTTCCATATTGGATCTACCCATGTGAATGACTGTACATTTATCTACATTAAACTCCATTTGCCAGCTTACAGACCATTCTCGAATTTTATCTAAATCCGACATCAATATATCCACTTCCGCTTTAGATGAGACACTACTGCATAGTTTTGTGTCATCAGCAAATTTTGCAATCATGGATCCCATATCAATGTCCAAATCATTTATATATATCAAGAACAAAATTGGTCCCAAAACTGAGCCCTGTGGCACACCACTTTTCACTTCACACCACTCAGAGTACTCCTTATTTATTCCCACCCTCTGCCTTCTTCCCGTTAACCAATTTTCAATCCATTTGGCAACTTCCCCACCTATTCCATGTGATTTTAACTTTCGAAATAATCTTTGATGAGGTACTCTATCAAAGGCCTTTGCAAAGTCTAGATAAATAACGTGCACTGGCTCCCCTTTATCTATGATTTTAGTAACCTCCTCCATGAATTCTAATAGATTTGTTAAGCAGAGGAGACTCCAGTCAATTGTCAATAAATATCTACGGAGGATGGTTGGTTGGTTATTGATCCAGCAGCCTATGGGCTCTTACCCTTTGGCCCAATGCCATATAGTGGTACCTGCAAGTGACTGTAAGATGTTGTTTAGGTGGTCTATGGAGGATAATGGGTATAGGCTGACAAGACATGGCGAGGAACACAGACCTGTGGGGAAGGAGTCAACAACAACCAGTGGAGCAACAGATCAAATGTAGGAAATGGGGTTGGATAGGATGCATGCTTCAGAAATCCCCATCAAACATGGCCACACATGTCCTGTGTTCTGGACTTACAATATAACGCAAAACAAACACCACATTTTGAGCAATGGATACTTACTGACTGATTGAGCGGATTAGACAATGTGTCGATGAGAGACTGGTTGGACATGCTTCTCACATAGTCATGGACTGAAAAACAAGATAAAATAATGCTGAATCGAAGAAGAACACTTCTGTATCTGTAAAAACAGGTGTGGTATAGTCTAGTTTTAGCTGAGTAGTTTACTATCTAACGAGTTACAACATGTATCTACACCACAATACAACTTCAAAACAGAAAAACACTATCCCGACCATAAAACAAAACAATATCATTTATTACAAGAATAATCGTTGCACAGTTTCAACAAAAAGCAAAGAACTTCTAAACTAAATAATCATGATATATATTTTGAAATACAACAGAAAATGAACGCAGATGCTGTCTATGTTGTTTCTGTGATGACCTACAAACCCAAATTCTTACATTCTCTTTTATAGCAACAACACAACTTTAAACCCTCAAGAAATATTCTAGCCACAACTTAATGGCTCCAGTTAGCTCGCCGTCTTTCTTCTGCACCCTCAACACACAATCACAAACTAGTCCTCACGATCGGATTACATAATCAGTCGATCTGTGCATTCACATATAATCAGATTACTTTCAATCAGGTGATCTGTACATTCCAATACAATCGGTTCATGTATGATCAGGCGATCTGTGCATTCACGTATAATTAGGTCACGTCACTTATAATCGGATCACGTACTCAGTCGATCTGTGCATTCACATCTATATAGATCACTTCACATACTCAGACGAATCTGTACGCTCACACCTAATCAGAACACACATCATTTCCAAGGTGTCCTGCACATACAACACACATTCAGATCTCGTCCTAAGGCAATCTGTACACTTGTGTAACCGTTCAGAACATACATCGTTCAACAGGTGTCCTGCACATACAACACACATTCAGATCTCGTCCTAAGGCAATCTGTACACTTGTGTAACCGTTCAGAACATACATCGTTCAACAGGTGTCCTGCACATACAACACACATTCAGATCTCGTCCTAAGGCAATCTGTACACTTGTGTAACCGTTCAGAACATACATCGTTCAACAGGTGTCCTGCACATACAACACACATTCAGATCTCTTACTGTTCACAGGGTGTCCATCATAAGCACCTAGTGAGCGCGACTGGCCAAACTCGAGGTGTATGGTGGTACAGCCACCCTGCAAACTCTCTCACTTCCAGACTCACTCTCAGCCTTCCTGCCAGTCCCTCAGCCAATCTCCCAGTCTCCTTAGTTTTTCCTTGCAGAGTATTTTATAGTCACAAACAACAACATGGCTATCCAATGGTCTTCTGTGGGTTGTCTGATTTAGCCTTCACTCCAATTTGGAACTACCCCCATCAAAAATGTTATTGATTTACTATCCAGGAGTCACTGCCACTCTAAATGTTCGAGTCGATCATAGCAGCATCAGACTGTCACCAACCCCCATACACGCCATGTCCGACACACACCCCTGTACTAGACAAAGTCTTCTAACTAAACCCTTTGTTTTTTTGTCGACCTAGTGTCGAAAATGGTGATTGACCCTGGCATGACCTGCGTTCGTCCATTGCATTCAGGCAACCTTTGTTTCTTATAGTCGCCACCCCAATCTACCCTGCCCTAAGCGCCCATGCTCTAGCTGGAACTGTCACACAGGTTCCAAATTCATTTTGGGTGTTATATATGGGCATCTTCAGACGTATCTTTTTCTAAAATATTAAACACAAAAATTAGATGGCTGATATTTGTGTGTTTAGATCAGGCCTCTTCAATGTTTTCATACCTGGCGTCCACTTTTATTTCTTCAGAGACGACAAATTTTTCTTACCGCCCACTAAAATGAAATTGAAGAAAATCTGCGACCATCCACTGAGTCTGTGTATTTTGGATGTTTTTAATTCTCATGTAGCATGTCCGGGATCAAGACGCTGAGCAGCGCATGAGCTGAAGCGGTCAGCGACCCATAGCTGACTGCTAGCGCCAGGGCCAGCGAACCAGAGCTGAGCAGCGCATGAGCTGAAGCGGTCAGCGACCCATAGCTGACTGCTAGCATCAGGGCCAGCGAACCAGAGCTGACTGCTAGCGTCAGGGCCAGCGAACCAGAGCTGAGCAGCGCATGAGCTGAAGCGGTCAGCGACCCATAGCTGACTGCTAGCGTCAGGGCCAGCGAACCAGAGCTGAGCAGCGCATGAGCTGAAGCGGTCAGCGACCCATAGCTGACTGCTAGCATCAGGGCCAGCGAACCAGAGCTGACTGCTAGCGTCAGGGCCAGCGAACCAGAGCTGAGCAGCGCATGAGCTGAAGTGGTCAGCGACCCATAGCTGACTGCTAGCGTCAGTGCCAGCGAACCAGAGCTGTCAAGACCCTTCTACACCTCGACATGGTGATCCTGAATAACAGAATACAGCAGGACAGACTGGCTAAGAAAAAGGGATCAAAGAGGGAATGCTAACCCGGTACTCAAAAAATGCTTGCTGAAGTCGGATGTGATGGACCGAAAGGTGCAAATATCAGAGTCAAGCTGTAAACTACGACACAACACATTCCGTTCTCTGGACTACATTTTGCTATTTAGGCCAGTGTCAGGGTTTGGTAGCGGGAGATTGAGAACGAACGAAGCCAAGCCATGTAGCATGTCCTGTGCAACCCACCTGAAAGAAACTCGATCTCTTGCCGAATCTCCAGAGTAATGCCCAAGCATTCCTTGACATCTTGCTGCCATCACCTTCTTGGTCTGCCTCTGCCTCTCTTGCCCGGCACCCTACCTTCCATAACCGTTCACTCAAGACCGTTGTGTCTTTTGATGTGGCCAAAGTATTTCAATTTTCTGCTGATGATGGAATTTATGAAACAGTTCTCCTCTATGCCCAACTGTTGTCGAATGTCTGCATTCTTTTTTTTGGCCCATGGTATTCTGAGGACTTTTTTAAAATAACATTTGACTCAATGGACTTAATTGTTTTCCTTGAGGTTTGGGCAACTGTCCATATTTCCCAGCCAAATGCTGCCCTGGAAAAAACCCAGGTTTTCAAAATTTACACATTTGTTGGACCAACAACACGCTGGCTGCCTTTACATTCCCAGATGATTCTGGTACCAAATTTGTTAGGCTCGATGGAACCGAGTGCTGTTTTGCAATGCAGAAAAATCTGACACCAAATGGGGGCCGAACCCTGACTGCTCAGCTGGAAAACCAGTGTACTAACCACTGCGCTACCTCGGTTCCCATACTTAACTAACTTCTTTAAACTGGTTTAGAAGACTGCAGAGTTCGTATACAACCATTTTCTATGGATGTGCGAGTCCATCTTAATAGACTCAAACACTAAAGCAAAGTAGACCCGCATTCTGTTAGGTGCCATCTATGCTGCTCTAAAAAAACCACCTAACCATGTCCTGTGTTATGCCCTGTCACACAGTTAGTCACCTCTTACGACATGCTCTCTGTCAGGCACTAGTGTTATTCTTGTCATTCTAGTACTATACTTCTTCTTCGTACGCTGTCAGACGTCAACTTGAATTTGTTCAAAGAAAGCAGCTGTCATCCTGAGGCTGTCGATACTGCCATAGAGCTTGTCTAGTGTTGCCACTGGTGATGGCCACATCTGCTTTCTCTGATCCTCGTATGTCGGGCAATTTTGCAGCAGGTGTTTAGCGGTCATTTTCCCTGTACCACAGGCGCATTCGCCAGTGCCACCCATCTTCAGTTTATTGAATAGATGGTACCTCAGTCTGTTGTGGCCTGTGCGGAGTCTGAAGACCACGACCTGCTCTCTTATGTTCAGCTGGTAATAGGCATCATTTTTTGTGTAGCCAGTATGCTCTGTGTCCCATTTGGCCATGTATCTGGCCCTAATAAACCTTTTGGACTCTTCGTAGGTCACACTAGAATCACTCATACTATACAATGACAACAGAGAACAACCCTTCTGGACTTAGCCACTCACCAGTATAGGCCTCAAGCTGTTCCAGCAAGGCCAACCTCCTGTTCTCTGCATCATTGGTCAGTAGAACTACGTCTACTCCTGTCTCCTTCAGGTGGTCAGCATACCATGCCACTGCCTTGCGTACAGCCCTATCATTGCGGTCGTTCGCCGTTTCCCCTGGCTTACGTTCCACATACGTGTGCCTGGGACAGTTCAAAAATAGAATCAGATTACTTGCCAGATGATGTTGCAGCTGGAAAGAGAAGCAGCACTGAAGCCCGCTATGCATATATCAAGAGTTTAGTTTAATAAACGTCATTGTACACGGTTTAACCGTAAGTGCTCTGTTCTTCTCCATATTTTTGGGGAACCTCCGCACAATGGACGAACTCTGTAGCACCGGTGAGGATCTCGTAATAGATTGGGTAGCTTTTTAACAAATTTTTGAATTTTGCCGGGGTACTACTCTTTTTGATTTTCAACTGCCGAGGAATTTTTAACGTGCGTGACACTGCACACGGGCGTCCGATCTCTACTACCAAGAAATCCTGGGAAATACTAGAAAGACCATGTGAAAAAATGCCGGCCTCCACCGTGATTTGAACCCGCGACCTCCAGCACCTGAGACCAATGTCCTACCTCAAGACCCCTCAGTCCTCTAAGTGACTATAAAGAGTTGAATATGTGGTCACGTACAAAATTCTACGGAAACTTTAAGCCAATAAACAGATATGGACATGTCAAATAAAAGGAAAACATTTAACTCAGAGGGACATCGCTTCAGCTAAGAGTCAACGCACTTATCTCTCTAGAAAATAAATTCTGAAAGGACAAAATGGTGCGGTTTCGAATGCCACAAGTTTCAAGCGAGCCATGGTCTCAAGAGAGGTGGGACCTTCTTCTTTCGAGGTATCTGAAGAGAGTTTGAGACGGACATACGAGGTGTCTGAAGAGAGTTTGAGACGGACATACGAGGTATCTGAAAGATTTGGAATTGATGGCACTGGACAGGACAACTTGATGTCTATTTCTTGACAACATGTGCTTCACAGTGAGCTGAAAGGGATTGATTGATTGATTGATTGACATGCAATACAATCACAAGATTGTACCAAGAAATGTTTTTAATTATAGAAAATGGATTGGCTTCGTTCGCTCTCAATCTCCCGCTACAAAGCCCTGAAAGGGCTTAAGTAGCAGAATGTAGTCCAGAGAACGGAATGCGTTGTGTCGTAGTTTACAGCTTGACTGCGATATTTGCACCTTTCGGTCCAACACATTCGACTTCAGCAAGCATTTTTGAGTACCGGGTTGCCTTCCCTCTTCGATCACTTCTCCTTAGCCAGTCTGCCCTGCTGCAGCCTGTTATGCAGGATCACCGCATGGAGGTATAGAAGGGTCTTGGCAGCTATGGTTCGCTGGCCCTGACGCTAGCAGTCAGCTATGGGTCACTGACCACTGCAGCTCATGCGCTGCTCAGCATCTTGATCAATGTGGGATCAATGCCCGGTCATTTTGAAGATTGATAGGAAAACTTTAATGTCCCCATAATGCACTGTGCACATGAAAGAACCTTCGGCAGTTGGGAATCAGAAAGAGGAGGTGCTGACTGTTAGCCGCTGCCCAGGAAATAGTTTAGAATGATAACTCCGCCGAAGGCGGATGTGTCGGACCGAAAGATGCAAATATCGCAGTCAAGCTGTAAACTAGTAACACAACGCATTCCATTCTCCGGACTACTTTCGAAGCCCTGTTACGGGCTTGGTAGTGGGAGACTGAGAGCGAACGCAGAAGAAGAATGATAATGGAATTCCCACCCAATATGCCACTTACCTCCCCTCAAACAGAGGAAGACGCTTGAAGTAGAAATTGCAAAAAGGATGTACAACGAATAGATTTGGCTACCTGGCATAAATTGCCTGTTTTTTTTTTGGTTTTTTTTTTTTTTTTTTTTTTTGCGTTCGCCTTATTTATTTATTCCCCAAGGCGTGTCTGCGTTACACTGTGGTTTTTATTTTGCGCCTGTCGGCCCAGTGCATCCGACTTCAGCATGCATTTTATGTAAGGGTCTGCTTCCTCCTGCATTTTCTAAGGGTTTGCTTCCCCGGGGTAACGGCCGGTGCTGTGATGGGGATCGAACCCAGCACCTTCTGGTTGTGAGCCGTGCCACTTAACCACTAGGCCACGCCGTCCCCAAATTGCCTGTTTGAATACTAGGATTCAAAGCATTCTAAGTGTATAACTCAAACATGCAAGACAGATGAAGATGCTCAGGAGTGTAAATTACAGAGAACAGACAACCATATAAGAGAAAATAACAGATCCGAGTGTGACTTACGAAAAGTCCAAAAGGTTTATTAGGGCCAGATACTTGGACAAATGGAAAACAGGACATACTGGCTACACAAGAAATGATGCTATTACCAGTTGAACAGAGCTGCACAGGTCACAACAGACTGAGGTACCAGCCACAACAGACTGAGGTATGAGCCACAACAGACTGAGGTATCATCTATTCAATAAACTGAAGATAGATGCTACTGATGCATGCACATGTGGTACTGGGAAAATGACCCCTGAACATTTGGGGTCAGGCAAAACATACTGATCAGACAAGTTAGTCAGGGTCAGGCAAAACATACTGATCAGACATATTAGTCAGGGTCAGGCAAAACATACTGATCAGACAAGTTAGTCAGGGTCAGGCAAAACATACTGATCAGACATGTTAGTCAGGGTCAGGCAAAACATACTGATCAGACAAGTTAGTCAGGGTCAGGCAAAACATACTGATCAGACATGTTAGTCAGGGTCAGGCAAAACATACTGATCAGACATGTTAGTCAGGGTCGGGCAAAATATACTGGCCAAGACCCTCACCTCAGCTACCTCGCAGCCCTCCTTGGAAACAGGATGTTTTCATGGCAGCCTGGCTTACAGGGTGAATGATCGACATGATTCCTGTAGTAGTGAGTGACATGCAGATGAAGCCAAGCATAGCACAACTGCCTGAAGGACCCCGGTCCACCTTCATCAGCATGCTCGGGATGTGAGGAAAGCTACTGCAACCCGCCACTTAACGTCCTTTTCAGGGCATACAAAAGAGTCAACCTACTCGTTGTGGACATTCAAAACAACAACCAGTCCAAATGGAAAACAACAACACATTTCCGCGAACACAAGTGTAAGTCGTCGATTAGTGTGAATTCCAGGCAAATCCGTGGTTTGGCGGCATCCATAATGAAATAAAACAGCGGAGCAATGTAGAGCCGCAGCCAGTTCTTAGTCAACCTGTAATTCTACAGGGGCATATGCCCCCGTGCAGGTCCCAGCTCTGGTATAAGCTTGATATAGCCGGGAGAAGGATTTCCTGCTTAGCGGGCTAGGTTTGAGCAGCTTAATACTCCGCTGGATTGGGTGGTTAACCAATGTGCGAGTGCATCTTAATAGACTCAAACACTAGGTCATAGTAGACCCACAGCCTGTTAGGCACCATCTATGCTGCTATAAACAAACCACCTAACCATGGCCGGTGTTATGTCATGTCAGTTATGCAGCCGGTTATATCACCATTTTTGTCACTCTTTTTCATACACAATACACATTACACATCCTTACATATTGAATTCATTACAGAAGGTGTAGAAATGTTTCTTGGAGCTGTTGACAATATCTTTCACCCTCTTGTAGATCGGAGCACTTCTGTGACGAATCTGTAATAGAAAGTTTGTCTGATCACACTGCAGTCAAATTAATCAAACAAATCACTCATTAACAACTAACAGTGACCGGCAAACAGAACCCTAGCTGCACATATGATTATATTTTATTTATGTGTTTTTGTATTATTAAAATTATTATAAAGATAATCAGTTCATTTCAGTTGATCCTGTGACCTTCTTGAGATTGTTGGGGCACCCCTGCTGATACCTCCACAATCCTGTGCCATCCCTCTCTGTCTGCGGTTGCTTTTTGTGCCTTCTCAAGTCATAACTTAGTTCATTCATAGATGTCTTCCCCGTGTTTTCTCGGAAGCTTCATCTTCGCTTGCCCTGTACTATGGTATTTGCAAGTCCATTGGATCTCGAGACAAATATTTAAAAAATAACCACAGACAGATCAAGAAGTCAACATAAATTCAAATTCAGGTGTGTGGGACGGCGTGGACTAGTGGTTAACTGACACGGCTCACAATTCAAAGGTACTGGGTTTGCTCCCCATCTCAACACCAGCCATTACCCAGAGGAAGCAACCCTTAAAAAATGCAGGCAGAAGCAGACCTTTACATAAAATGCTGAATTCAGATGCACTGGGCTGACAGGCACAAAATAAAAACGCACACGCTTTTTGAGAATAAAGAACAAGGCGAACGCAAACAAACATACAAATAAATTCAGGAGTGTCAAAATAGGACAGAGTATCTGGACTCAGGATTTGACAAAACAATGGCGTCTGCTCAAAGGAAATCAGATGGAGATTGGCAATGGCAAGTCAGAGGCTACACAACATGCAAAAACTAGCAGAATACATGGAGAACCTGTGGTTTTCCCGTGGCAACATAGTGCTGTGAAACATGGACAGTTGTCCAAACCTCAATGAAAAGAATCAAGAAGTCCTTCAAGCCTTCAAGTCAAAATGTTATAGAAAGGTCCTCAGAATACCATAGACCGAAAAAAAGTAGAATGCAGATGTTTGACAGGAGTTGGGCATAGAGGAGAACAGGTTCACAAATTCAATCATCAACAGAAAATTGAAATACTTTGGCCACATCAAAAGACACTACGGTCTTGGGAGAATGGTAATGGGAGGTATGGTGTCTAGCATAAGAAGCAGACAAAGAAGGCGGTGGCACCAAGATGTCAAGGAATGCTTGGGCATAGCTTTGGAGATTTGACAAGATCGTTAATCAAGTTTCTTTCAGACAGGCTGTCATGGGAGCGACGTTCTGCAAGGGGCCCGTTGTATGATGATGATTATTACTATCAAACTAATCACTTCATTCAGCAGAGTATAAGCCCAACACTACATTGGGATTTATTTAGCTCGATGGGAAATCCTGAATACATTTGTCTGCAGTGCGGTTTTATTGGCAATGGTCCTCATGCAGGTGATGTTGTCAGTCCAACCACATCCCTCATTAGCCACTTCTCTAGACCTGCTGAGCAAACCAAAATAGCAATTCTATTGAGAGACATTTTCAACAGCTTGCATCGGCACTTCCATGATAAGACATTTGCTGCTTTACCACAAAAATATGTGCCCACAAGATGTTCCGACCCTCATTTTTGTAAGCTCGTTCATCGTTCTCCTGACACTGGCTAGCCACAACCAACCTCTAAAGGCAGACGCGCAGACGGACATGTGCAAAAGAAATCTGTATTTTTCACAAGGCACTGAATGATGCCAATATATTCATGCATCCATCACAATGCTTTGTGTTATAGTTTGACAATCAAGTTCTTCTAGTCCGAACCAGTTCTGGGGAGTTTGCCGAATGACAGCTGAAATAGATGACACTAGGGAAGACACTGACTTATAACTGAGGTGGTCCATGCGAAGACTAGTCACATTCTGAACTCAGCTGGCCTGTCGACTAGTTGTGGCAGTCTAATCCAGCCCAGGCCCATCTCAGTCCTGCTTCGCAGCCTAGCTCGACCAACCTCAGACTCTCAGAACAATAAATCCTCATTCATAGCCTGATCCGACCGACCTCAGCCTCTCAGAACTATCAATCTCGCTTCGCAGCCTAGCTCGACTGACCTCATTCTCTCAGAACCATCAATCCCGCATCATAGCCTGGTCTAACTGACATCAGCCTCTCAGAACCATAAATCCTGCATCGTAGCCTGTGTAACAGTTCTAGCCGGAGCAAGAGAGTTTAGGGCAGGGGTGATGTGGTTGACGACTCAGAACAAAGGTACCTGAATGCGTGCCTAGGAGGTCACTTACCGTCTCAACAAAGGAAAATGGAGTTTGGGGCAAAGAATGTGGACAGGTAGGAACGGGCCACTGGCGTTCTGATTTGAACAGTGGGGGGTGAGTGACAGACGCGATGGAGCGGAGCTTGCTGTGATAGATGAGTGACAGGGGTTCAGAGTAATTCGTTCCAATAACGACTGAATAGACCATCCCCCTGAGATCCATTGGTCAGCTCTGATACTGCTGGAGAGTATATAACACAGAGTCAAAGTTTAGCTCAGCAGGCGGGATGGAGAGGGGAGGAGAGCGAATGAGAGACTGTAGATATGAGTCCATTTAGCTCCCCAATTTGATAGAGGAGCGATTGATAGACTGTGTAACGAATGTTAGTGATAGAACAGGATCGCTCAAATAGGTGTGTGAGTTTTGTATTAATAGATAATCTGAACGTATGTTGTAAGCAGGACACATTGTGAACGAGGTATGTCCAGATTGCCGCCTGAGGGGATTTGAGTGAGGAAAAGTTTTTGATAAGGTGTGTTGAGGATGCAGTTAAAGAGATGTGTGTAGGCAATAGAACTGGGTTTTAGATAGTTGGGAATTCCATCAATAGCTAATGCTTAAAATTTCCGCTTTACTTATATTTATATTAACATATATATAATATAGGAATATTTAGTTAAGATGATATGTATTGTATTGTGTTTGTAATTTCACTACTCATTTTTCTGGTATGAGTATTATATAATAAATATGCCATCTGCTGTGTGCTATATTATTTGCAGTGTGTGGTCATGAATGATGTGGATGAGTGTGAAAATTTCTAAGTTTTAATAACCCTAGGGCAAACAGTGGGATATGCTACACCTGGTCTAACTGACATCAGCCTCTCAGAACCATCAATCCCGCATTGTAGCCTGGTCTAACTGACATCAGCCTCTCAGAACCATCAATTCCACATTGTAGCCTGGTCTAACTTCTTCTCCTTCTTCTTCATCGTGCGCAGTCAGAGAGTAACCATTATTTTTTTGAAAAAAGCGGCGGTCATCCTGAGGCTGTCGACACTGCCATAGAGCTTGTCTTGTGGTTCCACTGGTGATGGCCACATCTGCTCTCTCTGATCCTCGTATGTCGGGCAGTTCTGCAGCAGATGCTCAGCGGTCATTTTCCCGGTACCACACGGGCATTCGTCGGTACCACCTATCTTCAATTTGTTGAATAGGTGGTACCTCAGTCTATTGTGGCCAGTGCGAAGTCTGAAGACAACGACCTGCTCTCTTCTGTTCAACTGGTAATAGGCATCGTTTTTGGTGTAACGAGTATGTTCGGTACCCATTTGATCATGTATCTGGCTTTGATAAGCCGTTTTGACTCTTCGTACGTCATACTAGTATCTGTTTGTGGTAGTCTTGCACCTTCTTTTGCCAGTCTGTCTGCCTCCTCGTTGCCTTGGATGTTGCAGTGTGATGGGACCCACTGTACCACTACCCTTTTTGGTGCGGACTGCTGACATAGTTGACAGAGTACTGCTCTTAAGTCATTAAGCTCAGTGTTTTTCTGGCTTTTTAGCGCTGTGACTACGGCCAGAGCATCTGTAAGCAGGACTGTATGGCTTTCATTTTCTTTATGTGTCACCATTTCTTCCCCTGCCACCCTCAGTGGCTCTGCCTCCGCTCTGAAATTGCTTGTAGCGAATGACAGTGTTATTTTTCTGCCATTTGGTAGGTTCAGGAATGCTCCTGCCCCTCCGTTCTGTGTAGTGTTTGTTACAGAACCGTCGATGTATGCATGGGTCCAGTCCATGCTTGGGTAGTTTTTCGATATAAAGCTTAGGGTAGTATCTCTCCTTTCTTTTTCAGTCTGGCAGTTTTTGTTTCCAATACCTGGTATATTTTCTACCACCTCTGGAAATATATCCTGCCTCCAGGTAGGTTTTCGTATAGTAGTGACGGGCTTTAGTGTTGTTAGTGCGTTTATGGGATCTTTGTGCATCTTTGCTTTGGCTATTTCTGCAAAGTTTCTCCGCTTTAGCTTCCCATTTCCCAAATTGTTTAGTCTCTGGTGCATTGGATTGTCAGTCAGTCTTCAGAGTTTCTCTGACTGCAGCTGGGATCTGCAGTCTCTTCTATCGGTCATGGATTGCAGTTTTGTAATCTTTTCAAGTTCTACAATTGGCGTTGACTTCATGCCTCCTGTTATAACTCTCATGGCTTGGTTTTGAAGTTTGGCCCAGCCCCATCAGCATTTCGTTTGTTATCCCGTCTTTTCCGGGAGATTTCCTTTCCTTTAATGTTCTCATGGCCTCTTCCATTTCGCTCATTCCTGGTCTAACTGACATCAGCCTCTCAGAACCATCAATCCCGCATTATAGCCTGGTCTAACTGACATCAGCCTCTCAGAACCATCAATCCCGCATTATAGCCTGGTCTAACTGACATCAGCCTCTCAGAACCATCAATCCCGCATTATAGCCTGGTCTAACTGACATCAGCCTCTCAGAACCATCAATCCTGCTTTGTAGCCTGGTCCGGCTGACCTCAGCCCTCAGAGCCACGAGTTCTATTTCACAGCTTGCTTCGACTTACCTCAGCCTCTTAGAACCATCAATCCTGTTTCGTAGTCTGATCCGACTGACCTCAGCCCGGATCCTTTTCCTGATGTCACAGATCCAATTTACCGACTTGATTTTTAATTCTGATATCAATATACCAATGTTGGCTGTTTCCATCTGGATATTGCTTGAAAACAGAATGTTTACATTCAATGCTGTTCTCACATACATCGTCATTTAAACATTGCTTGTTGACAAGTCATATCTTTGAACCAGGGACTAAGGCAGACTTTAAAATGGTGTTTTCTCTTTTAGTATGACCTTTGTTTCTGCTTTATTAATATTTAATTCTTATTAAATATAATGTCTATGTTATAACTGTGCAGTGGGAGTTGAATATGCTGTATTATCATGAAATACCTGAACTAACGTATTTTCCGTTGTGAAATCTATTTGGGACTCGGTGGTCTTGAGGTAAGGTGCCCGCCTCAAATGCAGTAGGTACTTCGATTTCGCCCGGAAATCTATTTTTTTTAAATGGCAGTTTCCGGCCTCTGGGAAAATTTTTTGTGAATCCCGCTAAACGCGTAACTTTTTATGACGCGTTACGAATTTTTCTTTTCTAGGCCAAACACGTGATTTTTGGAGTGTATATAAGAACGATCGGTATCGCACTTTGAATGTTCATGAGCATAGAGTGCATGTGATCGGAAATCGATATCGACTATAGTCATTTTCCAGCAATTGAAAAATAGAGGTACGTTTACTTAGTTATATACATGCTAAATAGCCTTTTAATTACATATTCGTGGTATTTTAAACATTCTGCATCCAATTATCTGTCTGTTTAGTAAATTTGATGGCATTTAAACAAAAACTAACGCACGTGGAGTTATATAAAAGTAAACAGTTTTACAACAAATGTCACTAAATGTCGGCCATTTTTGTTTTTGTCCATTTCGTGAATGATGGTTGGTGTAACAGAATAGCCGGATTGATTAATGAATTTAATCAATTGCACATCTAGTACATAAATCATTTTAAACATTATCATAGATGATAGTCAAATTAGTTTACTGATGTTAATCACTACCATAAAACCAAACACACGTGATTTGAACAATTAAAAAAATTGCAGTTGAGTGTCGTGTGTTTTGAAGTTATCAAAACTTGATAAATTTTTTTTTATTGTTTGACTTTGAATGGCCATATCACATATTGATATGCATGTAATGATACAAAATTGATATTTTTTATATTCTGCAATCTCTTATCTGTATGTATGCTAAATTTGATGTGAATAAAATGTATATTAAAGACATGTGATGTTTAATTACAAAGTAAGCTATTTTCAAAAAATGCAAAATCCTGCCCTCCATTTTATATTAATCATTAACTCCACAAGTATACTCAGTATAGTAATATTAGTAACTGTGAATTAGTATTACATTTAATATTTCTTATATCTTTTTTTTACAACATTAGCTTGCAATTTTAGTTTTATTTCATCTTTCTTTGTTTCTAGAAATTATTAGCCATCCTCCATACAATGGCAATCAAGAAGTCTGCTGTTGATCTGAAAGCACATTTGGCGTGCTTTTAACCCGTGTATCCATTTCTGAAAGGATACATTGCACAGCTGCTGGTGGAAACCAGAGATCCCTCAATCACTGTTTTGCTGCGGAAAGTTAAGACTCTTGTTCCTTCTATGTTTATAGAACAGGATAAGTGTATAGATGAGATAAAGCTCGGCTCAAATATGCGAACCTTGCAGAGTAAGCTGAAGAAAAACAATTTGAGTAGTCACTGGCACTCACTCGTAAATCTTTTTCAGCAGCCCTTTCCTATACATTTTAAAGATATGTCTAATACTGTTTTGTTGCAGCCACAAGAGATTTCAGCAACAACAGTGTCAACTGTTTCAGATGTGTCTGTTGAGCCGCCATCATCATCATTTATGGAAGGAAAGAAGTTTGTTGTTGTGCCATTTTTAACAATACACCCATATTAGAAATATATATTTTTAAAGATTTAAATGATAGTGTAAAATTTAAACTGCATCAATTTATTGACAATCATTTTTCATTTTAGATATTCCACTTTTACATCACTTCCTTATCAATAAAGCAGACGAGGAAGAAACCTGACCAGAAGTGTGTCTGTCTGAAGTACTGGTCAATAGATGAACTGTCGCCAAATGAGGATTATGTGATGACAGTGGCTGCATTGTTAGCTGATTTTGCTCTTGGGGACCTCAAGTTTGAATAGTTTGTAAGTATATTCTTTTTTTATATTATATAGCCATATTGAAACTTTTTTTGGTTAGCTCTTTCAGGATGTAGCAGTATTTCCATCTTTAATGCCAGACATCTCCTGTTACTTTTCAAATTTCATCTACTGTTAGTTAAAATGTCACTGTTTTATATTATCATATTATGTGGTTATATATGGAAGAAAATGGGATTGCATGAGCATTAAGAAAATATAAATGATACAAATATATCTCTATTTGTCAAATAGTAAAATAATAAGAAACATGCAACAACAAACTGCACGACAAAAACAATTAACATATCAGACTTACCCAATAAAGACTGTTAATCCATATGTTTTGCTGTTTGGAACACACTTGTTTGTAAACTACATTAACACCATTAATGAATTAAACTGCATATCATACATGTCTCTTGTTAAATGTATGTAATAATTTTTTTTGTATATTCAATTGATCAGAGGAAGGCCTACCACGAAATAAACATCACTGAACACAGCCAACATCAACAAGCAGTTATCTTTACTTATTATTGGTAGTATCCATTTAGAAAAGGATTATGACATGCCAGTTGAGTTACCTATTCAGAAACGGATTACCACATGCCAGTTACCTATTCAGAAACGGATTACGACATGCCAGTGACTCAGTTCCTATCTGATTTTGTTTTTGCAAATGCCACATTTGAATAATCAACTGTAGCTTGTAAGTATGTTCCAGGGACCGCCTGTAAGTATATTCTTTTTATTTCTAACATTCCTTTATTTCTAACAACTATGTATGTTACATAACTTAGTAAAAAAAATTGTTCTTAAATTTGTGTAATAATTTGTTCTGTATACTAATTCTGCAAGCATTTTAATGAAATAACACCATACAATAAATATATTAATGCTCCTCTCAAAAAGACGATCAATATGATATATCACATGTAGTATAACAAGACGAGAAAAATATTGCAGCATTATTTTAGTTGCGAATTATGCAAATGAGGTCGCCATTTTGAATATTAAATAGTTCCTGCCTTTTGGAAAAGTCATGCAATTACCGCCATCGGTTGTATTTTGTTCTCCCGAATATAAAAATGTATGGTTTTACATGTATTCTGTCATGAATAGCTGAGATAATCAGCATATTGTCCACTCCACTCTGCTTTTCGGATACAAGTTTTCATAGTCCATATTTTTACTCTTCCTCTATAGCCCCTTTGCGGACTTTTAAGCTAATTTAAATATATAAAAAATCATAACTTTCGTGGGGATCGACATAGTTGATATATCATTGGATTGCATTTTTCTGGGGCTTTCTAACAGTTGTATTTGTAATGCTGTAGAGTCAATTTGAATTTTTCATCAAATTACCTAAATGCAGGAGGTCAGGGTTCGAATTACGGCGGAAACCAGGATTTTTTCATGTGAATCTTCTGGTAAAATGACTCCCGTGTTCAGTGTCGAGCATGTTAGAAATTCCTTGACAGTTCGAAATGTGTAGGCTTATCGGCCGTTGCCCAGACAAAATTTAAAATTCTAGTTAAAAATCTACCCAAATTATGTGTACCTTCTCCCAGGCCTAGTGAGTCGCAGGAAGCTTAAAAAATACCTACAACAGATAGCCGATAGCCTTCGACTACCTGGCAAAATACATAACATGCCTGTTTGAATACCAGGATTCCAAGTATCTTATATTCTTGTCTAACCAGTATTATCTCTTATATTCTTGTCTAACCAGTATTATCTCTGAATTATTAAACCTTTACTCATATTTCATAATCATTCCCTAATGACAAACAAATATTTCCCATACAAACCTCTTCCAAAACAACTTGCAGAATGATGACATTTTTAACACTTGGATCTTCCAGAATGTCAATCTGAAACATGAAAAAATATGCGCTCTTTAATCAAATATTCTATGAAGTTAATATGTTATTGTGTGAGGGAGGGAGGCACGAAAATCTGTTAAGGACTTAGAAGCTAGGTAAAACGTAGGAACCAGAAACAGTGCTGGATACAAAGAATGTTCAACACATCCCGAGCGTGCTGATGAAGGTGGACCATGATCCACCAGTTGTGCTATGCTTCCTTCATCTGCGCGATCCTCACTACTACTGAGATCACATCACACCACATCTTGTCAGTCAAACTGTCTAGTGTCTTGAAAACAGCCTGTTTCCAGGGAACGCTACATGCTACACGGAAAAGGAGATAATGAAAGATGGTGTTGGTCAGCATATTGTATCTGACCCTGACGCAACATCATGGTCAGTATGTAGTGACTGATGCACTAGCATCTCAGTTCCTCGTGTTACTACGTTTATTATATTAGTCTTAGATAAATTTTACACTAGAACAAATCCTGAAATTAAAATCAATTTTTAATATGTTATATTTGTTATTGTTAAATCTGACACTAGAACTCAATATTACACTTTGTGTCTTACACTCTTACCTGATGCAAAACAACGTTGGTATCTGGTATTATATAATGCAACCTTGGAACAAGTTTACTGTCACTGAACGGTTCCTCCTCCAGTGGCTGCTTGTCCGACAATTCACAACATTTTGTGCACGCTTCAGATCCACAACTGATGTCATCTCGCAAATAGTGCTCTCGGACTATTTTCATCACACCACCCAGCCTAGTTTTTTTAATAAACACTTTGCTAGTTAACATTGTACTTCTGATGTTCCGAATATATGTCTTAAGCTACCCTGTCTAAATTTGTGTCAAAAGTAACACTAGTAACACTAACAGATACACGTTTTTAAGATACGGAAACACGTCACCGTTTTGTCCAGTTAAATAATCAGACAAATTTAATCAAACTTCTTAAAGAGATACCGAGCTTAGAAAATTAACATCGTTATAGGCACTAATTTATATGTGTCGATTCAAAATAGAGTTCGGCATTATTCCTGTTGAGTAAAGTAAATTTTGTAAACGTGATTTGAAAGCGGCATCCATGCACATGAAGATTGGCGAGGATGACACAAGAGTAGTGTCCCTTGGTTCAGGGATCCGTTATTGTATAATTTGATAAAGAAAAACATAATGACATTTATATTTGCTTCATACACTACCAGAAGGTATTTGACAGAGCCCAACATGGGAAATTCGTTGAATGTCTCCAAGAAATAGGTCTAGGTAGAGAACAAAGATTGGTCTGTAATCTGTACTGGGAACAAACTGCTACAGTAAAATCAGGAAAGTTATGCTCTCCAAGTATAGATGTAAAAAGAGGAGTGAGACAGGGATGTGTATTATCCCCTTGTCTTTTTAATATCTACACAGAACAAATTTTCAAACATATAAAGGGGATGCCAGGGCTTGTCATTGGGAGTGGCAATGAATAACCTTAGATTTGCGGCTGATACAGTTTTGATGGCAAAAAGTGAGCAAGAATTACAGGAGCTTGTGACAACAATATACACAAGTCAAGAGTTTGGATTAGACATAAACATCAAGAAAACAAAGACTATGATAATTGGAGAAAGTGACGTAAAACCAAGTTCGCAGGTAAAAATAAAACATCAACTTCTGGAACAGGTACAGAGTTTCTCTTATCAGATAGTCATGTTTACAGATGCCCTGTCCGTGGTTACAGCACTAAAAAGCCACAAAAATACAGAACTTGATGATTTAAGAGCAGTAATCTGTCAACTATGCCAGCAGTCCGCACCAAAAAGAGTAGTGGTACAGTGGGTTCCATCCCACTGTAACATTTAAGTAGTCGAGGAGGCAGACAGACTGGCAAAAGAAGGTGTAAGATTACCACAACCAGATTCTAGTGTGACCTACGAAGAGTTCAAAAGATTTATTAGGGCCAGATACATGGCAAAATTTGAAACAGAGCATACTGGCTACACTAAAAATGATGCCTATTACCAGTTGAACAGAAGAGAGCAGGTCGTGGTCTTCAGACTCCGCACAGGCCACAACAGACTGAGGTACCACCTATTCAACAAATTGAAGATAGGTGGGACTGACGAATGCACCTGTGGTACTGGAAAAATGACCGCTGAACATCTGCTGCAAAATTGCCCGACATACCAGAGAAAGCACGTGTGGCTATCACCAGTGCCAACACTAGACAAGCTCTATGGCAGTGTCGACAGCCTCAGGATGACAGCTGCTTTCTTCGAACAAATTCAAGTTGACGTCTGACAGCGTACGAAGAAGAAGAAGAATAAGAAAAAGAAGAAAAAGAAGAAGAATGCCCACAATGAGTAAGACTACTCTGTTGTGCGCCCTAAAAGGGGAGTTAAGTGTGGGGTTTGCAGTAGCTTTCCTCACATTCCGAGCCAGCTGATGACGGTAGCTTGACTACTATGGGGATCACGTCAATCTACAACCACCTTAGCCAGGCTGCTATGTAAACATTTCCCATTTCCATTAAAAATTATTACGAAGAAGTTGAGGTGAGCGACTTGGTCGGTATATTTTGCCTGACCCTGACTAACATGTCTGATCAGTATGTTTTACCTGACCCTGACCAACTTGTGTGGTCTGTATGTTTTACCTGACCCTGACTAGCTTGTCCTATCAGTATGTTTTGCCTGACCCTGACCAACTTGTGTGGTCTGTATGTTTTACCTGACCCTGACTAGCTTGTCCTATCAGTATGTTTTGCCTGACCAGACGTTGGTATCCTTTTTTCTTAAACTATCATAAATGGATACTTGCGCTTAATAGCTGCAATAAAACTGAATGATAAAGGCACTAATTTAAAATTGTGGAAAGAATCGGACATATGCCAGCAAAGCTTGGCGTAAAGAGACGACACTGGGTTGGACACACTTTCGGACAACTTCTGACAGCATTACAAGACAATCATCGCTCTGGACACCTCATCTCAGGACAAGAGAAACAGACTCATGGAGAAGGAAAGTCAAAACAAATATAAAAACGGTGGGGAAAACGTGGGCAGAACTGGCACGATAAAGAGCGACATGAAGAGTATTTGTTGAGGACCTACGACCTGCAGTAAGTTAAAAGGGCTTTCATTGATTCAAGGGAGCACCCACTGAAAGAAGGGGAGGAATAATTCGCAATCCCAGCCCAGATTCATTTTTTAGTTTTATTTTTCTCCCTTCAAAATGTACACAGGTGTAGTTCTTTCTTCCATATTATTTCAGATGAACTTAAGTTGTTGTTGTTTATGTTGTTGATGTTAATGTTGTTGATGTTAATGTTGTCGTTGTTGATGTTGTTGTTGTTGATGATGTTGTTGTTATTGCTGTTGTTGATGTTGATGATGTTGTTGTTATTGTTGTTGATGTTGATGTTGATGATGTTGTTGTTATTGTTGTTGATGTTGTTGATGTTGTTGATGTTGTTGTTGTTGATGTTGTTGTTGATGTTGTTGATGTTGATGATGTTGTTGTTATTGTTGTTGATGTTGTTGTTGTTGATGTTGTTGTTGTTATTGTTGTTGATGTTGTTGATGTTGATGATGTTGTTGTTATTGTTGTTGATGTTGTTGATGTTGATGATGTTGTTGTTGTTGATGTTGTTGTTGTTGATGTTGATGTTGATGTTGTTGATGTTGTTGTTGTTGATGTTGTTGTTGTTATTGTTGTTGATGTTGTTGATGTTGATGATGTTGTTGTTATTGCTGTTGTTGTTGATGTTGTTGATGTTGTTGTTATTGTTGTTGATGTTGTTGATGTTGATGATGTTGTTGTTATTGCTGTTGTTGTTGTTGATGTTGATGATGTTGTTGTTGTTGCTGTTGTTGTTGTTGATGTTGTTGATGTTGTTGTTATTGTTGTTGATGTTGTTGTTTTTGATGATGTTGTTGTTGTTGCTGTTGTTGTTGATGTTGATGATGTTGTTGTTGTTGATGTTGTTGTTGATGTTGTTGATGTTGATGATGTTGATGATGTTGTTGTTGTTGATGATGTTGTTGTTATTGCTGTTGTTGATGTTGTTGTTGTTGTTGATGTTGATGATGTTGTTGTTATTGTTGTTGTTGTTGATGTTGATGATGTTGTTGTTGTTGTTTCGAATGCTAACAATGCGTAGGTTGACTTTTTTGTGTGCCCTGAAAAGGACATTAAGTGGCGCGTTGCAGTAGCTTTCCTCACATCCCGAGCATGCTGATAAAGGTGGGCCGAGATCCTCCAGGCAGTTGTGCTATGCTTGGCTGCATCTGCGTGTCACTCAAAACTACAGGGAGGACTTAAGTTACTGAGTGTGTCAAATTATAGTCAGAAGTACAGGCTTACAGAGGGGGAGAGAGAGAGAGAGAGAGAGAGAGAGAGAGAGAGAGAGAGAGAGAGAGTGAGTCAATGGGTGAACATTCTGGTCAGAAGTATGTGTTTACAGAGAGTCAATGGGTGAACATTCTTTGGTAGAACTGTGATAAAACTACTGGTTATTCACCCACTCCAAAGCGGACATTGATCGGCTACTGACTCCCATAGACCTAACGGAATCCAAGTTGAGAAACTCGAATGAAAATAGAAACCTGACACGCAGTAATGTGCGTCACGTTCGACTTTAGATGAGAAGGAAAATGCCGCCATAAATATGTGATTTTATTATTAAAGTCAAGCTGGTTACGTCGGCGCTTCTAACATCCCGAGGTGTACTAGAGAAGTTCACGGCTATGAGGATTACAATATCGATCGCCACCTCGTTGGCCAGACTGCTGTAACACAACCTGCTTTCAAGGAGTCCGTCACAGATATGATGTGGGGTCTTGATCAGTATGTGTTATCTGACCTTGATGTTACGGCTCCCCAACCAACCACTGCAGACTGAGAAACCATCTGCTCATCAAATTAAGAAAATTGACACATATATCAATAGTGTCAAACCAATGTGGGTTAAGTATGCAACACCCGCTTAAGTCAAACTTCTCAAATCTATTTTTGATAGCATGTTGTGAGAGTATTTTTATTAATTAAAAGATAAATTATTTTGCAATTTTTCGTAACATTTTTTGCGCTTCTAAAACGTCACTATGTATTTAAAGGAGAGAAGAAGTAATGAGTGCCAGACCTTTGCTTGCGTGCTGTTAGAATCGTCGCACTGTGTTAAATATGGGGTAGAATGGGGACGGGGAGGACGTGAGGTGTTGGTGTTACCGTTGGACTAACCATTGACATTTGTGCGCCAAATGTTCCGCACACAGTTAGATTCAACATGAAAGTTTTGCTTATGGAACCAAATTTGATGACATCCGTCTTTAAAGTGCATGAACTGTAATTTGCGTAAATCTTGAATTCCATGTGTTTCCTATTGTTCAACTTATTAAGTTTATGAAAGACAACGAGTTATAACCTGGACTGAAAGATTTGTGTGTATAAATTAAATGAACTCATTTTCACTATTCTGAGAACTGCAAACTTTGTTGAGCCCCCATTTTCTGATTTGTAGCGGACACATTGATATTTCAGCTGCTCTCGGGGTCAAGGTCGGTGGGTGACTTGAGTTGCATTTATATTATTGGATAACTGGACGCCAGAAAAATACTGAACTTAAGGATTTAAGAGCAGTACTCTGTCAACTATGCCAGCAGACCGCACCCAAAAGAGTAGTGGTACAGTGGCTTCCACCCCACTGTAACATCCAAGGCAACGGGGAGGTGCAAGACTTCCACAACCAGATTCTAGTGTGACCTACGAAGAGTCCAAAAGGTTTATAATAGCCAGATACATGGCCAAATGGGAAATAGAACATACTGGCTACACAAAAAATGATGTCTACTACCAGTTGAACAGAAGAGAGCAGGTCGTGGTCTTCAGACTCCGCACAGGCCACAACAGACTGAGGTACCATCTATTCAATAAACTGTAGATGGGTGGCACTGACGAATGCACTTGCGGTACAGGGAAAATGACCACTGAACATCCGCTGCAAAACTGCCCGACATACGAGGATCAGAGAAAGCAGATGTGGCCATCACCAGTGGCAACACAAGACAAGCTCTATGGCAGTGTCGACAGCCTCAGGATGACAGCTGCTTTCTTCGAACAGATTCAAGTTGACGTCTGACAGCGTACGAAGAAGAAGAAGGGTAACTGGACGACCTGTTCCTCGGGGGAGATAACGCAGGTCACAACTGCGTTTCAGTTGTCTTCTGTTTTGGACCACAGTGGACCAGTGGGCTATAAGTTTGCCGTCTGTAGCATCATGGATGTTTGTCCGAGAGAGTCGGACCAGCTAGTTTGTGATCTTCCCCGTGGTCGTATCCTGTCTCGTGGGTACCAGACTGCTGTACCTGTGCTCCAGCGATCATCAGTTCTCCGAAGCAAGTGACCAGTCCAGCGATGCTTTATCTTGTCTGCGTGGGTAACTGCATCCTTCACCAACGAGATCTGCCCGTACGTCGGTCTTGTGAAGATCTTTCAAACGGTGTTTGTGGAGCGTGAGGCCGAACATACGTCTCTAGAGGGAGGAGGCTTGTGTTGCTCTGAGTTTGGACTCCATTTCTTTTGTAAGTGGTCATGTTTCTACGACGTAACACATTGCAAGTAGAACTGGGGAGACACGCAGACTCTGGTCGTGTGTATGGTCTCATTTCTATAGAACAGGGGATGGCGTGGTCTAGTGATTAAGTGGCACGGCTCACAACCCGATGGTGCTGGGTTCGATCCCCATCTCAGCACCGGCCGTTACCCCGGGGAAGCAAACCCTTAGAAAATGCAGGAAGAAGCAGACCTTTACATAAAATTCATGCTGAAGTCGGATGCACTGGACCGACAGGCGCAAAATAAAAAATACCACAGTGCAACGTACACCTCACACCGCCTTGGGGATTAGAGAAATAAGGCGAACGCAAAAACAAAACAAAAAATAAATTTAAAAAATATATAAACAATTTCTATAGAACAAAAAATGTGACAAAACGTTTGGATGAAAGACTGATTTTATGAATGAATGATTGGGAAATTCTGAATAAAGAAAGGGGCTGGAATTAGTACGAGTGTTCAGAATTGGAGATAGGCCTGTATTAAACGCATTTGGGGGACGGCGTGGCCTAGTGGATAAGTGGCACGGCTCACAATCCGAAGGTGCTGGGTTCGATCCCCATCACAGCACCTGCCGTTACCCCGGGGAAGCAAACCCTTAGAAAAATGCAGGAGGAAGCAGACCCTTACATAAAATGCATGCTGAAGTCGGATGCATTGGGCCGACAGGCGCAAAATAAAAACCACAGTGCAACGCACACCGCCTTGGGGATTAGAGAAATAAGGCGAACGCAAAAAAAAACAAAACAAAAAAACGCATTTGATGTTTAAGATTGATGTATTTTTCCAGAAGATTCTCAACTTTGAGGTGGACTTAACATTTGTAGGTATCCAAAAGTTCTCTAGAGCAATGAAAACGCCTCTCGCCTTTTGTATCCGTAAGTAGAACTGCTTATTATGTCTATTTTGCATGAAGTCTTGCACCAAAGTGAATAAAGCGTCATTTTTGATCGCCTCTTTGTTCTACGTGCGTCCGTCATCTCTGATCGCCTCTTTGTTCTACGTGCGTCCATCATCTTTGATCGCCTCTTTATTCTATGTGCGCCTGTCATCTTTGATCGCCTCTTTGTTCTACGTGCATCCGTCATCTTTGATCGCTTCTTTATTCTATGTGCGCCTGGCATCTTCTCAAAACGTTTGTCAAACAGAACCAGACAGTCGATAGATTCACATCAATAGGCAATACCTCACAAGAGAAGCGAATATCAACTGGCAGGTCAACAACAAGATTGCAAAGGCAAGTTATGTGTTTGTGAAGCTACAATCGAGAGACTTGAACCGACAAGGCATCAGTGTCAATACCAAGGTAACAATGTATCGCGCTGTAGTGTTAACCATTTTGCTGCATGCTTTCGAAACATTGACATCGTATAGCTGACATACCAGGTCGCTAAATCGTGTTCACGAAAGCTGTCTGTGCATGTTGCTCAGGATCAAGTGGCAGGACAAAGTAAACCAAATCTGACATTCTTAACAAGTCAAACATGTTGAGTATCTATACTCCTCTGCAAAAGGTCCAGATTATATGGATTCAATGAGTACCTCCCCAGACAGCTGATATACGGTTAACACAGAAATGGCAAGCGGTCATCGCGAAGACAGGCGACATGCTTCATGGACTCATCAAAATGTATCGGATTAGCTCTAATATTGATTTATGCTCCTGAGAGATGCTTGCGCAGAAACGTTTCACCTGGCGTGTTAGCATCACACAAGGTGCTCTTATCGCAGAACGAAACTTCATCGCAGAGGCTCGGAGAGCGCGAGCTTCCTAAACAAACAGAATGCACGACGACGACCACATAGCCGACTTCTGACATGTGCTTCCCAAGTGCAGCAGAGTCTACCGTGACAGGATTGTACTAGCATCGCACGTCTGATGGTATTGCCACCTTCGCTTGAAATTGACAACAACAACTACTACTACCAAGGATATATGAAAGATGTGACATCAAATATAATATAGAAGTCCCAGTCAGTCATGACTGACTATAGCAGCCCCTTTCAGTCATGAGTGACTATAATAGCCCCTTTAAGTCATGACTGACTATAGATGCCCTTTTCAGTCATGACCGACTATAGGATGATATCACTTGAAGTGGTTCTTAGTTCTCAGTCGACCTGTACTTATACAGGAGTAGATGCCCATGTGCGGGTCCCAGCTCTGGTATGAGCTGGATGTAGTCGGGAGAAAGGTTTTCTGCTTAGCGGGCTAGGCTCGAGCAGCTCAATACTCCACTGCGTTGCGACAAGCGCTTACAGAGGGTGATTAACCGATATGCGAGCTCTTTATCTTAACAGACTCAACCACTAGAGCAAAGTAGACCCGCAGCCTGTTAAGCGCCATCTATGCTGCTCTAAGCAAACCTCCTTAACCATGGCCGGTGTTATTCCATGTCACACAGTTAGTCGCATCTTACGACATGCTCTCTGTGAGGCAGTGGTGCTATTCTTGAAGTAGAAAACAAAAAATATATACTTAGCTTTTTTTTGTTGTCTCTCCCATTGCGGTGTTGTTTTTCTACTTCTCTGTGTTGCCTTTTCACTTCTCCGTGTTGCCTTTTCACTTCTCTGGGTTGCCTTTTCACTTCTCTGTGTTGCCTTTTCACTTCTCTGTGTTGCCTTTTCACTTCTCTGGGTTGCCTTTTCACTTCTCCGTGTTGCCTTTTCACTTCTCTGTGTTGCCTTTTCACTTCTCTGTGTTGCCTTTTCACTTCTATGTGTTTACTTTTCACTTCTCTGTGTTGCGTTTTCCCTTCTCCGTGTTGCCTTTTCACTTCTCCGTGTTGCCTTTTCACTTCTCTGTGCTGACCTTTCACTTCTCCGTGTTGCCTTTTCACTTCTCCGTGTTGCCTTTTCACTTCTCCGTGTTGCCTTTTCCCTTCTCCGTGTTGCAAGAGCTTCTCTTCACCAAGTGTGACGTGACCCTTCAGAGTAATCTCCACTTGGATCGGTCTGCAGCTTCCTCTTCCCAGGATGTCAGACTCATGGCCAGGACCTTCATATCACGCTTGCACACATCTTTGAACCTCAACTGTGGTCGGCCGACTGTTCTCTTGCCATCCGCCTACTGTCCAGAAAGGATATTTTGGGGGATGCGGCCATCTGCCATGCGACCATCTGCCATGCGACCATCTGCCGTGCGGCCATCTGCCACGCGACCATCTGCCATGCGACCATCTGTCGTGCGGCCATCTGCAGTGAGGCCATTTGCCATGCGGCCATCTGCAATGCGACAATCTGCCATGCAACAAATATAACCAATCCATCATAGTCTTTGCTGCCTAAGGAGAGCGCACATGCTTAGAAAACAGATGTGAGAGTGCACATGCTTAGAAGACAGATGTGAGAGTGCACATGCTTAGAAGACAGGTGTGAGAGTGCACATGCTTAGAAGACAGGTGTGAGAGTGCACATGCTTAGAAGACAGGTGTGAGAGTGCACATGCTTAGAAGACAGGTGTGAGAGTGCACCATTGCACGTGTCACTCTATCCCTCCATGTAATTCCAAGAATGGATGGCAGGCGCCGTAGATGGAAGGTATTACGCCTGTACTCTTGTTTGGCATACGTTGTCCATGTTTCGCTACCATATAGGAGCGTTTCCTTGGTCGTAATTGTCAGTTTGTGCTTTTATTATGGTGATAGGAATGTCTGCCCCAGGGCAGGTGTTAGGATTGATGTAGTTCAAGTGGATGATGTGTCCTGCTCAGGAACTGAAAGATGAGACTTTGATCTCTTCTATGTAGTCTATTTATGTCATCATTACTTTTTGGCTGTGACATTTCCCTAAATCCACTGCTACCTCATGCACCGTCGTCCATCGGTTTAGCTGATTTCCCTGAAAGTATTTCTGAGTGTATGAAAAACACGTGAAATGAAATCGTCATTTGGTCATAAGTCATAGTCATGTCCTTAGCAATACGTCATGTCATAAAAGTCATAGTATTGTCATTAGCAATACGTCATGTCATAAGTCATAGTCATTAGCAATACGTCATGTCATAAGTCATAGTCATTAGCAATACGTCATGCCCTAAGTCATAGTATTGTCATTAGCAATACGTCCTGTCATAAATCATAATTCATTCATAAGTCATGTCATATTAGGGGTAATAGTCATAAGCTCCTCTGCTCTTCAACGATCACGTGTGACCCTAAACCCTGTCTCCAGTCATGTAGTCTTCTTCATGCCCCACTGACGTCACCCCCTCGCGGTCATGCAACGCGCTGTACGGGTCTGGACTATCTGTTCTAGAGTTATACGTTTGTGAAATACAGGATAGTGGTGATTGGTAATATTTGTTTCAGAGAAATGGGATCACGATGCTGAGCAGCGCATGAGCTGCAGTGGTCAGCGACTCATGGCTGACTGCTAGCATCAGGGTCAGCGAACCAAAGCTGCCAAGACCCTTCTACACCTCCACGCTGTGATCCTGGATAGCAGGCTGCAGCAGGGCAGACTGGCTAAGGAAAAGGGATCGAAGAGGGAATGCTAACCCGGTACTCAAAAAATGCTTGCTGAAGTCGGATGTGTTTGACCGAAAGGTGCAAATATCGCAGTCAAGCTGTAAACTACGACACAACGCATTCCGTTCTCTGGACTGCATTTTGCTACTTAAGTCCTCTCATGGTTTGGTAGCGGGAGATTGAAAACGAACGCAGAAGAAGAAGTTTCAGAGAAATATAAATTGAAAGTAATTTTATTCAAGATTCTGGATTTCTGTGTGGTTCCAGTCCTCAAAAGCATATCTCCCGTGTTCCGGTTACATAACGCCAGAGTACCTTCCAGATGGGTTCAATGTGGCCATCTTGTTGTGTGGCCATTTTGTGACCGTGTGGCCATCTTGTGACGGTGTAGCCATCATGTGTTTACCTTTGGGTGTAAACGACGTAGAACTTGTCATATTGGCTTGTTGTTATTGTTGTTGTTCGAATCAACTAGTAATGCGTTCATTGGTGGCGATGGGTTTTAGGGACTCTCCTTATATTCTAGAATTACAGTTATGAGGAAAGACTCAGAAAAACCTGCCTACAGTGTCTAGAAAAGAGAAAAATTCAAGGGGACTTAACTGGTTTATAATATGATCAGAGGAATGATTAAATTAGACTATCATCATCGTGTAGCAAGTCCTTTATAGAACGTCGCTCCAATCACAGTCTGTCTGAAAGAAACTCGTTCCCTTGCCAAAACACCAGCCTCCGCCATATTCATACCCAGGCATTCCTGGATATCTTGGTGCCATCGTCTTCTTGGTCTACCCCTTCCCCTTTTGCCTGGTACCATACCTTCCATCACTGTTCTCTCAAGACCGTTGTGTCTCTTGATGTGACCAAAGTATTTGCATTTTCTAGCCAAAATGGAATTGATAAACCAGTTCTCCTCTATGCTCAACTCTTGCTGAATGTCTACATTTGTTCTTTTCTTTGTCCAGAGTATTCTGAGGATCTTTCTGTAACATTTTGACTCGAAGGATTCGATTCTTTGTCTAGAAGTTTTGGTAATCGTCCATGCTTCACAGCCATAAGCTGCCACAGGAAAAACACAGACTCTCAAGACTTTTACTTTTATCGTTTTGTTGGTGCCCTGCCATAATTTCTTCAGGCTGTTCAGTCTCTGCATTGCCATAGCTAGTCTTCTTCTGATTTCTTTCGAGCAGTCGACATTTTTGTCAATTCTGGAGACAGATATTCAAAATGTGAAACCTGATCTATTTCCTCACCACCCACTGTAAATTTATGCTGATATTGTGTTTTGTCGGTGGTCATTATCTTTGTTTTGTTTATGAACAGATTTTGATCTTTCCCATGTCCATTAACGACTGAAAGTAGCTGCTCTAGCCCTTCTACACTTCTTGATAGTATCACTGTGTCATCTGCGTATCGTAACTCTGGAATCCCGTACCCCCAATCGTAAATGGGTTGAAACTTTCAATGTTCAAATCTTCTCGAACATTTCTCATTGTACATTCCGCATATATGTTGTACAGATAAGGTGAGAGGATACATCCCTGTCGGACCCCCTTTTGTATTGCAAACCAATTTGATGATTGCCCAGATACTCATACAGCGGCTTGTTGATCTTGGTATAATGTTTCAATTAGATGGACTATATGCAAAGGAAACCCAATTTCCTTCATGATTCTCCCCAGATTTTGATGTTTTACCGTGTTGAAGGCCTTAGTGTAATCAATGAAACATGTGTACAGATCAACACTAAACTCTCTACATTTTTCATAGATAATCCTTAAATTGAATATGTGGTCCCGGGTCCCTATGTCTTTCCTAAAACCTGCCTGGACTACGTGAATTTCAGATTCAAACCTTTTCTCTATCCTTCTTAATAGGATTCGCAAGAGTATCTTGCTAGCGTGGCTGATCCGCGCGATAGTTCGGTAGTTCGTGCACAGCTTCAGGTTGCCATTTTTGGGGAGGGGAATATAAATTGATTTCTTCCAGACTATAAGAAGTTTTTTTTTTCAAAATACAACCACCTACAAGAACAAGACAGCACAGCTACGCATTAATTCAAGAAAGGTCTAGATTAGATACTAAAAAATATTTGTTTAGTTAGAAAGTGGTGAATGCTTGGAGTGCATCGCCACAGTAAATAGTGGAGGCAGGGTCAATCAATGCATTCAAGAATAGATTGGATGTGCATATGTATTTTTAGATCAAGTGGATGTAAAAGAAACTGGTTGTATACAGACTGCAGAGTCTTCTAAGCCAGTATAAGAAGTTTAGTTACATCCCAAACCGTAATAAAGAAAAGGGACCAAGGTTCTCCAAAATGTAGTGTAATCAGAAGAGTGAAAACTAAGAGGATCACAGTGCCGATCCCCACGCCGTTGGCCAGGCTACTGTAACAAGCCTATTTTCAAGAGAGCGGAGAAGACAAGACGTTGAGTTTGGTGACCTGACGTTGGTCTTGTCTCCCTTTGGCCATACACAAAAAACATTCTGCTGGGAACCGAAATGGAAAGAAAAGTTAATAGGAAAAGTTTAACTCGGAGACAACGCTATAAATTGGATGATTCCGTCGAAGAATGACAGAAAAATGTCCGTCAGATTGCATAATGAAACTGAGAGCGGGACCAAGCAATGGATCTGATCTGCTGCAATATAAGACACGCCCTTACTGAGACAAAGTTCTTGGAAGTCTCACAGCAAGCAATATGGAGACGCGTTGAAGATTTGATTACTTTGGCACATATGTACATCGCCACTGGACCCATTTCTGACCATGTATAAGTTATGAGCGTATTTCCCGTTAGCGTTTTTAAAAGTGGATCAGTAGTCTGTAGCAGGGAAAATCGATGATGAAGCGACAACCCACGCTGGAAGTTGTAAAACTAAAAAGCCACTAATGTTTCTGCCCGCCAAAGCAGAGTGCTGCCCACCAAATTAGAATGTTCGCGCGGTAAACTATGTTCCCTGTGTCAACTGAAAGTATGGCAGATCGTCTGCTGCATTCATTTCCCGTACAGCTTACGGACACAATGTAGTGGCGTATTCACGAAGGATCAACTTCTGACTCAGCTAAGTACGAGTTTCTGTATTCGTTGCCTTTTTACTCATTCCAATTAGTCAGCTATTCTAATCTGTGTTGCTTCGAGTCCTTGATGACGATACTTTGGCTGTAATGTATACTGTATTGTTTTGAACTACGGGGGAAATTTTTTTAAACAAAAGTTGGCGTATTGTGGAGTAGGAAATTATGAACTTTGAATGAACTTTCAGGTGACGTAATATTAAATCTATGAAATCTATAATATGTTCCTTAGTTCCCGATGAACACGTACCATTTATTTATATGTTGTTTAAATGTTAATGAATTTAATTACACCATTACTTAAAAATGTACAAGACAATATATTTTATATTTTGTACATGTGTATAATGAACTTATCATTTAAAAAGATGGATTCACTACATGTATGTATTCTACTCCTGAGACATTTATTTTAGATAGCGCTATCATTTCTGTGTCTTTTGTGAAGATTTGGGTTCTCTGTCTTTGAAATTAAATTTTATATTAATTTTTTACTAACACCACCCCAGTCTGCCCCCTTAAAATTTTATATTCTGTAGGTACAAAATATTACAGTAACTTTTTAGCTTCCACACAGTATTTATTCGATCCAGTTGTTGTTGTTGTTGCTTGATGCCCATAATGAGTAAGTTGACTTTTTCGACGTCCTGAAAAGGACGTTAAGTGGAGGGTTGTAGTAGCTTTTCTCATATCCCGAACATGTTGATGAAGGTGGACCGCTGTCCTCCAGGTGGTTGTGCTATGCTTGGTTTCATCTGCGTGTCGCTCACTACTACGGCGATCACATCAGTTCACATTTCGTCAGCCAGGCTACCTTGAAAACAGCCATAGAAGAAAAATTGTGGTTTGGGTTTTGTGTATTGTACCTGACGCGACGTCCTGGCCAGAGTATTTTGCCAGACTCTGACGCGACGTCTTGGTCAGTGTATTGTGCCTCACCTTTACCTGCGGTCCTGGTCAGTGTATTGTGCCTGACTCTGACGCGACGTGCTGGTCAGTGTATTGTGCCTGACCCTGACGCGACGTCCTGGTCAGTGTATTGTGCCTGACCCTGACGCGACGTGCTGGTCAGTGTATTGTGCCTGACCTTGACCTGAGGTCCTAGCCAGTGTATTGTGCCTGACCTTGACCTGACGTCCTGGTCAGTGCCTGGCCGGACTAGCGTCTCAGTTCCCCGAGCATTCCGTTAGTAATGTAGAGCGACGCCTCTCACGGCAATGTTCAACCCCAATCATCGACACACCCCAATCGATTCAGCTGTAAATTGGTACCTGACTTACTGTTAGAGAAAGGAAGCGAAGAGCAGAGCTTGTCACCGCACTCAATAAAAACCGAGGCCTAGTAAAATGAACCTCGAAAAGATTCCCGACATCAGTGTCTAATGTTAGACACAAATTTCCTCGACTTTATTATTCTTAGTCCTTAGTCGACCTGTACTTCTACAAGAGCAGATGCCCATGTGCAGGTCCCAGCTCTGGTATGAGCTGGATGTAACTGGGAGAAGGATTTCCTGCTTAGCGGACTAGGCTCAAGCAGCTTAATACTCCTCTGCGTTGGGACAAGCGCTTACAGAGGGTGGTTAACCGATGTCCATCTTAATAGACTCAACCACTAGAGAAAAGTATACCCGCAGCCTGTTAGGCGCCATTTATGCTGCTCTAAACAAACCACCTAACCATGACCGGTGGAATGCCATGCCACACAGTTAGTCGCCTCTTCCGTCATGCCTTCTGTGGGGCAGTGGTGCTATTCGTGTCCTTGTCATACACAAAGACCCAGGCGGAGCACTCGGGCAAAGGAAGAAATTAAACGTCTTAATGACGAGGGAGACTTTGATTCTCGTAAGACAAAGAATGTCTCGAGTATCCAAACAGAGCAAGTGATGAACCGTTTGACGGGAGATATGTTCAAACTATGAGACAGAAATAACAAGAGGGGAATTAGGTCTGTACCACGTGACTTTATTATTGATCCAGCTAGAACATGGTGTCGCTTTCTCGATCCTTATTAAGCAAAGGGTGACTACCTAGATAATATTGACGTCACGTGTTCGCATGCGCATTTGGTGCAGACAGCTGATACAAGGAGAGCTCAGAACTTGCAGGCGGTCATTGGAGAGACAGAAGCAACGGTTCCTTAAAAATGTCTCTGAAGGTCTTCGAAATTGATATTATCTCCTGGGAAATTCTTGCAGAAAACGTTCCTCCTGGAACGTTGGTACATAACAGGGTACTCAGATAACAGCACCCAGGAAATAGAAGATGCCTACCAGGCACAGAAACACACAGTAGCTGTTTGGGTGGACCTGGAAAAGGCATTTGACAAAGTCTGGAAAGATGGACTTAGAGTCAAGCTAAGAAGAAGTGATGTTTGTGGGAAAATGTACAAGTGGATCAACCACTACCTCAAAAACAGAACGGCCAGAGTCCAAGTACAAGGGCAGATGAGCAAAACAGTGACACTCGAGCAGGGAGTACCCCAAGGGGGGGGGGAAGGGTACTGTCACCCACACTCTTCCTGGTGTATATAAACGACATTACAGAGAATATACCAAGAAGAGTCCATAGCTCAATGTTTGCAGACGATCTGGCTATGTGGACCTCTGAAAAGAATCTCACCATAGCAAGAAATCGGATGCAGCAGGCCCTAACATCGCTGGAAGAGTGGGCGAACTTATGGCTGGTCAAAATAAACGAGGACAAAACCACATGCACAATATTCTCGCTTTCAATCAAACCCCAAAATACCAAATTAAGTTTAAATGGCAAATTCCTGCAGCCAAACGACAATCCAAACTATCTGGGAGTCACATTTGATCGGCGCATGACATGGAAAAGTCAGATCGAGAAAAACCGAATGAGAGCCAGAGAAAGAATGGCAATCATGAGGAAACTTGCTGGCACAAGCTGGGGAGCAGACGAAAGCATACTAAAGAAACTGTACACTGGAAGAGTGAGACCAGTTCTCGAGTATGGCACTGCGGCATGGACAACAGCAGCAAAGGCGAACTTCGATAAAGTTAGCAAACTCCAAAACCAAGCCATGAGAGTTATAACAGGAGGCATGAAGTCAACGCCAATTGTAGAACTTGAAAAGATTACAAAACTGCAATCCATGACCGATAGAAGAGACTGCAGATCCCAGCTGCAGTCAGAGAAACTCTGAAGACTGACTGACCATCCAATGCACCAGAGACTAAACAATTTGGGAAATGGGAAACTAAAGCGGAGAAACTTTGCAGAAATAGCCAAAGCAAAGATGCACGGAGATCCCATAAACGCACTAACAACACCAAAACCCATCACTACTGTTCGAAAACCTACCTGGAGGCAGAATATATTTCCAGAGGTGGTAGAAAATATACCAGGTATTGGAAACAAAAACTACCAGACTGAAAAAGAAAGAAGAGATACTACCCTAAGCTTTATATCGAAAAACTACCCAAGCATGGACTGGACCCATGAATACACCGACGGTTCTGTAACAAACACTACACAGAACGGAGGGGCAGGAGCATTCCTGAACCTACCAAATGGCAGAAAAATAACACTGTCATTCGCTACTGGTAAGTACACAAGCAAGTTCAGAGCGGAGGCAGAGGCACTGAGGGCGGCAGTGGAAGAAATGGTGACACACAAAGAAAATGAAAGCCATATAGCCCTGCTTACAGATGCTCTCGCCGTAGTCACAGCGCTAAAAAGCCAGAAAAACACTGAGCTTAATGACTTAAGAGCAGCACTCTGCAAACTGTGCCAGCAGTCCGCACCAAAAAGGGTAGTGGTAAAGTGGGTCCCATCACACTGCAACATCCAAGGCAACGAGGAGACAGACAGACTGGCAAAAGAAGGTGCAAGACTATCACAAACAGATACTAGTATGACGTACGAAGAGTCAAAACGGCTTATCAACGCCAGATACATGACCAAATGGGAAACCGAACATACCGGTTACACCAAAAACGATGCTATTACCAGTTGAACAGAAGAGAGCAGGTCGTTGTCTTCAGACTTCGCACTGGCCACAATAGACTGAGGTACCACCTATTCAACAAATTGAAGATAGGTGGTACCGACGAATGCCCGTGCGGTACCGGAAAAATGACCGCTGAACATCTGCTGCAGAACTACCCGACATACGAGGATCAGAGAGAGCAGATGTGGCCATCACCAGTGGAACTGCAAGACAAGCTCTATGGCAGTGTCGACAGCCTCAGGATGACCGCCGCTTTTTTTTCGAAAAAATAATGGTTACTGTCTGACTGCGTACGAAGAAGAAGAAGAAGAAGAAGAAGAAGAAGAAGAAGAAGAAGAAGAAGAAGAAGAAGATAAAAGCACGTATGATCATCGTCAAGGCTCAGAGAAAGCGAGCTGCCAGAAAGCTCAAAACGTACGACGACCTTAAAGTCGACTCGTAACAGATGTCTCCCATGTGACGCAGAGTCTGCCGTGCCAGCAGGATACTTTACAGTCACAATAAGAACGCACCTCGCATCGCAAGTGTTTGACGATTTCCTCATCTCCGCTTACAATGAGCAACTACAATTATATATATATATAAATCTCCAAGTTTGCATATGTGTATATATATATTTTTCTGAAGACGCCAGAACTAGCTGACGGAAAGGCATGTCAAGCTGAAGTTTTCACTGCGCATTCCATGGGCAATTTATATATCAACCCGACGTATTTCTGGCCTCTACCTCAAAGCCTTTACAAGTTATGGGCAAGATAGTACATACAAGGAAGTCAGCGGCAGCGGATCTCATTATCTGTCTTTATTTTTGCTGACATGTTCATTTAAATTTACTGTATAATTGCGTGTATTTGAAAATTATTATATTTCATGGAAATAACATCATTTCTAGATCGAATGGAATTAGGGGTATTCTTGGAAATAAAACTTTCCAGTGGTTGATGGATGACTAGTTAAGGTGCTGTAGAGATAGGCCGCAAGTTGAGAATGTCATGGACAGCAAGGAAGATTACTAACCTGCTACTTTAAGAGGCAGAGACGCAAAGACAGTTTATGGCAACAATCAGAACAAGTCAGTCATCCTGTTTCAGGGAATGTGATGAGACGAGACGGATGGAACAACACATAGCAACATTATTCATATTAGCAGGGAAGAGAGACAGAGGGAGTCGGAGAGATCAAATATTGGACAGCTCGAGAGAAGAGAACGGAGACGACCAGACGATGATAAACAGCGCACGTGATAAATGTATGTCAAGATACATAATCGCCAAACGGCAGGGCACATGATGATGATGGCATGTGGATGAATTAAAAATATATATTATGTTGTTTTCGGTATGGAGCGGGGATACTATAGTTCTATACGAGATCTATAAATGTGTACAAAGAATATTGTACAATAGGAATTCTGAAATAAAATTATATTTATTATTATAACATTTGTACACGTAGGGTATTGTCTGTTAGTGTCATTATCATAATTATTTAGCTTGTCTTTTGTAGAATATCGTTTTCAAAGCAGCCAACCTGTAGAACTCATGATCTTTTGTCAGCTGACGTGGCACTGTAAAACAATATTTATAACAGCCGACCTGTAGAACTCGTGATCTTTGGCCAGCTCTCACGGCTCTGTCAAGCAATATTTATAACAGCCGAACTGTAGAACTCATGATCTTTGGCCAGCTCTCACGACTCTGTCAAGCAATATTTATAACAGCCGACCTGTAGAACTCATGATCTTTAGCCAGCTGACGTGGCACTGTCAAGCATTATTTAAAACAGCCGACCTGTAGAACTCATGATCTTTGGCCAGCTCTCGTGGCTCTGTTAAGCAATATTTATAACAGGCGACCTGTAGAACTCATGATCTTTGGCCAGCTGACGTGGCACTGTCACTGCCTTTCTTTGAACCTCCTTATTAGTCTGTGTCAATCATCTTCTTGGTCTGTTTCGGCTTTGTTTTCCAGTTTTCATGCTCGCCAGTATTGGGTTTTTTTTTCTAGACCATTGTGGCACCTGATGTGGAAAAATAAGGAATTTAGTTTTCTAGAGGGATACTCAATGGTCTCGAGGTAAGATGTCAGCCTTGTGTGTCGGAGGTTGGGGGTTCGAATCGCGGTGTAGACCGGGATTTTATCACGTGGATCTTCTGGTAAAAATTCCCCTGATCTGTAGGTAGTGAGATCGGACTCCCGTGTTCAGTGTCGCGCACGTTAAAAATTCAAGTAGGCATAACGGTCGCTGTCCGGACAAAATTAAAAAATGCAAGTTTAAAAACAACCCAAATCTTGTGCCGCAAAAAAGTTTAAAATATTTACTGCTTTCTGCTACCTGGCAACATAGATTCACATGCATGTTTGAATACCAGGATTCCAAGTTTCCTAGACGTATTATTGTTTAACAGCCAATGTGTTCTATTTCCCGGCCGTTTAGCATTGAGAACGACCAATGCCATACAATAGAGACGCCAGGCCTTCGTTAACAGATGCATACGAATGATAATGGGCATAAAGGGGCAGGAAATGGTGTGGAATGAACACTGGTGGGACAGGAGCCAACAACATCTACTGGAGCAACAAATGAAGAGAAGATAATGGGGCCGGACAGGGCATACGCTACAGAAGGCACCATCCAACATAGCCAGACATGTTTTTACATACAATCCTCAAGGGAAGAGAAAGAAAGAAAGAAAGAAAGAGAGAGAGAAAGAGATACATAGATGGACAGACAGGCAGACAGACATATAGACAGACAGACATATAGACAGACAGACAGACAGACAGACAGACAGATAGATAGATAGATATATAGATAGATAGATAGATAGATAGATAGATAGATAGATAGATAGATAGATAGATAGATAGATAGATAGATAGATAGATAGATAGATAGATAGATAGATAGATAGAGTGAGAGAGAGAGAGGGAGAGAGAGGGAGACACAAAAATACAACGACGAGAATATAACAAGGAACTAAGATTAAATAATTACACCTGTAAACAGGCAGAAAACGCAGCTCAGGACGGTGTATGCGTGGATGATGTTGGCAATGATCTGAGGGGATTTCATGATGATGATTGATGAATGCCACACAACCACCTGCTGTCATGTATTCAACCTGACCCAGCGTGCACAACAATTTCAATTCGCTAAAACTGAAGTATTATAATGGGTTGTGTTTGATCAGTGTTGCATGCGCGCATGAATAATGCATGCTCCCTTCCCAACGAGTTTATCGCTTTACTCAATAGCTGGCCTAGTGTCCATTATACAAATTGCCACCAAATAAAACATTACGCGATATACCGTTTCAAATGTTTTCGATTTCAGTGAGTAAATGACACGGGTTGACAGCAAACAGGAACCGTTCACACTGGTACAGATTATGCCTGCAGTTGTAGATGTTGTAACGTTTCATGCTGCCATATCTTGTTTTTGTTGTTATTCAACCACAAAGACATGGGAGGTATAAGAACACAGACAGCGTACTTGTCAGACAGCAAAAAAAAAGGCGCAATGATATATGCTGCTCAATCCTTCATTGGTCCTCCAGGGGATGAATATGCATCGCTTCAAGAATGACGTGCGCTAGAAGATTCCGTCAACTGAAAAAATAGTGTACACAATGTAAGACAGGCCCTTGGGGAGAGGAGACTGACGTCTGGTCAGGGAGGGGGGGGGGTGGGGGGGTGGGGGGAGGAGGAGACTGACGTCTGGTCAGGGGTAGGAGACTGACGTCTAGTCAGGGGGGAGGACTCTGGTCAAGGGGGGGGGGGGGAGGAGACTGCCGTCTGGTCAGGGGGAGGAGACTGACGTCTGGTCAGGGGGGAGGAGTCTGGTCAGGGGGGGGGGGAGACTGACGTCTGGTCAGGGGGGAGGAGACTGACGTCTGGTCAGGGGGGAGGAGACTGACGTCTAATCGGGGGGAGAAGACTGACGTCTGGTCAGGGGCGAGGAGACTGACGTCTGGTCAGAGGGGAGGAGTCTGGTCAGGGGGGGGGGGGTGGAGGAGACTGACGTCTGGTCAGGGAGGAGGAGACTGACGTATGGTCAGGGGGGAGGAGACTGACGTCTGGTCAGGGTTGAGGAGACTGACGTCTGGTCAGGGGGGGGGGAGGAGACTGAGGTCTGGTCAGAGTGGAGGAGACTGAGGTCTGGTCAGAGTGGAGGAGACTGAGGTCTGGTCAGGGGGGAGGAGACTGACGTCTGGTCAGGGGGGAGGAGACTGACGTCTGGTCAGGGGGATGAGACTGACGTCTGGTCAGGGGGAGGAGACTGACGTCTGGTCAGGGGGGAGGAGACTGACGTCTGGTCAGGGAAGAGGAGACTGACGTCTGGTCAGGGAAGAGGAGGCTAACGTCTGGTCAAGCAAAACATACTGATCAGACATGTTAACCAGGGTCAGGAAAAACATGCTGATCAGAATATGTTAGTCGTGGTCAGGTAAAACATGCTGATCAGAATATGTTAGTCAGGGTCAGTTAAAACATACTGATTAGAGATGTTAGTCAGGGTCAGGCAAAACATACTGACCTAGACCCCACTTCACTTCCATGCAGTTCACCCAGAAAACATACTTTCAATCTGTCTAACGAGGTGAGGATCGACGTGATCACCGTAGTAGTGAACATCTTGGAGGACCCAGCTCCACCTTTATCAGCACCCTCGGGATGTAATGAGAGCTATTGCAGCCTGACCCCCTGTCCGGGGCGCACGAACGAGAACATAATCATCATGCATATTTAACAACAACAACGAACAGAAAGTAACAAGGTGTCCCTTTTGGATACACCGCAGTAGATACAGAAGAAAGAGGGAGAAAAGAGGAAGAAGAAGAAAAAGAAGAAGAAGAAGAGGAAGAGGAATTCAAGTATATACATACAAGTATCTACATTCAAGTATCTACATTCAAGTATCTACATTCAAGTATCTACACCCACAGGCAGTAGAGTAGGAACGTTATATTGTTTTTCTTTCAAGAGAGCTATTTGAGGAAGTGATAAATATCACGTGAAACGGAATTTTGTGAAGATTTCTATCGCTTCCCAATTTTGCACGGCACATGATGAAGGTGATGGTCAGTATTTCTTTGTCCGACAAGATATGACTTTTGCTTGCATGTGATTTTTGTTGTTCTTTCACGAAGTCAAGGAATCGATCTATTTTCTTGTCAAAATAACTTCCATAATCTAGCAACAAAATAGCGAAGGTAGATCTACAGTCATAGTTCTGTTATTTCTAAATGATTTCAAACCCTTCCTACTCGTAGGTCCGTAATCTCTAAATGAAGAAGTGTGTGGATACTGATAGTTCATGTAGTTCGATGGTTGAACACACTATTAGGGATCAAGATGTTGATCAGCGCATGAGCTGCAACAATCAGCGACCCATAGCTGACTGCTAGCGTCAGGGTCAGCGAACCAGAGCTGACTGCTAGCGTCAGGGTCAGCGAGCCAGAGCTGTCAAGACCCTTCTACACATCCACGCGGTATCCTGGATAACAGGCTGCAACAGAGCAGACTGACTAAGGAGAAGGGATCGAAGAGGGAAGGTTAACCCTGCACTAAAAATGGCTGCTGAAGTCGGATGTGTTGGACCGAAAGGTGCAAAAATCGTAGTCAAGCTGTAAATTATGACACAACGCATTCCGTTCTCTGGACAACATCCTATTACTTGCAACTCCGCTTTCATGGGTTGGTAGCGGGAGATTAAGAACGAACGAAGAAGAAAAGGAAGAGGAAAAAGAAGAATATACTATTATGGCAATATCGTTATTTAAGGTTTTGTGAGGTCTCGTGGTCAGTTCCACTTCTGCCAGGACCTTTCATTTCCTAGTTTGGGGCCCAAGATGCGGGTCAGCGAATCGGGGCTGACAGCATCCAGTGACTCATGGCAGGTTGCTTGCATCAGGGTCAGCGAATTGGAGCTGACAGCACCCAGTGACTCATGGCAGGTTGCTTGCATCAGGGTCAGCGAATCGGAGCTGACAGCATCCAGTGAGTCATGGCAGGTTACTTGCATCAGGGTCAGCGAATCGGAGCTGACAGCACCCAGTGACTCATGACAGGTTGCTTGCATCAGGGTCAGCGAATCTGAGCTGACAGCAACCAGTGACTCGTGACAGGTTGCTTGCATCAGGATCAGGGAACCATAACTGGCGAATACAATTTTGAGCCTCTAAATTCCGGCCCTGGAAACAGGCTCAATTAATGCAGACTGGCTAATAGAATAAGACTCGCATTGGGAAGGCAAGCTGAAATCGGATGTTGGTCCGTAAGGCGAATATATCGTCGCCTCGCTGTAAACAACAACGCAACTACACAAAGTCTTTTTCCGAATGACAAACGAAGAACTACATCCTAATTGTAATTACTAATAAACCTACCCTTACAAAAGTCCACACTTGCTTTGGCGCAGGCATGCCGTTTGGGGCCATCTACAAAAGTAACCAGATGCTGGATAGGAAGCTAAAAAAAAGAGGGGAAAGACTTGATCATCATCATGTTAGTCAGTCCAGAGACTGGTGTTGGAGTCTTCTGATCATGTCACGCCACTGTCCTCTGTTAGTCAATCCAGAGACTGGTGTTGAAGTCTGAACTTCACGAGATTAGCACGTCGCCCTGGCTTACAGACAGCGTCGGTGTTAGTGAACTTTAGACACGACTATAATGGACTTGAACACGTCTCCAGGAACAGATGCCAAACACACGTGATGCCCCTACGACCTCTTGCGGTAATGGGAAAGGCACGACGCACGATACCTGTTTATGGGAAAGGCTTCGGGAGTAAACCATTAGCCAAAAATCTGCATCCTCTGCTATCTCTGTTTTCTGTTTTCAAGAATCGACGTCACTGCACTTCAGGCATACCCATAGGTGCTCAGTCTCACTTATCAAATGGCGTAAGGTGTGGATGCCGATGGTCCCTGTAGCTCGCTGGTTGTACACTCTCCTGCCCCGTCCTTTCATGCGCCCCACTCCACTCGAACCTCGTTTAATGTCGAAACTTTGCAGTCTGTCGATTGCTGCTTCATCTATTGCGGTGTCCTCATCCAGCAGGCGGTCATTGATTGATTTCAAAATGTCACTTCTATCCATCACTAATGTGCCCATGATGGGAGCTTGTGAAGCCAAGATGTCAGCTCTTTCATTGCCCTGAACCCCGGCATGACCAGGACAGTAGATCCAGCTCAGCGCCTGGAGGTTTGAGGCCTCAACAGCAGCTATCCACTCGTACCTAAGCCATCCCTTCTCTACTTTTTGAAGTACGGCTTGCGCGTCTGTCACGATGACTGCCTTTGTTAAAGAAGTCTCAGATATCCATTTCAGTGCTGAGGTCACTGCTTCCGTCTCCATTCTCACACTGGAGGTTGTTGACATGTATGCCCTACTGCGTTCAGCCCCGACCTCTCCTCTCACTCTAGCCGAGAAACCCCAGCCTTATGTCCCATAATATGGGATATATATGTCCATCGGTGTATATGACACCGTCACACACCTGGGTGTTCTCAGTTATCAGCTGATTTACCTCGTGCTCTGATCTCCTGTTGCTCCATTCTCTGCATTCCTTGCCTAAGGTTATGATGACTCTCTGATACTCTATCATTCTATCACTAGTGTGGGCCCATTCTTGCCGACCCATTCTTGCCGACCCATTCGTCTTGATAAACTCTTACCACTGGCATAAGGTAGCTCAGGACCAGAGAGCGAGGAGGGACGTTGACAAAAGGACCAGTTTCTTACGCACTTCAATCCAAATCACGAATTTCAGCGAACACAGCAAGAGAAAAGATTGTCCACAAACTGAAAAAAGAGAGTGGTCTTCATCACATGCATTGAGCAAACATCATGTGACCTTAAATCTCTAAGCACTTGTTCATTTTACCGTTGCCGAGTGAAAAGAAGACACACATGACTATAACCTCTACAATAAGAATGAAGATTAAGGCGATGACATCCTGGCCTCGAAGGTTCCAGCAGTAATGCCATGGATATGGATTTAGATGATATTGTGGAGTCACATTATGACGTATCTTGGATGATGATGATGTTGTGGTTGATGAACTGGAAATCAAGGAATTGTGAAGTTTAGAAATTAGACTTGGGTCCAGCATGGTGGGGTCAGATGACGGAACATTAGTGTGTACAGCCAGTGAGGTACAAACATTATCAGTATCCACACCATCGGTAAGTTACTGAGAGAGACCACACAGAATGCAATGACGTCAATTCTTAGCACACCAGAACACACAAACTCTCTAGCCCGTCTACAAGACGGCATGAAATTGTAACCGGTTTTGTAATGATTAGCTTTCGTTCTCAGTGCAGGTCACGTGATAGTGCAGTTGTTGTTGTTGTGAGGAGGTGGAGGAAAGTATGTTTCACATCTACTAGCGAAGATCAGAATTGAATCTGGTTTGATGTGGTAATAGAGTAAATCATAATCGTTAAGCCAGGTGGAACTCACTTATCAAGATGTCATCTCATGTTCGCGCCCAGTCTCCAGGTCTACAAATTTATTTCTGTGTCAGCCTTCCAATCTGCTACTGTGGTAGTGTCCTTGTCTGGAAGTCTGTTTCTGTACCAGTCTTCTTGTCCGTCTGGAAGTCTGTTTCTGTACCAGTCTTCTTGTCCGTCTGGAAGTCTGTTTCTGTACCAGTCTTCTTGTCCGTCTGGAAGTCTGTTTCTGTACCAGTCTTCTTGTCCGTCTGTATGTCTGACTGTCTTTGTCCTTATATAAATATATGTCTTTTGTCTCTTTTAGTGTCGGTCCCTTGTCTATATCCGTGACTGAATGTGTAGATATCGATTCATCAACGAACGGATCTACATATCCACTATTTTATCCACTTATTCATTCATTAAATTGATCATACATCCACTATAAACTACCTATCCTTCCATTCACCCACTCTTTCATTCATCAATCCATCCACAGGCATCCATTCACGCATTCATCCATTCATTCATTCATACGTCTACCCATCGCATACTGACCCATCCATCCAATAATCAGTTCATAAATCCACTCACCAACCCATCCACCTACCCATCCACCCATTAATTCCTCAACCAATCCACCCATTCATCCGTCCACTCATCCATACACCGATCTATCAATTAATCTACCCGTTAATTCACATTCATCCATCAATCCGCCAACATATGCATCATCCATCCATCCATCCATTCATTAATTCATCCATCCATCCACTCACCAATCAATCCATCGTTTTAGCCAGCCATTCTCTCGCTAACCTACTACATTTCACATCACTACATATTCACCAACTCAACCATACATCCGTGCATCCATTAATCAATCCGTCAATCCATTGATCCATCTATCCATCCACCTACCAAAGACCAAATCAATTCGTCTATATATCTAACCATTTACCTATCCATCCACCTACCAAACACCAAATCAATTCGTCCATATATCCAAACATTCACCTATCCATCCACCCACTCATCTATTCATCCAAGAAGCCATCCGTCCATCCACCAAACTACCACACACTCCTTGTTCAATCCACACACATCCACCCAAAACATCCACCCAAAAAACATCCCCGTCCTCCATCTCAAACACCAATCCACCCATCCATCAATCAATCCATCCCACCACTTACCCACGCATTCAATCATCAATCCACTCCTACCCATTCACTCACTTACCGACCCACCCACTCATCAATCGCTTCGTCTGTGTGGACCACACATCAGAGAAAAACCCGCCCAACATGCCCAGCACAGAACAAAACGCATCCTTATAAAATAATCAGCTCATACAAGATCCGAACCCTACCGAGTCACCAAAACATGCAAACTGTGTTTATGCTGATAACAGAGAAGAGGAAACCATATGGGAGAGCCTATGTATTCTGATGGTTGTTTATTTGCACCAAACGAAGACGAGTTCATTCAGAAACGTGTGAAAAGAACAGTTTGAACAGAAGATCTTTGTCACGAGGTGGGAAAGCAATTTTTTTTTTTTAAAGTATAGGAAAACGTATAAAAAACATACAAATAACTTGAAGGAAATTGAAGAAGCGGTGGGCGGGTAGAAGAAGGAAATCAATCCAGGCTGAAATCAGATTTCACGTCACGCTTTTGTACATAGCAGGGTGCGTGCAACACAAATTAAAATTAAATATTTTAGGACATGACGGAGATTATCATTAATTATTAAAGGGCCCCTGCTAACAATTGGACACCGCATCTGTAATGACCAGACCTGATATATTACTGGCGGAGAGAAAATTATAAAGCAGAAGCCAATCTGGTATTTAATTCCGGTGTCATGGCAACGTGTAAATAAATGGAGCATTGCAAATTGAGTTATAAAATTGATTCGCGTATGTCACGATCTTTGCTGGATTTATGTTCTACCGAGAGCTGCGCGTAGATTAGCGGGTTGGATACAATACAAGAGGCACGGATTCAAAACCCTGACAGGACATAGTTTATATTTTGAAAAGCTTGTATTTAATTTTAGAGAAATGTCCATTTGCGTAGAATTTCATTTCTTCTACTTTTACCAATTTCTTCATAATCTAGAAAGCTGAAATTTAGTACACAACCTCTACTAGAACGACCTCTTAATTAATTAAATGTTTACAAAAAACACAGCTGAAAAAAAGTTCACTATTAAATACAAAAAGTAAGTATCATGTCCTGTGCAGAACGTCTCTTCTTACGACCGATACATAATTGGCTGTTAAAAGTTTCTTCGCAAGCGTGCAGGATGGTAGATTGTCATTATTGTCCGTATGTGGAGGAGTGAAAAACATGGGATTGTGAAACGGACGCTTCACCCCTTAGTCATCATCATCATCATGGAGTATGTCCTTTGTAGAACGTCGCTCCATCACAGTCTGTATGAAAGAAAATCTTTCTCTTGCCAAAACTCCAGCATCCGCCACAGTCATACCCAGGCATTCCTGGATATCTTGGTGCCATCGTCTTCTTGGTCTACCCCTTCCTCTTTTGCCTGGCTCAATACCTTCCATCACTGTTCCCTCAAGACCGTTGTGTCTCTTGATGTGACCAAAGTATTTGCATTTTCTAGCCAAAATGGAATTGATAAACCAGTTTTCCTCTATGCTCAAATCTTGCCGAATGTCTACATTTGTCTTTTTCTCTGTGCAGTGTATGTTGAGGTACATTATCATAATCTGGTACCCTTTCATCGTGCTATGGTTTCACAAAGTTTTAGTCCCAAGTCTGAACGTAACGATTTCGAAAGGTCTCTCAGATAGCCGCTTCAGAGCAGAGGTCACTGCTTCTAGCTCCAATCTCGTACTGGAGGTTGTTGACCTGTATGTCCCCCTTTACTCAGCAACAACATGATTTCTCACTCTGGCAAAGAAGCTCTAACCTGCTTTCCCACTGCGCAGCATCGACGGTACATATGACGACACAACTATCCAGAGAAGAATCATTTATCACATAGTTCACCTCTAGCTCTGTCCACCCTCTGCACCACTCTCTTCATTTCCTACCTAGGGTTATGATGACTCGGTAATCTGATATTCCATCACCGGATTTCCCTGGAATTCACAATAGTCGACGACTTGTGTTCACGGAAAGGTTATGTTGTTTTCCATTTGGACTGGTTAATTGGTTCGTTTTGGGAGGATTTCTTCCGTTCAATTACCCTAGCCTGGACATCGTCTATATGAATAGCACTACGCTTAAACCTGTGTCGTATTTCACGGTTTAGTTCACATGACTGGACCACGATATTGGCGTCCTTCACGATAGCTGCAAACGTCAGTTTTGATGTGTGAAATTTAGACTATAATGGACTGAAAACAGCCGGCCAGAGATGCCCAACTCACTTCTATTCATTCTATTCTCGATTTCTTGAAGTCTAGGGTGTTAATCCTCAACAGTTGCATCTTGTCTTGGGTAACACGCATATAGAATTTGGCTTATGTCAATGGACGCCTTTCTCTGGGTGAGACTTTGGTTTATGTTAATGGCGCCTTTCTCTGGGTGAGACTTTGGCTTATGTTAATGGGCGCCTTTCTCTGGATGAGACTTTGGTTTATGTTAATGGGCAAGTATGGCTGGGTGAGACTTTGGCTTATGTTAATGGACGAGTATGGCTGGGTGAGACTTTGGCTTATGTTAATGGACGCCTTTCTCTGGGTGAGACTTTGGTTTATGTTAACGGACGCGTATGGCTGGGTGAGACTTTGGCTTATGTTAATGAGCACGTTTCTCTGGGTCAGACAATGACTTACGTCAATGGACGCCTTTCTCTGGGTGAGTCTTTGGCTTATGTCAATTGACACGTTTCTCTGGGTCAGACATTGGCTTATGTTAATGGACGCGTTTCTGTGGGTCATACATTGGCTTATGTTAATGGGCGCGTATGGCTGGGTGAGACTTTGGCTTATGTTAATGAGCACGTTTCTCTGGGTCAGACAATGACTTACGTCAATGGACGCCTTTCTCTGGGTGAGTCTTTGGCTTATGTCAATTGACACGTTTCTCTGGGTCAGACATTGGCTTATGTCATTGGACGCATATGGCTGGGTGAGACTTTGGCTTATGTCATTGGACGCGTATGGCTGGGTGAGAATTTGGCTTATGTCATTGGACGCGTATGGCTGGGTGAGAATTTGGCTTATGTCATTGTACGCGTATGGCTGGGTGAGACTTTAGCTTATGTCAATGGACGCGTATGGCTGGGCGAGACTTTGGCTTATGTCAATGGACGCATATATTTTAATGTCTCAAACAGTAGACATGCACCGCATCTTCCAAATCATGGTATCTTGAATGCCCCCAGAACGTATCATCCCTTCATTGCATATACGCTTTAAGCCTGTCAAACGCTGAGACTTTGACAGTTCAATGATACAAAGCATTAGGAAATATGATAAAACCACTCACACATTCTATACATTATGCAAAATTAATCGCTGAAAGTGTTACTTATGTAATGAAAAAAAACAGTTCGATACCATCTCCTAATAAACACAATTTCTGGCATAGCAATTAGATATCAATCTGCTCTCAATTGTTAGTGGCTCTGACGACCTTATCCACGTATAATTTATCCATGGATAAATAATGATTGTTGTAGATAAAGATACATTTTGTTATGTGTCTATCCGTGCGACTTATTGATGATCATGGCGAATATTAAACTAACTTTCAATTGTTTCTTTTTAAACATTAAAAGCTATGTTTGTATCTGATGGAATTAGTGAAGTTCTGGGAGTGAGCAAAATTTGATAATTAATTTAACTGGAAGCTTTTCCTCAATTATTTATTTAGTAATGTTGGAACTGTCAGTCGTGTCGGATTATACTAGCCTTGGGAACGTGCTAAATTTCTCAGTAGCATTATTACAGCCCCTATGTTTAATTTAAGTTTTCGTGGGAGCACTCTACGAAGCGTGTTCAAATGAAGCCGGACCAAGCTGCAATACGTGAGCATACGTACGATGCGCATGCTGACGTAAATTTTGGTGTAAGTAGTACATACCAACCGTCAAGTTTGCAAATTTGCATTATTCTCGACTGATAGTTTCCTCAGCAGACCGTTGAAAACATGGCGGGTGTGATACAGAGTTGATCAGCGAGCGGTGATTCGGTTTCTAACAGCTGAAGGATGTTGACCAGTTGACATTCATTGCAGAATATAGGAAGTATATGGTGACAAAAGTGTGTCGAAGACAACATTGAAGAACAGGACAGCGATGTTTAAAGAAGGACGTGAGTTAACGCAACAATATGCGCCTGACCTGGTCTCGGACGTGAGTTAACGCAACAATATGCGCCTGACCTGGTCTCGGACGTGAGTTAACGCAACAATATGCGCCTGACCTGGTCTCGGACGTGAGTTAACACAACAATATGCGCCTGACCTGGTCTCGGATGTGAGTTAACGCAACAATATGCGCCTGACCTGGTCTCGGACGTGAGTTAACGCAACAATATGCGCCTGACCTGGTCTCGGACGTGAGTTAACGCAACAATATGCACCTGACCTGGTCTCGGACGTGAGTTAACGCAACAATATACGCCTGACCTGGTCTCGGACGTGAGTTAACGCAACAATATACGCCTGACCTGGTCTCGGACGTGAGTTAACGCAACAATATGCACCTGACCTGGTCTCGGACGTGAGTTAACGCAACAATATACGCCTGACCTGGTCTCGGAAGATCTTTCGTTAACTCACATCCTTCTTTAATCATCGTTGTCCAGCTCTTCACTGTTGTCTTCGACACACTTTTGTCCCCATACATGTGATGAATGTCAACTGGTCGACATCCTTCAGGTGTTAGAAACCGTGTAACAGTTCCAGCCGAAGCATGAGCGTGTAGAACAAGGGTAATGAGGTCAGCGGCTTTGAGAACAAAGGTACATGAATGTGTGCCAAGGTCACTCTTCGTCTGGACACTACACCAAGGTCAATCACCATCTCGATACTAAGTCAACAAAGGAAAACGGGGGGGGGGGGGGGGGAACTTGGGGGAAATAATGTGTTTGGTGCAGGTAGACGCTAGGTGTTGACCACTCTGGCGTTCCGATTTGGGTAGTGTGGGATGAGTGACAGACAGAGGCCAACAGAGCTTGCTGCAACATTTTGAGTGACAGGAGTTAGAGTGATGCGTTCCAATGGCAGCTGAATGGCTGGGTCAAGACGTCCCACAGACTGGCCATTGGACAGCTCTGATACTGCTTGAGACTATATAATACTAGACAAAGTTTATCTCAAGCAGACTGGCCATAGAGAGAGAGAGAGAGAGAGAGAGAGAGAGAGAGAGAGATAGAGAGAGACAGAATTTAGCTAGGAGTCTGTTTAGCTCACCGACTTAATAGAAGAGTGATTGATAGGCTGTTTTTACGAATGTGTGAGAACAGGGTCGCTGAATCAGCATACGCCTTCGAGTCTTGGCCAGTCGCTCTATAAGGTGTGTGTTGGGCGCTCTGTGTCTAAAAGAGGTAATCTGAACAACAGTGTGTTGTAGATGCAGGACATATCGTGAATGATGTGGATGAGTGTGGTAACATTATAGATAGTGGAAACCTGGACTCTGCTACAACCGAATAACCGTTCGCTGATCAACTCTGGACGGATTCCGTATCACACCCGCCATGTTTTCAACGGTCTGCTAAGGAAATTATGAGTCAGAGGATAATGCAATTTTAAAAACTTGACGGTTGGTATGTGCTGTTTACACCAGAAGTGACATCATCATGCGCATCGTACGTATGTTTACGTGTTGCAGTTTGGTCCGGTTTCATTTGAACACGGCTCATAGTTTGCGTTATGCTGTTAAAGAATTCCACTGGTTATGCTGGCTGGCCTGCCTGGTCATCACTTAGGATGGAATTCAAATTTCTATAAAGTCTCCGATGCATCCAGCACGCGTCTAATTAGGTCAAGTGATGCATCGTTTGTCACTCAGAATGGTTCTTGTTTAAGCTGTTAAGTCGTTACTGTATTCAAATTGATATTTCTAAATAGTTGCTCAACAAAATCTTGAACTTCCAGATAATTTAAATTCATTTCCATGGCAACCACTTTAAGGCGAAATAGGGTCTTGGTCAGTTATGATTCACTGACCTTGATGCAAGCAGCCATCTATGAGTTACTGGCCGTTGTCAGCAACCAAGTTCACTTCTGTGTCTTCGGCCCCTAGTAATATTACATGCATAAATTGTTTCCTGTCCCCATGTGTCCATCTAAAAGAAACAATTTTGGTCCACCATGTTAATATTAATATACAAGGGAAAGTCAGTAAATGGGTCACAAACTGATATAAGACAGCTGACAAATATAGCTAAAGGTGTCGTTAGGTGGTAATATCCTGTTCCATCGTATTTCGTCAGGTCGTGTTGTCTGTCATCGAATACGGACTAGGCTTCCTCACACTATCAAGAACACAGTGTGAAAGGTTAGACCGCATCCAGAATGAAGGTATGCGTCTGGGCTGCACTAGAGATACCCAGATTGTGATGATGCGGTACATGTTGGGATTGTTATCGATGACATCCAGACATAAACTGGCACAAGTCAAAGCCTATAAGCTGCAAGACTACCACAAACAGATACTAGTATGACGTACGAAGAGTCAAAACGGCTTATCAACGCCAGATACATGACCAAATGGGAAACCGAACATACTGGTTACACCAAAAACGATGCCTATTACCAGTTGAACAGAAGAGAGCAGGTCGTGGTCTTTAGACTTCGCACTGGCCACAATAGACTGAGGTACCACCTATTCAACAAATTAAAGATAGGTGGGACCGACGAATGCCCGTGTGGTACCGATAAAATGACCGCTGAACATCTGCTGCAGAACTGCCCGACATACGAGGATCAGAGAGAGCAGATGTGGCCATCACCAGTGGAACCACAAGACAAGCTCTATGGCAGTGTCGACAGCCTCAGGATGACCGCCGCTTTTTTCGAAAAAATAATGGTTACTGTCTGACTGCGTACGAAGAAGAAGAAGAAGAAGAAAGCCTATATGCGTGTCACCACAAACACGCGGCCCCCTCTGCACAGTAGTATCTAGACATCAAGGGATCAAGAATCAAGAGAGGGTCGTCATGGATGGCACAGGCTGAGACAACAATCGGACACGTCACTCCAGCTGACGATAGCCAAAGGGGAAGAATGGGTCCAAACTGGCGATAGAATGATAGAGTACCAGAGAGTCATCATAACCTTTGGCAAGGAATGCAGAGAATGGAGCAACAGGAGAGCAGAGCACGAGGTAAATCAGCTGATAACTGAGAACACACAGGAGTGTGACGTTGTCATATACACCGACGGATCAGTCGTGCGCAGTGGGACATCAGGCTGGGGTTTCTCAGCTAGAGTGAGAGGAGAGGTCGTTGCTGAGCAAAGTAGGGCATACATGTCAACAACCTCAAGTATGAGAATGGAGACCAAAGCAGTGACATCAGCACTGAAATGTATATCTGAGATTTCTTTAACAAAGATAGTCATCGTGACAGACACACAAGCCGTACTTCAGACAGTACAGAAGGGATGGCTTAGGTACGAGTGGATGGCAGCTGGTAAGGCTTCAAACCGTCAGGGGTTGACATGGATCTACTGTTCTGCTCATGCTGGGGTTCAGGGCAATGAAAGAGTTGACATCATGGCTTCAGAAGCTCCCACCATGGGCACATTAGTGATGGACAGAAGTGACATTTTATAATCAATCAATGACCGCCTGTTAGATGAGGACCCTGCAAAAGATGAAGCAGCAATCCACAGGCTGCAAAGTTTCGACATTAAACGAGGTTCGAGCGGAGTGGGGCGCATGACAGGACGGAGCAGGAGAGTGTACAACCAGCGAGCTACAGGTACCATCAGCATCCATGCCCTACACACTTTGATGAGAGAGACTGAGCACATATGAGTATTCCCGGAGTGCAGTGACGTCGATTCTTAAAAACAGAAACTTCCGTCTTTGTGATTACTGCAGGTAGCAGACGCTAGGTGACGCATGCACCTGCGCAGCTCAATGAAAACATGGTGGCCGTGCCCACGGTGTGTACAAACAAAGAAATGATTGCTGTTTTGTTCAATTAGTGGGGGGGGGGGGGGGGAGGGGGGAAGGACTTTTCTGCTAAGGACATTCGCAAGAAAGTGCATCCTATTTACTGGGACAAAACTGCCCGACCTGGTAGTCTAGTTAAGATTGCACAGGCACTTCTCAGGGACACACTTTTTATGGGCACTTCTCCTCGGCACTTCTCAGGGGGACTTCTCAGGGGACTTCTCAGGGGGACTTCTCAGGGACACTTCTCATGGGCACTTCTCATTGGCACTTCTCAGGGGCACTTCTCAGGGACACTTCTCAGGGGTATTTCTCACTTAGGGGCACTTCTCACTCAGGGGCACTTCTCATGGGCACTTTTCATGGGCACTTCTCAGGAGCACTTCTCAGGGACACTTCTCATGGGCACTTCTCATGGGCACTTCTTAGGGGCACTTCTCATGGGCACTTCTCATGAGCACTTCTGAGGGACACTTCTCAGGGGCAGTTCTCAGGGGGACTTCTTGGGGACACTTTTCATGGGCACCTCTCAGGGGCACTTCTCATGGGCACTTCTCAGGACACTTATCATGGGTACTTCTCAGGGGCACTTCTCAGGGGCACTTCTCAGGACACTTATCATGGGTACTTCTCAGGGGGACTTCTCAGGGACACTTCTCATGGGCACTTCATGGGGGCACTTCTCAGGGGCACTTCTCACTCAGGGGCACTTCTCACTGAGGGGCACTTCTCAGGGACACTTCTCACTCAGGCACCTCACTCAGGGGCACTTCTCAGGGGCACTTCTCACTCAGGGGCACTTCTCAGGGGCACTTCTCACTCAGGGGCACTTCTCAGGGGCACTTCTCCCTCAGGGGCACTTCTCACTCAGGGACACTTCTCACTCAAGCACTTCTCACTCAGGGGCACTTCTCACTCAGGTGCACTTCTCACTCAAGCACTTCTCACTCAAGCACTTCTCACTCAGGGGCACTTCTCACTCAGGGGCACTTCTCACTCAGGGGCACTTCTCACTCAAGCACTTCTCACTCAGGGGCACTTCTCACTCAGGGGCACTTCTCACTCAGGGGCACTTCTCACTCAGGGGCACTTCTCACTCAGGGGCACTTCTCACTCAGGTGCACTTCTCACTCAGGGGCACTTCTCACTCAAGCACTTCTCACTTCTCACTCAGGGGCACTTCTCATGGGCACTTCTCACTCAGGGGCACTTCTCATGGGCACTTCTCACTCAGGGGCACTTCTAACTTAGGGGCACTTCTCACTCAAGCACTTCTCAATCAGGGGCACTTCTCACTCAGGGGCACTTCTCACTTCTCACTCAGGGGCACTTCTCATGGGCACTTCTCACTCAGGGGCACTTCTCATGGGCACTTCTCACTCAGGGGCACTTCTCAGGGACACTTTTCACTCAGGGGCACTTCTCACTCAGGGGCACTTCTAACACAGGGGCACTTCTCACTCAGGGGCACTTCTCAGGGGCAATTTTCAAGGGCACTGCTCAAGGGCACTTCTCAGGGACACATCTCAGGGGGACTTCTCCTTCTAAGATCTAGACTATGTCATTTAAGTGTACTCTTTATAGTTTAGCTCATACACCTTTCTAAATCATTTTCATAAATTAAATTGGCTTCATTCCCTCTTGACCGAATAAACAACGTATAACTGAATGATAGTTTACTCGTATGTAAACAACTGAAACCTACCGCACAGAAAGTTGATCGCATAATACTGAGAGTGATGTTAAGGGACTGCGTGGTCCCGAGGTAAGACGTCTGCCTCGGGTGCTGGAGGTCGTGGGTTCAAATAACGGCGAATACCGGAATTTTCTGACTTGGTCAGGTCAGGTTATGTCATCCCGTAACCGGTGAGGTCGTTTGGGCACACATGAAGACATCTTCACAACCCCCCGCCACCATTCTCTCTCATTGGCCTGTGCCTCTTCTTGTCGGAGATTGGTCCATTCTTTTATGTTGTCCTCCCACCTCTTTTTGGGACGGCCTCTTGCACCTCTGCCTTGCACCTTTCCGTGGAGGATCGTATTTGCAAGACCATTTGATCTCGATATGTGACCGTACCAAGCGAGTTTTGTTCTTTTGACAGTTGCCAAGAGGTCTTCAAAAGGCCCTTTTGCTGTTGTAATTCTATCTCGTATTTCCTCATTTGTAACTCGTTTATAGTCTTCGGAAACATCTCATCTCCAAGGCCTGTATCCTTCTCACTTTTCCTCGAATTTCTGGTTAGTAGAGATCGGACGCCCGTGTGCAATGTAGCGCACGTTAATTAAAAATCCCTCGCAGTTAGAAAAGTAGATTTAACGGCCGCTGCCCGGATAAAATTTAAAACTATGTTAACAATCTATCCAATCTATTACAGGATCCTCGCAGGTGCACCGGAGTCCGTCCATTGTGCTGAGGTTCTCCAAACAATATGGAGAAGAAAAGAGCACTTATGGGTTACACCGTGTGCAATGTCGTTCATTCTTAAACTAAACTAAACGGGATCAAGATGCTGAGCAGCGAATAAGCTGCAGTGGTCAGCGACCCATAGCTGACTTCAAGCGTCAGGGCCAGGGAACCAGAGCTGCCAAGACCCATCTACACCTCCACGCGGTGATCCTGGATAACAGGCTGCAGCAGGGCAGACTAGCTAAGGAGAAGGGATCGAAGAGGGAATGCTAACCCGGTACTCAAAAAATGCTTGCTGACGTCGGATGTGTTGGACCAAAAGGTGCAAATATCGCAGTCAAGCTGTAAAGTACGACACACCGCATTCCGTTCTCTGGACTACATTTTGCTACTTAAGCCCTTTCAGGGTTTAGTAGTGGGAGATTGAGAACGAACGAAGCCAAGCCAAACTAAACTAAACGAAACTAAACCAAAGCAAACCAAACCAAACTAAACTAACTCTAATTCACTTAGCCAACCTTATCTCTCGCACTTGTCCCATCCCTAAATGCCACCATATGCCTCTTAGGATAATTAGATAAAAACCAAAGGCTAATACCGCATAGCAGTGTACAGACTTCGCAGTCTTCTAAACCAGTACAACAGCGTTAAATTAAGTATATTGTCATATACGTGGTCGCTAATTTGTAGTTTCACCTGTATTGTCTGTATTTGGGTAAGACAATCCTGTCTGATAAATCTGTAAGAAAAACGCCCCCATCACCATAGCATGGATAAATAATTTTAAAAGATTTTCATCACTTGACAAGAAAATTGCAATAAGTTATCGCAGTTATGTTTTTCATTATAAAATATAGTTCCAGAATTGTCCCATCGGACATTTAATGAAATGGTTCGTTATTTTCTTTATCTTTCATTGTTTTATCCATTTGTTTATTATCTTCATCGTTCTCTGCCCTGGCCGTGTCCACTGTACGTGTCGCCATAGTTGGTTTCATTTATTAGTCGTCCTCATTTTCAGAACCTCGTTTCCGACATAGCACCCCAGGGTATTGAAATGCAAGGTCACACTGCGGAGGGCACCATCGAATTCATCTACCTCGGTAGCATGATATCATCCGATGGCGCAGCGGTCCCGATATGTCAAAGGGGATAGGACCAGCTGCGTCTGCTATGCGCGACCTCCGACGTGTGTGGACGGAAATATCTTCCTTGAGCCCAACATCCGCATCTACCAGTCCTGCGTGGTCCCAGTCCTGTGTAGTCCCAGTCCTGCTTGGTCTCAGTCCTGCGTGGTCCCAGTCCTGCGTGGTCCCAGTCCTGCGTAGTCCCAGTCATGCTCGTCCCAGTCCTGTGTGGTCCCAGTTCTGCTTGGCCTCAGTCCTGTGTGGTCCCAGTCCTGCGTGGACCCAGTCCTGCGTAGTCCCAGTCATGCTCGTCCCAGTCCTGTGTGGTCCCAGTCCTGATTGGCCTCAGTCCTGCGTGGTCCCAGTCCTGCGTGGACCCAGTCCTGCGTAGTCCCAGTCATGCTCGTCCCAGTCCTGTGTGGTCCCAGTTCTGCTTGGCCTCAGTCCTGCGTGATCCCAGTCCTGCGTGGTCCCAGTCCTGCGTGGTCCCAGTCCTGCGTAGTCCCAGTCATGCTCGTCCCAGTCCTGCGTGGTCCCAGTCCTGCGTGGTCCCAGTCCTGCGTAGTCCCAGTCATGCTCGTCCCAGTCCTGTGTGGTCCCAGTTCTGCTTGGCCTCAGTCCTGCGTGGTCCCAGTCCTGCGTGGTCCCAGTCCTGCGTAGTCCCAGTCATGCTCGGCCCAGTCCTGTGTGGTCCCAGTCCTGCTTGGCCTCAGTCCTGCGTGGTCCCAGTCCTGCGTGGTCCCAGTCCTGCGTAGTTCCAGTCATGCTCGTCCCAGTCCTGTGTGGTCCCAGTCCTGATTGGCCTCAGTCCTGCGTGGTCCCAGTCCTGTGTGGTCCCAGTCCTGCGTGGTCCCAGTCCTGCGTGGTCCCTGTGCTTTGCTGAAACATGCCATGTCGAGACTGGAAGCTTTCCACACGCGCAACCAGTGGCGTATCCTGGGCATCCGATGGCATGACTACATCCGCAACGTGGAGGTCTCTGCTAAAACAGACCTCCACCAAATCTCAGAAACACTTGATCATCGTCGAGTTTCTTTGTTCGGTCATGTTGTAATGGCTGGACCAGGACACCCCGGCCCACAAGATACTACACAAGTCGTTCCTCAGAGCCAAAAGTCTTCCCCTGACCGGCTGAAAGCGGAGAAGAGGTGGTCCCCGCGCGGTAGTGCTCCAGCAAGTAGCAGCCTCCTCCTCCGCCCTGGACGAGGCCTGGGACCATGCCATAGCAGTGAGTCATGGATGTGGCCGACCGACGCAACGGGTCTCAGACGCCTATGCGCACATTATTATTCTTTATGTTAGCTCTGTCCATTGAGGTCTTGCGAACAACGCTCAACGGTTATTTTCGAAGGTTATTTTTAAAGGTTATTTTTAAAGGTTATTTTTAAAGGTTATTTTTAAAGGTTATTTTCAAAGGTTATTTTTAAAGGTTATTTTTAAAGGTTATTTTCAAAGGTTATTTTTAAAGGTTATTTTTAAAGGTTATTTTTAAAGGTTATTTTTAAAGGTTATTTTCAAAGGTTATTTTTAAAGGTTATTTTTAAAGGTTATTTTCAAAGGTTATTTTTAAAGGTTATTTTTGAAGGTTATTTTCAAAGGTTATTTTTAAAGTACTGTCCAAAGTTGGCTGCCCACCTAAACTACTGGGCATGATTAGGTCTTTTCATGGGGGCATGAAAAGTACAAGGCTGCATGTGACGGTCACGAATCTGAGGTCTTCACCATTAACAGTGGAGTTAAACACGGTTGTGTCCTGGCTCCGACTCTATTCATCATTTTTTTTTTGGCTATCGGGCCTAAACACGACTTTGGAACTGCCACAGATGAGGTCTTTCTACATTCTAGGTCAGATTGGAGACTATTCAACCTAACCAGACTGCGAGCAGTAAGAGAAGGGAGACTGATGGAAGCTGAATTACAGATCCTCATTAATAGGTTGGCAAAATTATGTGATCTGTTTGGACTCACCATCAGCGTACAAAAGACGAAAGTGATGGCTCATGGTGCAGATCCTCCAGACATTGTCTTAAACGATAAAAATCTGGAAGTAGTGAGTCACTTTAACTACCTCGGATCTATCATCACCGACAATCTTTCACGGGACCCAGAGCTGCATCTATCATCACCGACAACATATCACTGGACACAGACCTAGATCTATCATAACCGACAATCTTTCACTGGACACAGACCTAGATCTATCATCACAGACAACCTTTCACTGGACCCAGAGCTGGATCTATCATCACCAACAACCTTTCACTGGACCTAGAGCTGCAGAAACGATTAGCAATGGCCTCATTAGCACTTGCCAGGCTCCCACAGAGAGTGTAGAATAACAAACTGCTGACCATCTCCGCAAAGGTTGCTGTGTACAGATCACGTGTGATTAGTACCCTGCTCTTTGGCAGCGAAACATGGACTCTGTATGCTTCACAAGAAGAAAGGCTAAATGTTTTTCATTTGTTCTGTCTGAGACGCATACTTAGAATTTCATGAAGTGACAGAGTGACTAACAACGAAGTGTTGGACCGTGCAAAGATTGTCAACTTAGCTAAGATCCTACGCCAGCGCCGCTTGCGGTGGCTTGGTCATGTGTGCAGAATGGAGGATGGGCAAATACCAACAGATATCATATACGGAGAGCCGACCACGGGCAAGCGTAAACAAGGTAGACCCTTCCTCCGCTACAAAGATGTTTGCAAGCGTGACCTGAAGGCGTTGGATATGAACACCTGCAACTGGGAGAAACTTTCCAAAGACAGACTCGACTGGAGACAGGCTTTGTGTGTTGGTCTACAGGCAGGGGAAGACAAGATACCTGAAGATCCAGACAACAAACGTTTGCTGCAAAAGTTAGGGCAGCAACTGACTGTCCACTATCTAGCGTGACGTCAATTGTCTCTCGAGACTGACAAGATACCAATTAATCAATCAATCATTCAATCAATCTATCCATTGTACGTCTCATCATATTTTGTTCCGTTTATTGGTCATCCTCATTTTCTATGCTAGCTCTGTTGATTGTACTTTCACACAGCACCAACAAGGTACCGCTGAAGTGTTGTGTAGCTACTGTGTCACAGACTGAACCCAGCATCAACAGAAAGTCGATAAACATAATACCAGGAGCGCATAGCTCTAACTCGCTTAGCCGACCTTCTGTATTCCGCCTGTTCCATTTGTTAATGCTAACAACATTTGTTCTTGGAAATAGTAGATGATAGACAACATGATCGATACAACGATTTATTGGTGAAATGTTTATGCAATTTTCTTAACATTGAAAATATGTAGATAGACAATTCTCATAGTTCGTTATTTTCGGTGCTTTTTATCCTCATTTTCTCATCTATCTTTCTTCATTCTTCTTCTTTATCTTCTTCGCTCGTCTTCAGACCTCGACTTCACTGACTCTAACCAAGGCAGCAGTCGACTCAAGCCTCCGCACACTTCCGTACAGCTTCTCACGGAAGGACACTGACTTGCCAAATGCTACTTCTTTTGTATACGATATGCATGACTTCAAAATGTGTTCTGCAGGGATAGGGGCTGTGCTATAGGTACAAAAGTCCGTAGTTCCGATCTTCAACTTATTATATAGATGACATCTCGGTTAATTGTGACCTGTGTATATTCTGAGAATGATCACTGGGGATCTCGCTTGGAGAGTTAACGGTAGGCATCGTTTTCTATGTGGCCAGGGTGGTCTTACCTTTTGTTCCTTTTGTTTACCTGATGGCTGCTTCTGTCTCATCGCATGTGGTTGCTGTATCACTACTGTAGTGTCCCTCCCTCTCTGGAGAGTCTGTCCACCTTCCCGTTGTCTAGAATGTTGCAGCCGGCTGATATCCACTATGCTTTCTATAAAGCACTGGGACAGGCGTTCGAGTGTGTCTGCCAGAGTGCCGAGTTCATTTAATTCCTTACTAGTTTTATTATATTTGTTTAACTGGTTCATTCACTGCACCATTTCATTCTCTAAAATTGTAATTGTTTTAACCTTTTTGATCTAAAACCACAACGTCACTTCACCCAATCATTGTACACTCACTTCCTTTTACACTACGATGCTCGTACAAAGAATAATCAGAAACAGTAAACACACACAAAAACAACAACGGGGTAACGTCAGCATCAGGGTTGGAAACAATTAATTATTTTTTTTAAATATTTTAGCAATCGAATTTATGTGTTATCGTTTTTTTGCTATAATCGATTTCGAGCTGAACAACTTTTATAACCATTCTAAATATGTTCGCTGAACTTTGCTGTTAGCATTTGCCATTTAAAAAAAAATTGCTTTTTTCATTATTTTTGTTGTTGATCATTCTCCTTTTTCTCTGCGACTTTCTTTTTATATTTCGCAGTAAAACGCGAAGATCCCATTAACACGCCAATGTGGCATATTGTTAATGTGGCGTTAGGCTCATATTTTTCTTTACCGACCGCCCACGGGGGGGGGGGGGGGGGGGTGATCAACATCAGTCCAGCCGCCTTTATTTTCCCTGATTATTCTGGTACCCACAATTTATGAGAATGGGTTGACCCTAGGGCCCGTTTTGCGATAGGACAAATCAGCACCAACTGGAAACCGAATCCCGATTGCTGGGTTGGAAACCCACTGCCCTAACCACTACGCTGCCTCACCTCATTTTAATGTATTGCGGGAAAATATTATGTACACACATAAACACACATTTTAAATTGTTTTTAGACCAGGAAACTTCATTAACTTGGCTAGAAAGAATAGAATGTTTTGTATTTGTTATAGATAATATTGAATAACTATTGACAGATAAAATAAACATCAGAGATGGAATGCCTGCACAGAATGCTTGAAGTAACAAGAAAGGATAGAATCAGAAACGAAGATATTAGGAGACAAGTAGGTACAACACCAGTGCTAGACCTCATCAAGAGACAAGTAGGTACAACACTAGTGCTAGACCTCATCAAGAGACAAGTAGGTACAACACCAGTGCTAGACCTCATCAAGAGACAAGTAGGTACAACACCAGTGCTAGACCTCATCAAGATACAAGTAGGTACAACACCAGTGCTAGACCTCATCAAGAGACAATTAGGTACAACACTAGTGCTAGATTTCATCAAGAGACAATTAGGTACAACACCAGTGCTAGACCTCATCAAGAGACAATTAGGTACAACACCAGTGCTAGACCTCATCAAGAGACAATTAGGTACAACACCAGTGCTAGACCTCACCAAGAGACAATTAGGTACAACACCAGTGCTAGACCTCATCAAGATACAAGTAGGTACAACACCAGTGCTAGACCTCATCAAGATACAAGTAGGTACAACACCAGTGCTAGACCTCATCAAGAGACAATTAGGTACAACACTAGTGCTAGATTTCATCAAGAGACAATTAGGTACAACACCAGTGCTAGACCTCATCAAGAGACAATTAGGTACAACACCAGTGCTAGACCTCATCAAGAGACAATTAGGTACAACACTAGTGCTAGACCTCATCAAGATACAAGTAGGTACAACACCAGTGCTAGACCTCATCAAGATACAAGTAGGTACAACACCAGTGCTAGACCTCATCAAGAGACAATTAGGTACAACACTAGTGCTAGACCTCATCAAGATACAAGTAGGTACAACACCAGTGCTAGACCTCATCAAGAGACAATTAGGTACAACACTAGTGCTAGACCTCATCAAGAGACAAGTAGGTACAACACCAGTGCTAGACCTCATCAAGAGACAATTAGGTACAACACTAGTGCTAGACCTCATCAAGAGACAAGTAGGTACAACACTAGTGCTAGACCTCATCAAGAGACAAGTAGGTACAACACTAGTGCTAGACCTCATCAAGAGACAGCAAAGCAAATGGTTCAACCCCGTGACACGACAAACACCCGTTTGTATCCCTCAGAAAGCAATGCTATAAAGATACAATGGATTCAAAGCCAAGAGCCGACTACGTAAGATATGGATAACAGAAATATAGAAGCAGTAAAATTCTCAGTGTACAAAAAACATACTAGGGCCAGTTCAAGAAACCTCTTCATAACCTGACGCTGAAAGGCACAAGCACATACTAGGGACCGGTCAAGAAACGTCTTCATAACCTGACGCTGGAAGGCACAAGCACATACTAGGGACCGGTCAAGAAACCTCTTCATAACCTGACGCTCAAAGGCACAAGTACATACTAGGGCCTGGTCAAGAAACCTCTTCATAACCTGACGCTCAAAGGCACAAGTACATACTAGGGCCTGGTCAAGAAACCTCTTCATAACCTGACGCTCAAAGGCACAAGTACATACTAGGGCCTGGTCAAGAAACCTCTTCATAACCTGACGCTCAAAGGCACAAGCACATACTAGGGCCTGGTCAAGAAACCTCTCCATAACCTGACGCTCAAAGGCACAAGCACATACTAGGGCCTGGTCAAGAAACCTCTCCATAACCTGACGCTTAAAGACACAAGCACATATTAGGGCCCTATCAAGAAACCTCTCCATAACCTGTCACTGAAAGGCACAAACATGACAACAAGCGAAACGAAGTAGAAGGATGAACGTAGTTAGCCGTGTATATGATGAACGAAGTAGCCTTGTATATGATGAACGAAGTTAGCCTTGTATATGATGAACGAAGTTAGCCGTGTATATGATGAACGAAGTTAGCCGTGCATATGATGAACGAAGTTAGCCGTGTATATGAACGAAGTTAGCCGTGCATATGATGAACGAAGTTAGCCGTGTATATGAACGAAGTTAGCCGTGCATATGATGAACGAAGTTAGCCGTGTATATTAACGAAGTTAGCCGTGTATATGATGAACGAAGTTAGCCGTGTAAATGATGAACGTAGACATATCCCGACGAAGCATGACGCAAGATCTAACTTCAACTATCGCCTACAAACACAACAAAGCCATCCTCACGCAAATATTAATATTATCGAACTCGTAATCTTTATCAGATCCAAATCTGTAGGGGTTCGGGGGGGGGGGGGGGGGGATTCTGCCAATATTTGTTGTCTTGTCAACGGCTGGGAATAAATTATGGTTGTATGTGAACACTCTCTTACTTTATCAGTTCTGTGTGTTTTGCTAGTGTTGCATGCTGAAGTACTCCTTGTCTTGTGTGTGATTGTAACGGATAGAAAGTGATTGAGCGATAAGGCAAAACAAAACAGAGCAGTTTTGCTAGGAACTTCAGAAATGTCACGTCAGATAATCTAGAAGTAAAATGGCTATACGAATAGAGAGACGGCAATATAAAAAGTTTATGAGTGGTCGGGAATGAGCCAGTTAATGTTTCTAGTTTCTGACCGCGTATGGACGGACAGCTACCGGATCCACTGCCATATTGATCTTGAACCCCCAAGAGTTAATCGCTCAGGGACGCTTCGCTTTCTTCTTTCGTTCCCATGAAAATATAATGTCTAAATGTGCACTGTTGCCTCTTGTTTAAACTTCACTGTCGTTTGTTCACATACAGGTCCATAAAGTTTCTTTTCCAGTCTTGTTTCTATGAGCCAACGAGTGTCTCCGCACATTATATTCGTCTGAGTTCTGTACTTTGAATTCTGCAGTCTGGAGTGCCTGTCTGTATGTACACATGGCTGAGTTGTTAATTTTCTTTTTTGTGTACATATGGCTGCGGAATCGGTTGTGTTCTATTGAAAGCGCAACACAACAGTTTGTTCTTGTCTGTTTATCGTGTGGTAATCTTCTCGTGGCAATGTTAGTGGCAATCTGATAGATGCTCATGAAATATAATTTTTTTTTTAAAATGGGGGAAAATAAACATTTTTCTTTGCTCTTGTTATTCTTCATTTTGCTTATCCTGTTTCTCCTTTCATCGTCAGGTTATGAAGAGATCTGTAGAACTATCAATATGTGTGCCTTCCATCGTCAGGTTATGAAGAGATCTGTAGAACTATCAATATGTGTGCCTTCCATCGTCAGGTTACGAAGAGATCTGTAGAACTATCAATATGTGTGCCTTCCATCGTCAGGTTATGAAGAGATCTGTAGAACTATCAATATGTGTGCCTTCCATCGTCAGGTTATGAAGAGATCTGTAGAACGAGCCCTTCTGTGTACCTCGTGGACACTAGCATTCACCACCTCAGATATTTCTGTAAGCCACCCTCTTCGTGGTAAACCTTTGACCTTGGATCCGTTGTATCTCAGGCCTATCAGCCTACTGAGCTGTGTCGGCAAACTGATGGAACGTATGATAAACACCAGACTGATGTGGCATCTGGAAGAAAAACGAATACTAATTCCACAGCAAGCAGGCTTTAGACAGCACAGATCCACTGAGGACCAGGTCATCCTCATAGCCCAGGAAATAGAAGATGCCTACCAGGCACAGAAACACACAGTAGCGGTTTGGGTGGACCTGGAAAAGGCATTTGACAAAGTCTGGAAAGACGGACTTAGAGTCAAGCTAAGGAGAAGTGAAGTTTGTGGGAGAATGTACAAGTGGATCAACCACTACCTCAAAAAAAGAATGGCCAGAGTCCAAGTACAAGGGCAGATGAGCAAAAAGGTGACACTCGAGCAGGGAGTACCCCAAAGGGGAGTACTGTCACCCACACTCTTCCTGGTGTATATAAACGATATTACAGAGAATATACCAAGAAGAGTCCATAGCTCAATGTTTGCAGACGATCTGGCTATGTGGAACTCTGAAAAGAATCTCACCATAGCAAGAAATCGGATGCAGCAGGCCCTAACATCGCTGGAAGAGTGGGCGAACTCATGGCTGGTCAAAATAAACGAGGAGAAAACCACATGTACAATATTCTCGCTTTCAATCAGACCCCAAAACATTTAATTAAGTCTAAATGGCACATTCCTGCAGCCAAACGACAACCCAAACTATCTGGGAGTCACATTTGATCGGCGCATGACATGGACAAGTCAGATCGAGAGAAACCGAATGAGAGCCAGAGAAAGAATGACAATCATGAGGAAACTTGCTGGCACAAGCTGGGGAGCAGACGAAAGTATACTAAAGAAACTGTACACTGGAAGAGTGAGACCAGTTCTCGAGTATGGCATTGCGGCATGGACAACAACAGTGTCTCGAAGAGAGAAGAATTCGTGGTGACTTAACGCAGGTTTATAAGAGTATGGACAACAGCAGCAAAGGCGAACTTCGATAAAGTTAGCAAACTTCAAAACCAAGCCATGAGAGTTATAACAGGAGGCATGAAGTCAACGCCAATTGTAGAACTTGAAAAGATTACAACACTGCAATCCATGACCGATAGAAGAGACTGCAGAGCCCAGCTGCAGTCAGAGAAACTCCGAAGACTGACTGACCATCCAATGCACCAGAGACTAAACAATTTGGGAAATGGAAAACTAAAGCGGAGAAACTTTGCAGAAATAGCCAAAACAAAGATGCACCAAGATCCCATTAACGCACTAACAACACCAAAGCCCATCACTACTGTACGAAAACCTACCTGGAGGCAGGATATATTTCCAGAGGTGGTAGAAAATATACCAGGTATTGGAAACAAAAACTGCCAGACTGAAAAAGAAAGGAGAGATACTACCCTAAGCTTTATATCGAAAAACTACCCAAGCATGGACTGGACCCATGCATACACCGACGGTTCTGTAACAAGCATAACACAGAACGGAGGGGCAGGAGCATTCCTGAACCTACCAAATGGCAGAAAAATAACACTGTCATTCGCTATTGGTAAGTACACAAGCAATTTCAGAGCGGAGGCAGAGGCATTGAGGGCGGCAGTGGAAGAAATGGTGACACATAAAGAAAATGAAAGCCATACAGTCCTGCTTACAGATGCTCTCGCCGTAGTCACAGTGCTAAAAAGCCAGAAAAACACTGAGCTTAATGACTTTAGAGCAGTACTCTGTCAACTATGCCAGCAGTCCGCACCAAAAAGGGTAGTGGTACAGTGGGTCCCATCACACTGCAACATCCAAGGCAACGAGGAGGCAGACAGACTGGCAAAAGAAGGTGCAAGACTACCACAAACAGATACTAGTATGACGTACGAAGAGTCAAAACGGCTTAATAGAGCTAGATACAAGACCAAATGGGAAACAGAACATACTGGCTACACCCAAAACGATGCCTATTACCAGTTGAACAGAAGAGAGCAGGTCGTTGTCTTCAGACTTCGCACTGGCCACAATAGACTGAGGTACCACCTATTCAACAAATTGAAGATAGGTGGTACCGACGAATGCCCGTGCGGTACTGGTAAAATGACCGCTGAACATCTGCTGCAGAACTGCCCGACATATGAGGATCAGAGAGAGCAGATGTGGCCATCACCAGTGGAACCACAAGACAAGCTCTATGGCAGTGTCGACAGCCTCAGGATGATTGCCGCTTTTTTCGAAAAAATAATGGTTACTGTCTGACTGCGTACGATGAAGAAGAAGAAGAAGGATCCGTTGTATCTAAATAGTATGGCTTGGTGGGGGGTGCCGTGCGGTGTAGTCTTGTTACGTATCCAAACCATATTAGTTGTTGTCTTTTAATGTAGTCTAATATTGGTGTTGTTCCCACTAGTCTCCTGATGTCATCGTTTCTGATCTTGTCTCTCCTTGTTTCGCGCAATATTTCTCGCAGTCATTACATTTCTGTTGTTACGATGTACCGTCTTTAAATTGATGTTAGTGTCCAGTTCGGACATTGATAGCAAAGTTTCTGGACGGACATCGTGTTGTATACAGCTCTTTTGGTAGTTATTGTCACGTTATTGCAATTAAGTATTGGAGTTGATTGTCCAATGATCTTATTTGCCTTATTGCATCTTTGTTGGATTCCCGCCATAATTCTTCCGTCTGCTGATAACGTGCTCCCTAAGTATGTGACATCTTCCACCTGTTTGATTAGCCTGTTTTCAATGGCCATGTTCATGTCTCCTGCTATTCTAGATATTTTCATGATCTCATTTTTTTTTTCTTCTAAATTGATTTTCCTGCTGTATTCTTTAAATGTTGTTATTTACATTTCGATGTTTTAGATATAATAATAGCACACACCGACTTGGAGTCAAGAAAACAACAACAACCAATACAACTGGGCATTTTGGAGAAGAATTGGAGAATAATAGAGCCAGTGTTGCAAGTCTAGCCATGTTTTTGTTTGACTTGACATTTTTTCAGAATTCTTGTCGTAACAAATTCTTTCAAAATAATTTCTGGGCTAACTTCAGATTGTATTATTTATATCATCATCATCATCATCATCATCATCATCATCATCATCATCATCATCATCATCATCACCACCACCACCATCACCACCATCACCATCATCACCACCACCATCACCACCACCATCATCACCACCATCATCACCACCATCATCATCATCACCACCACCATCACCACCATCATCACCATCATCACCAGTCATGTAACCTGACAGGTCATTAGGGCACCAATCCTGCAGATTATTGGACCAGTTCCCGCCACTCCATTCGGTTTTGTGCCAGGATATTTGTTCTAGCTATGGACATTCCCGTCCACTCTCTGATGTTGTCTTCTCATATCTTTTTCTGCCTCCCTCCCTTACGCTTCCCAGGCACAGTACCTTTCAGGACGTCTTGGTCAACCCAGACGATCTGGAAACATGCCCATACCATGTTAGCTTGCGTTGCGTTTACTATAGTCAATAGGTCTTTGTATTGTCCTACCATAGTCAATAGGTCTTTGTATTGTCCTACCATAGTCAATAGGTCTTTGTATTGTCCTACCATAGTCAATAGGTCTTTGTATTGTCCTACCATAGTCAATAGGTCTTTGTATTGTCCTACCATAGTCAATAGGTCTTTGTATTGTCCTACCATAGTCAATAGGTCTTTGTATTGTCCTACCATAGTCAATAGGTCTTTGTATTGTCCTACCATAGTCAATAGGTCTTTGTATTGTCCTACCATAGTCAATAGGTCTTTGTATTGTCCTAACATAGTCAATAGGTCTTTGTTTTGACCTTTACGTTGAAAACAAAGACTATGATACTTGGGAAAAGTGGCAAGAAACCATGTATGAGGATACAAATAAAAGATCAATTACTGGAATAGGTACAGAGTTTCTCCTATCTAGGTCATATAATAATGGAAGAAGGCAAATGTGAAAAAGAAATCAGAAAGAGAATAGATAATGCCAAGATGATATTAAGCAACATGCGACACATGTTTTTGACCATGTTTTGTATATTTTGGTCATATAACGGGACATACCTGCTTGTTAAAGACCATACTGGAGGGTAGGGTGGAAGGCAGTCGTTCAAGAGGCAGACAACGTTTTAAGTGGGTGGATAACATCAGACGATGGACTGAAAAAAGCCTGCCAGATTGCACTATTAATGCAAGAGATAAAGTACACTGGAGATCCATTGCAGCCGACCTTCGATGCAGAGATGGTACTTCATCTGAACTGAACTGAATTAGCCAACCTCTCTCTTAACTATTCCATACAACTGCGTTAACTCTATTGTTTGACAACACAATTATACTTAGTATTTTTATTTTTTTAAATGCATTTTCCTGATTTCTCTAATCCTCAAGGCGGTGTGCGTGGCACTGTGGTTTTTATTTTGCTCCTGTCGGCCTAGTGCATCCGTCTTCAGCACTCATTTTATGTAAGGGTCTGCTTCCTCCTGCATTTTCTAAAGGTTTGCTTCCCCGAGGTAACGGCCGGTGCTGTTATGGGGATCGAACCCAGCACCTTCGGCTTGTGAGCCGTGTCACTTAACCACCAGCTCACACTGTCCCCATATTTAGTATAAGCTATAAAAATCAGCTTTAGTATTTCGTCCTTTGGTCGCCGGCATGACATGATCGCTGGCAACAAATGAAACTGTGTTGCCAACTTTGCTTTCTCAAGCCAAATTCCATAATTTGTATATATTATTTTCCTTCTTTTCGATGCGGTTTTTCTCCATGACAAGTACATAGAGGATGTATTGACACAAACAAAACGTCATTCTTATTTCAGTCTTGTGTACTGCACCTGTTGCCTTGCAATTATAATAACTGTGTATAGAGAATATGAAATGGGCAGCAGATAGATAATAAAAATGTCAAAATCTGTTTTCACCCACATGAGTTATATATTGACACACAAACAAGTCGTCAACTACAAATTGGAAATGACAGTGAAAAGTTGTTGTTGTTGAAGGAATTTCCACAATGGGTAGATTTAACATTCTGTGCGAGTTGAAAAAGACATTTAGTTGAGGTTTGTTGTAGCATTCCTGACATTCAGCGCGTGCTGATGAAGGTGGACCTGGATCCTAGAGGCGGTTGTGCTATGCTTAGTTTCATCTGCATGTCGCTCACTACTACTATGATCACGTCGATCCCTCACCTCGTTGGTCAAGTTGCCGTGAAAACAGCCCGTTTCCTGGAAGGGCTAATTGAAAGCCGAGGTGAGGGCCTTGGCCTGGATATTTTGCCTGACCCTGACTAACATGTCTGATCAGTATGTTGTGCCTGACCCTGACTAACATGTCTGATCAGTATGTTGTGCCTGACCCTGACTAACATGTCTGATCAGTATGTTGTGCCTGACCCTGACTAACATGTCTGATCAGTATGTTGTGCCTGACCCTGACTAACATGTCTGATCAGTATGTTGTGCCTGACCCTGACTAACCTGTCTGATCAGTAAGTTTTGCCTGACCCTGACTAACATGTCTGATCAGTAAGTTTTGCCTGACCCTGACTAACATGTATGATCAGTAAGTTTTGCCTGACCCTGACTAACATATCTGATCAGTAAGTTTTGCCTGACCCTGACTAACATGTCTGATCAGTAAGTTTTGCCTGACCCTGACTAACATGTCTGATCAGTATGTTTTGCCTGACCAGACGTTAGTCTTCCTTCCAGTGATAAGGTGTTATGTATACTCATTTGTGCTGTGTGGCGCAGAAACATGGACAATGAACAAATGATTCTTCTTCTTCTTCTTCTTCTTCTTCTTCTTCTTCTTCTTCTTCTTCGTACGCAGTCAGACAGTAACCATTATTTTTTCGATAAAAAAGCGGCGGTCATCCTGAGGCTGTCGACACTGCCATAGAGCTTGTCTTGCAGTTCCACTGGTGATGGCCACATCTGCTCTCTCTGATCCTCGTATGTCGGGCAATTCTGCAGCAGATGTTCAGCGGTCATTTTACCGGTACCGCACGGGCATTCGTCGGTACCACCTATCTTTAATTTGTTGAATAGGTGGTACCTTAGTCTATTGTGGCCAGTGCGAAGTCTGAAGACAACGACCTGCTCTCTTCTGTTCAACTGGTAATAGGCATCGTTTTTGGTGTAACCAGTATGTTCGGTTTCCCATTTGGTCAGAACAAATGATTCGAGACCATTATCATTAGACCATTATTTTTTTTTAATTTACAGAATTGTCCTCATAGCCATAATTCTGAAATCTCGCGACCAGCTTCGTAACTCTTCTTCGTACCCTTTCCAGCATGTTTATATCTACTCTATGTTAAGGACTCCACACATGAACACAGTACTCTAATCTAGATTTCACCAATATTTTACATAACTTGACTATTACTTTCTTACTCTTATGTGAAATGTTTCTTTTTATCATACCCAGCATTGGATTTGTTACTGCCACCTGGACTTGCACCGGCACCTTACCTGTATGATATGGATTTTGCACCTGAACTAAACATAGGATAGTGAAAACAAATTCTCCATTTTTGTGCATTATGTAAGAATTGAGAGCCCGTAACACTGCCCTTACGGCATCAACATTGTATGATTTCACGCATTTCGGAGAAGTGCTAATGGATGTCCCTGAAAACAGATGGTTCTACCGTAAATATCGTTATAAAACTCACATTTACGCATGCGTCTTACTGTACCTGAGCTCCCATCACTGATTGGCTACTCAATGTACATAATTTTTGGTTTACGTTTTTATACATTAACGCTTTTTCACTTCTGCGTCTGATCTTATATTCATACATCCTCAGATAATGTCTCTCTCTCTCTCTCTCTCTCTCTCTCTCTCTCTCTCTCTCTTTCACTCTAGTCACTAAACTTTTACTCGTGGAGTGTAAAGGTCTTTTTGTATATTCAGGGTGATTACAGTAAAATGTTAACATATACGACCAAAGGAAGTGTTTATGTGCCAAGCAACGAGATATTCAAGATGTCCGAGAGAGACTTACGGATGCCATGGCAAAGTGTTTATGTGCCAAGCAACGAGATATTCAAGATGTCCGAGAGAGACTTACGGATGCCATGGCAACACTACTTCTAGAAATGTACATTCGGGTTCTACAGGACACTGGGAATGTTTCCAGAGGAATGGGAAATGTTGACAGCCATCAGAGTATTAGGAAATGTTGACAGCCATCAGAGCATTAGGAAATGTTGACAGCCATCGGAGTATTAGGAAATGTTGACAGCCATCAGAGCATTAGGAAATGTTGACAGCCATCGGAGTATTAGGAAATGTTGACAGCCATCAGAGCATTAGGAAATGTTGACAGCCATCGGAGTATTAGGAAATGTTGACAGCCATCAGAGCATTAGGAAATGTTGACAGCCATCGGAGTATTAGGAAATGTTGACAGCCATCAGAGCATTAGGAAATGTTGACAGATTCAGAGTAGTAGGAAATGTTGACAGCCATCAGAGGAATGGGAAATGTTGACAGCCATCAGAGTATTAGGAAATGTTGACAGCCATCAGAGCATTAGGAAATGTTGACAGCCATCAGAGCATTAGGAAATGTTGACAGCCATCGGAGCATTAGGAAATGTTAACAGCCATCAGAGGAATGGGAAATGTTGACAGCCATCAGAGTATTAGGAAATATTGACAGCCATCAGAGTATTAAGAAATGTTGACAGCCATCAGAGCATCAGGAAATGTTGACAGCCATCAGAGTATTAGGAAATGTTGACAGCGATCAGAGTAATGGGAAATGTTGACAGCGATGGCCAACATATGGAAACCCATTAAGGATATGTAGTGGGGTCTTGGTCTGTATGTTTCACCTGGTCCTAACATGAATGAGGTTTTGGTCTATATGTTTCACCTGGTCCTAACATAAATGGGGTTTTGGTCTGTAAGTTTCACCTGGTCCTAACATAAATGGGGTTTTGGTCTGCATGTTTCACCTGGTCCTAACATAAATGGGGTTTTTGGTCTGTATGTTTCACCTGGTCCTAACATGAAATCGGGTTTTGGTATGTATATTTCAGCTGGTTCTAACATGAAATCGGGTTTTGGTATGTATATTTCAGCTGGTTCTAACATGGAATGGGGTTTTGGTCGGTATGTTTCACCTGGTCCTAACATGAGATGGGGTCTTGGTGTGTATGTTTCACCTGGTCCTAACATGAGATGGGGTCTTGGTCGGTAGGTTTCACCTGGTCCTAATATGAAATGGGGTTTTGGTATGTATGTTTAACCTTATCCTAACATGAAATGGGGTCTTGGTCGCTGTGTTTCACCTGGTCCTGACGTGATTTTGAGTCTTTTACTGTATCTGGTTCGTGAAGCTAATGTGGGATTGGGTTTTGGTCTGTAAGTTAATATGTGCACTTGACGTGAGATAGGACCTTGGTCAGAAATTCGCCTGGCACTGGCGTAGGCTAGGGATCTGGTCTTATGCTGCACGTGAATCTGGCGTGATGTTGAGTCGGGTCAGTATATTGCGCGTGAAGCTAGCGTAAGGTTGGCTTGTGCTCATGACGTTTCAAGCTGACCCTGAGGTCAATATCGGCAGCTCTGTCATATGGAAATGACTTCCTTCCTTTCTCGCTATTTTGCATTCTTCAACTGTAAGTCTGGTACCAATTTACAGCTAGTTGTACTGGAGGATGTCGGTACTGGAGGATGTCGATATTGGTGAATGTCGATACTGGAGAATGTCGATACTGGAAGATGTCGATACTGGAGAATGTCGATACTGGAGAATGTCGATACTGGAAGATGTCAATACTGGAGAATGTCGATACTGGAGGATGTTGATACTGGAGAATGTCGATACTGGAGAATGTCGATACTGGAGAATGTCGATACTGGAGAATGTCGATACTGGAAGATGTCGATACCGGAGAATGTCGATACTGGAGAATGTCGATACTGGAGAATGTCGATACTGGAGAATGTCGATACTGGAGAATGTCGATAATGGAAGATGTCGATACTGGAGAATGTCGATACTGGAGGATGTTGATACCGGAGGATGTCGATACTGGAAGATGTCGATACTGGAAGATGTCGGTACTGGAGAATGTCGATACTGGAAGATGTCGATACTGGAGAATGTCGATACTGGAAGATGTCGATACTGGAGAATGTCGATACTGGAAGATGTCGATACTGGAGAATGTCGATACTGGAGAATGTCGATACTGGAAGATGTTGATACTGGAGAATGTCGATACTGGAGAATGTCGATACTGGAAGATGTCGATACTGGAAGATGTCGGTACTGGAGAATGTTGATACTGGAGGATGTCGGTACTAGAGCTACTTATTATAGACTATTTTATAATTGTCTATCCGTTACATATTAACACGCTTGTGTCTGCACGACTGGCATTCACTTGCGACATCAATTATTCTCGAGGGAGATTACGCTCTGAAACAAATTGTCCCACTTGGGAACTTCCCAGACCGCCATGTTTTGCTGGGGTTACGTAAGGGATGACATATATAGGGGTGGGGGGGGGGGGGGGGGTGGTGAAGTGATGATGGTGGTGGTGGTTGTGGTGGTGATGTTGATGGTGATGGTGTTGGTTGTGGTTTTGTTTATGATGAGGGTGATGTTGCTAATGGTGATGGTAATAGTGCTGGGGGTGATGTTGATGGGGATGGTGTTGATGGTGATGGTGAGGGTGGTGTTATTGATGGTGAAAGTGGTGATATTGATGGTGGTGATGGTGATTGTGGTGATGTTGATGGTAGTGGTGGTGGCAGTGGGGGTGGTGGTGTTGACGGTGATGGTGGTGATGTTTATGGTAGTGATGATGTTGGTGGTGATGATGCTAGTGGTTATGTTGATGGTGATGGTATTGAGGGTGATAGTGGTGATGTTGATGGTGGTGATGGTGATGGTGATGGGGGTGATGGTGATGGTGATGGGGGTGGTGGTGGTAGTCGTGGTGGTGGTGTTGATGGTGATGGTGGTGATGGTGATGGTGGTGGTAGTCGTGGTGGTGGTGTTGATGGGGATGGTGGTGATTGTGTTGGTGGTTATGTTGATGGTGGTGGTGGTGAAGGTGAAGGCGATGATGCTGCTGGTGGCTGTGATGCTGGTGATGATGAACTGTCCTGTAACTCCAAGTTCCCCATACGACTGGTCATCTGGTCGTCTGGTCATCTGGTCATCTGGTCATCTGGTCATCTGGTCATCTGGTCATCTGGTCATCTGGTCGTCTGGTCGTCTGGTCATCTGGTCATCTGGTCATCTAGTCATCTGGTCATCTGGTCATCTGGTCATCTCACAGGAAACTGTCTCCAAACACTTGCAATGCTGGTGTTAATATGAAATGTGTTACATGTGGAGTTTGCTAGCCGCATCCACATTCCGATTGTGCCACATTTGTCGACATGTTTATGAGAAAGGTTTGTCCCATAGTAGTTATACAACTGTTGGGTGGTGAAGTTGTTAGAGACTTCAGTATATTAAGTCAAGGTTTGTCCCATAGAGGGAGGCTGCTTGGCCTAGGTTGATGCGTCCGTTTCACAACCCCACTGTACCCGGCTCGAATTAGTTTGGCAGACATGACTTTGTTTGCTCCTCCACGTACGGAAAGTAATGGTTACCTTGCGTACTGCACACTTGCCAAGAAACTTATACCAGCCCAAAAGGTGGTGGTTTTAAGAACCCACGTTTTGCCAAGGGCATGCTACTTACATAAAGTAGTTACACTACGGGGAGGGGGGGGGGGTGAAGTAGTTAGAGACTTTGCCATATGTTGCTGCAACGAGGTAGGGTGGACAGTCCCTTTCCTTGCTGCCCTTTACTTTCTTAGTCGAATGCTAGATACCCATTTACAGCCGGGTCGACTGGAGCGTGACGGCCATCGGAGTTGAACCCTGTATATTTGACAGGAAAAGCGAGCTCTCTACCTCTACACCAATTAGACGCTTAGGAGACTACAGTGGCCCAATTTAGTTCAATCCAGGTATCAATCCGTTCAAGAAAGTATTAAGTCCAATCATTATCAAAACCTATAATTATCACGCTTTTAATAGAGAGATCAAATATGGTAGTCAGACAAAAGAAGTCTGTAACATATTATCTTCCAAACACAACCCTCATCAACCTTTTGTTTCCATTCAACATTTATCCAGAATACTCGTAGATAGCCATTAGATTTGCCTCTTTTCGTGAGAGTTATCGATATCTTCTCTACTATATGCAGAGTGAATCAGTAATGTCTCGAGATGAATGTATTCATACACTGGCTTGTATATTTCAGTTTGTGCGTCGGTCTGGGATACAAGTTTCCTTTCCTGCATATGTATCTTGTGGAATATTTCGTTTCGTTTCGTGAGAGCAGTTGGGTGGTAGGTTATGATTTTTTATGTCTGTATACGTTTGACGTTTGTAATATTGGATTATATAACTGGGAAGTAGGATTATGTGCTTGAACATAGAGAAAGAAAGAAACACAGATGGATAAGTGGATGTACGTTCAGTAAAATAGATGGACGGATGAATGGATAGATGGACAGATATATGCATGTGTAGGAAGGAAACTGAGTAGGGGTTGAATGGGTGGAGTTGACTTATGGGTTGATGGATTTGGGGAATGTATCGATTAGCGAGTGGATGGATTAGAGGATTAGGTGAAGGGATAAATGGATGGATATATGGGTGGATGAGTTGATAAATGACTTGCTAGATTGTTGGATGGATGGACGGATACATTTATGGGTGGATGGATGGATGGATGGACGGATACATTTATGGGTGGATGGATGGATGGATGGATACATTTATGGGTGGATGGATGGATGGATGGACGGATACATTTATGGGTGGATGGATGGATGGATGGATACATTTATGGGTGGATGGATGGATACATTTATGGGTGGATGGATGGATGGATGGATACATTTATGGGTGGATGGATGGATACATTTATGGGTGGATGGATGGACGGATACATTTATGGGTGGATGGATGGATACATTTATGGGTGGATGGACGGATACATTTATGGGTGGATGGATGGATACATTTATGGGTGGATGGATGGATACATTTATGGGTGGATGGATGGATACATTTATGGGTGGATGGATGGATACATTTATGGGTGGATGGATGGATACATTTATGGGTGGATGGATGGATACATTTATGGGTGGATGGATGGATACATTTATGGGTGGATGGATGGATACATTTATGGGTGGATGGATGGACGGATACATTTATGGGTGGATGGATGGATGGATGGATGGATACATTAATGGGTGGATGGACGGATACATTTATGGGTGGATGGATGGAAACATTTATGGGTGGATGGATGGATACATTTATGGGTGGATGGATGGATACATTTATGGGTGGATGGATGGAAACATTTATGGGTGGATGGATGGATACATTTATGGGTGGATGGACGGATACATTTATGGGTGGATGGATGGAAACATTTATGGGTGGATGGATGGATACATTTATGGGTGGATGGATGGATACATTTATGGGTGGATTGATGGATACATTTATGGGTGGATGGATGGATACATTTATGGGTGGATGGATGGATACATTTATGGGTGGATGGATGGATACATTTATGGGTGGATGGATGGATGGATACATTTATGGGTGGAACGATGGATACATTTATGGGTGGATGGATGGATACATTTATGGGTGGATGGATGGATGGATGGATACATTTATGGGTGGATGGATGGATGGACAGATACATTTATGGGTGGATGGATGGACGGATACATTTATGGGTGGATGGATGGATACATTTATGGGTGTATGGATGGATGGATGGATGTATGGATGGGTCAGTAGATGGACGGGTGAATTGGTAGTGGAAGATTGGATGAGTGGATGGAATTATGGATGGATGATTAAATAAGGGGATGCGTCGATAAATGATGATATGTGGATGGATATGTTGATAAATGATTTCTTGGATGGGTTGATGGGTGGATAAGTGAATAGATGTATATATTTATGTTTGCATATATCTATGGATAGATTGATGAATTGATGAACAAAAGGATGGACGGAAAATTGATAGATGTTATGGAGGAATGGGTGGATATATGGACGGATGGGTTGATAAAGAATTTATTTGATGGGTTAGTATGTGAATGGATGAGTGAATTGATGATTCGATGTATGATTTTATGGATGAGTAGATGGATAAGTGATTAACCGTGTGCAGTTACGTTGATTCTTTGACTAAAGTAA